>JARFJB010001919.1:140000-200000 GCA_036346205.1 Vesta saturnalis | reverse complement strand
CGCTAGTAGTGAATAAAACACTTAACTCGAAAAATCGCGTGTTTTAGAGACATTTTTATCCACTTATACTTTAATATACTATTAAAACTGGATGATTTACATAACATGGCTGATTGGCATTTGGTGCTACTAAACGTTATAATAAACTTTGTGACCCAAGTTTTTTTTTATTGTTTGGTATTAAACTTTTTTAATGGAAAGATCTTATTATGAACCTTTTATTATATAGCAAGATATTTTGGTTTTATTTGTCGACTTGAACACATCCGTCAAGTTAAGAGTTTTCAAATATTTTAAAAATTCTTACGCATGATTATTTTAAATACGTTTTGTTGACGAGTATGTTTTACTAATGACATTTTTATTAACACAGATTATTTGGACATGATGATCTCGCAATACTTTAACGGCACAACTTTCGAAATGAATTTCTACACTTAACAACATTTCATCTAAATTGGTAAATTGAGTATGCATTTTTCACTAGGATGGCAGCAAGTGTGAACCCACTTACCGTTAACAAGTCTATTTGATATACATACTTATACAGGGTGTCCCAATAGTGCGTATTCGGTCGATAGCTCCTTAGCCATTAAACTTAGAAGATAAGTTTAAATACGAAAATTGTCTATTTTTATAAGCTGCATAATCTAAAAATAGTTTGGTTACTACAGGGTGTAATATAAAAGCGGTATAATATAGAACTTTTAATTTTTAAATAGAACACCCTATATATTATTTTATTTTTCGATTCTCCTTATAATTTTACATAAGAATTACTGACAATCTAAATCTTACAGTTTTTGAGATATTTGCAAAGTTAACTAAAAACTGACATTTTTATGTAGTAATTCAAGTAGGCGTATCTCAGTTATTTTTAAAGATAAAAAAATAATCTTTGGTATAGAATTTATTCATACATGAAATGACTTTAATCTATTGTCAAAATTGGACTTCAATATACACGGTGATCACAAAAATTAATTCAATAACATAAATTTGAAAATGCTGTATCTTCACTTTTTTAAATGGCACACCCTATATTTGTTTTAATGCCTTGTCTTCGTCTATTAGTCGGCTTTCATTTCTGTTACTTATGTGCTATACCTATCTCTAGTAGTTTCGGAGATATTTAAGTTTGTTCAATTTTGTTCGTTGATAACACTGAAGAAGAGTAACATTAGTCGGTCAAAGCAAGCTATGAATACATAAGAAACTAAAAAACGTATTAACTGAAATACAAACACTTAAAATTATAATAAATGTTCAATGTGACCACCATTTTGTTGCTGGCAAACATGAAGTCTTTGAATAAACGACAAATTTACTTTTCGTAACGTGGAAACATTTATATTTTGAATGATGTCTCTAATTCTTGCCTTCATATCATCTACAGTCGTTGGAGGAGTTTGATGACTTTTTCTTTAATCCAACCCCAAAGAAAAAAGTCCAGCTTTGTCAAGTCAGGCGATCTTGCAGGCCAAGAGATCGGCCTCCTCTTCCAATCCATTTATTTTGAAACTGGATATTTAAATAATTTCTAACGTTTCTGCTAAAATGCGGAGGAGCGCCATCTAATTGCAGCCACATCTCTCTAAGGGTTTGTAAAGGTAAATCTTCAATAAAAGTTTAAAATTCGTTGCGCAAGAAGTTTAAAAATGAATCTTCATTGACCGTGTTTTCAAAAAAATATGGTCCTATAATTCTTTCGCCAATAATTCCGGCCCAAACGTTAAGTGACCAGCGGTGTTGATCGTAATAATGGAAATTGTGTCTATTAACGTATCTATTTTTGTGGAAAGTAGCTTCATCAGTAAATAAGATCGTGCTAAAACAGGTGGGTTTTTCTAAATTTTTATTTATGGCCCAATTGGAAAGTTCAATCTATTAACGAAGTCATCCTCGTCTAATTCTTGCGCAAGTTGGACATGGTATAGATGATATTTATATTTTTTTATAATTCTATTAACTGATGTTTTTGAAACTCCAACTTCTAATTCCAATTGTCGGCAAGAAACGTGAGGATTTTCAATCACGGATTTAAGAACTAAATGTTCATTACCTTCCTGAATTGCGGTCTGTTTGCTCGAAACGCTCTTTCAATCTTGCAAATGCTGAAACTTGCGGGTGTCGTGCATTTGGAAATTTTTGCTTATAAATTGGATCAGCTAAAAGACAATTTTTATCGCTTTCACCAAGGACGTAAATCATATTAACAAGTTCTTCTTTCGAAAAATTCATTTTGTAATTTAGGAAGTAAGTATACAATACTACACAAATATTAGCACTGTTTGACAAGTTTGATTTCTTCATTTGTTTTCGTTCATCTTCTGTTTTACGCTCTTTTCATTAAATTGTTTAATTTTACGATGAATCGTTTAAAAACATCTCAAATATCTCTTAAAAATGGTGTTTTCATACAATATTTTTTATAATTACAATTTATGTATTTCAGTTAATATTTTTTAGTTTCTTATCTATCCACAGCTTGCTTTGACCGACTAATGTTACTCTTCATCAGTGTTATCAACGAAAAAATTGAACAAACTTAAATATCTCCGAAACTATTGGAGATAGGTATAGAATATATATAATAAAAATTAAAGCCGACTAATAGACGAAGAAAAGGCGTTAAAAAATATAAGGTGTAAAATGAAGATATAGCATTTTCAAATTTACGTTGTTGTATTAATTTTTGTGATCACCCGTTTATTCAAAGACTTCATGTTTGCCAGGAACAAAATGGTGGTCACATTGATCATTTATTATAATTTTAAGTGTTTGTATTTCAATTAATATGTTTTTTAGTTTCTATATATACATAGCTTGCTTTGACCGATTAATTTTACTCTTCTTCAATGTTATCAACGAAAAAAATTGAACAAACTTAAATATCTCCGAAACTATTAGAGATAGGTATAAAACGTATTCAATAGAAATGAAAGCCGACTAATAGACGAAGACAAGGCATTAAAAAAATACAGAGTATGCCATTTAAAGAAATGAAGATATAGCATTTTCAAATTTGTGTTGTTGAATTAATTTTTGTGATCACCGTGTATATTGAAATCCAATTTTGACAATAAATTAAAGTAAACTCATGTATGAATAAATTCTATACCAAAGATTATTTTTTTATCTTTAAAAATAACAGAGATACGCCTACTTGATTTACTACGTAAAAATGTCAGTTTTTAGTTAACTTTGCAAATATCTCAAAAACTGTTCTATATTGTACCGCTTTTATATTACACCCTGTAGAAACCAAACTATTTTTAGATTATGCAGCTTATAAAAATAGACAACTTTCGTATTTAAACTAATCTTCTAAGTTTAATGGCTAAGGAGCTATCGACCGAATACGCACTATACGAGATCACTTTCCGGCTGCCATTTTTTTATTTATCTATCGATTTAAATGAAACTTGGCAGGGTTGTTACTCTAACCAAACGTCATTTTTATGAATTTTTGACAAGCATTTCCGACTTCCGGTTTCACCAGAAATGACCTTAACTTTTGATTTTTAAATGACACCTCCTGTATATTTTTTGTTTTTCGGATTCTGGAGGTCATTTTACGGCCGATTGCGTATTATTTAAATCGATTTTTTTCCAAATGTAATTTTAAAATTGAATTTTATTTTCTCATCTAGAGTGCCATGACCATCTTAAAATGATTCTACATACTTAACTCACTTCCAGAAAAATGCAAACTCACTTTTATCTTTGTTAACTTTTTTACTAGAACGTTCTAAACTTTATTTTTGCCGTAGCTCAAAAAAATTAAATGGAAACATTCCACTTTCATAAAACTACTAAATGCAGTATTTTAAAACAAATTTAATGACATATAACACTTTTTGTCATTTTTACCCATTTTCGATTTAAAACATTTTTATTTTTATATTTACGTCTTACTCATTAATAAAATACACTTCCTATGTCACAGCACATCAGAGTTGCCATGAAAACAATAGGTGGATAGGTTGCCATGGAAACACTATGGTAAATTTCAAAGTTTGACAGGTAATAATAAAGGTTGTTGTTTATTAACATAAATCTAATATTTTACTTAAAAATTACATTAAAGTTTGTACTTAGTTTAATTATAAAATTAACAAAAATGTTTACCAAGAGTGAGCAGGTTGATATACTTATTATGTATGGACATTGTGTCAAAAATGCAGCAGAAACCGAACGAGTTTATCGGCAAGAATATTCTGAGCGTCTTCATCATCCTACAATACAATACATTATCTACCTTATAAGAAAAATGCGCCAAGAACCAGATAATTTGCAACGACATTTTATTATTAATGATCAAACGGAAGAAAATGTAATAGCATATGTCATTCAAAACCCCACAGCATCCACTAGGGAAATTGCCTTTGAATTAGACATTGGCGCAGAATCAGCAAGAAAGATCTTGAAGAAACATGGATACAAATCATTTAAGTACCAGCTTCACCAACATTTGTACGAGGGAGATTTTGTTAGAAGACTGGAATATTGCAATTGGTTCTTGGAACATAACGATGCCGATAATAGCCTAGCCAATTCTATTTTGTATTCTGACGAGTCGAGATTTACCAATAATGGAATGTTCAACCGGCAAAATACAAGATATTGGTCAACGATAAATGAACACCGAATGATGGAAGGTAATTTTCAAGAGATATTTGGAGAAAATCTATGGGCTGGAATAATCGGTACTCGTATTGTGGGACCGATTATTTGCAAGGGCATTTAAATGCAGAACGATATTTGGGTTTTTTACAACATGAAATTGAAAATTTTTTGGAGGAATTACCGTTGGAAATAAATAATCAACACCTTTATTATCAACAAGATGGTGCGCCGGTTCACAACTCTATTGTTGTAAGAAATTACTTAGAAGAACGATTTGGAGAACATGTTATCTGTACCAGTGGACCGATCCGGTGGCCTCCTCGTTCCCCTGACCTTACACCTCTTGACTTTTTTTTGTGGGGCCATATTAAGGAGATTGTTTACCGAACACCGCCAACAACACTTAACATCTTAGAAAACCGTATACGAGCGGCATTTGCTAGCATTACCCCCGACATGCTTAGGAATGTCGTAGAAAACAACGGTTTTCGTGTTAGGAAATGTCAAGAGGTGGAAGGGCAGCACTTTGAAAATTTAATTGGTGGTTAAAAGGTCCAAAAGTTATAATCTAATACCTATTATTAATGTTATATTATTGTTAATGTTATTAATTTTTTTTCATTATTTTTAATACTGTTTAAAATTATTACACTCTGTTTGTTTTAAAATAAATTTTGTTCAATCGTTGTCTGAAAAAATTGGGAAAATACGCTAAGCAATGCATTAAAATTGTGCAGCTTTAAAAACAACTCTCAGACGCGCCCATAATGGGGCAAAAATAAAGTTTAGAACGTTCTAGTAAAAAGTTAACAAAGATAAAAGTGAGTTTGCATTTCTGGAAGTGAGTTAAGTAAGAATGTTAAGATTCTAGCACTCTGGATGAGAAAATAAAATTCAATTTTAAAATTACATTAGGAAAAACATCGATTTAAATATTACGCAATCGGTCGTAAAATGACCTCCAGAATCCGAAAAACAAAAAATATACAGGGGGTGTCATTTAAAAATCAAAAGTTAAGGTCATTTCCGGTGAAACCGGAAGTCGGAAATGCTTGTCAAAAATTCCTAAAAATGACGTTTGGTTAGAGTAACAACCCTGCCAAGTTTCATTTAAATCGATAGATAAATAAAAAATGGCAGCCGGAAAGTGATCTCGTGGGCATCCGGTATATATAAATATATAATATATATATATATATATATATATATATATATATATACAGTGTATATTAAGTGTATGTACTTATTTTAAGGGTGATTCCTGAGGCGATTTCGAGCCGGAAAGTTCATATGAATGTATGTCCTCAGAAGCTTCGTTATCGATCTACAGGCTGTTGAAGTTGTTGTGTTTTTCGGTTTTTCCAAATTTTCGAAAACCCTTCTAGATATTACATTGAAATTTTACATTGTATAAGGGCATGAAGCCCCTTATTTCAACTGAAAAGTTCAATTTTAATTTAACCAGTGGCGTAGATACAGCTAGGTCATGACATAAATTCCACAAAAAAAATGTGTTACGCCACTGTTTTATATGACGCGTTTACACGATATTCATCAGAAATCAATTCCGAACAAAAAGGTCTCCATACATTTTCACGTAAAACTCACCGTTTAGGAAAAATAATTAAAAAGTGTCGTGTCGTTATAACGTGCATTTATTCCTAACATAGAAACTATTTACAGAAACTGAACAATAAAGGGAAAAACTTTTGTGCAGTCATAAAAAATGCTGAAAATGTCCACCATCCGCTTCTATACAGGCTTCTGCTCTTTTCCTCATTGAACGACGCACTCTTTCAAAAATTCCCGGTGTGTTCTGTATGGTTGCACAGCCCTCAATTATTCTATTGCGTAAGTCTTCCAACGTCTGAACTGGTGTATTATAAACTAGAGTTTTAAGGTGCCCCCAGAAGTAAAAGTCTAAGCTGTTCAGATCAGGCGATCTCGGTGGCCAAAACTGAGGCCCCTCACGACCTATCCATCGATTTGGCTAAACTGAATTCAAATATTCACGCACCAAAATGCTGAAGTGGGCCGGGGCAACGAGGTACTAGAAGAGGGACATTTTCTAGTAATTCAGGCAAATTATTTTGAAGAAACGCACGATAGGTATTGCCGTCAAGGCGCCTTGGAAGAAAGAATGGTCCAACTAAAAAATCTCCAATAATACCAACCCACACGTTGACTGAAAATTGCTGCTGAAATTTTGTTTCTACTATAGCAGAGGGTTCTCTTCGCTCCATAAATGAGCATTACGAAAATTTCTGATTGCTTCTCTGGAGAAATTTGCTTCATCCGTGCTTGCCTGTCGAAATGAGGATTTTCTGCAACCTTCTGGAGAAGCCACATGGAAAAATTCCTGCGTGCTGGAAAATCTCGTGGAAGGAAAGCTTGCACTCTTTGCAGATGATACGGATACAGCAAATATTCTCTCAAAATTTCCCATACAGTTTTGTGGCAAATATTCAACGCACTCCCAATTTTGCGTGCACTAGATCTTGGATTCTGTTCAATTTCATTGAGAACAGCCTCCTCTACTTCCGCCGTCGTCACTGTACGAGGTCGTCCCTCTCGGTTTCCATTTTGTAAACTGCCATATTGAGACAGTCGCAGATGGATGTTTGTGAATGTTCTACTATCGGGAACAGCACGGTTGGGAAATCTTTCTTGGTAAAGACGCCTGGCTTGTTTAGCATTGCTGTCAGCCAGACCATAGACGAAATGCATGTCGGTCATCTCCGAAATAGCATAATTGACCATTTCTCTTACTTGTATGAAGACAAAACACTTAAAAAACAACAAAAAGAACAAATTTTTAAACTAGTTATTGCCTGTCAAGAATAAGACTGACATGACAGGATTATTAACGAAATACATAGCGATGTTTCCTTATCAACGGACAGAGCTCGACACGACACTTTTTAATTATTTTTTCCTAAACGGTGAGTTTTACGTGAAAATATATGGAGACCTTTTTTGTTCGGAATTGATTTCTGATGAATATCGTGTAAACGCGTCATATTAAACAGTGGCGTAACACATTTTTTTTGTGGAATTTATGTCATGACCTAGCTGTATCTACGCCACTGGTTAAATTAAAATTGAACTTTTCAGTTGAAATAAGGGGCTTCATGCCCTTATACAATATGTAAAATTTCAATGTAATATCTAGAAGGGTTTTCGAAAAATTTGGAAAAAACCGAAAAAACACAACAACTTCAACAGCCTGTAGATCGATAACGAAGCTTCTGAGGACATACATTCATATGAACTTTCCGGCTCGAAATCGCCTCAGGAATCACCCCGTAAAATAAGTACATACACTTAAGTAACACCCTGCCACTAAAATAAAGGCAACTTTGCTTATAAACTATGTCACAAAAATGCTTCGTTACGGAAGTACAGGGTGTGAAGGTTTCATTGAAAAATTAAAATTTTTTTAATATTTCCATAACCACTTGAGACATTTCAATAAAATTTTGCAGTGTTTGAGAGTTAGCAACGGTACGTATTCTACGCTAAAATCGGCGGATATACTATAATCAGTGGCGTGCAGGCAGGATAATCGTTGCACAATTTGAAAGAAAAAAATGCAGTACACCACTGTTTCTAATCTTTCTCAATTTTTTTTAGATTGTCTGTTCCATTTGGACGAAAAAATGGCTCTCGTCTTTTTTCCTAAGACTAGTCGTTTTCGAGTAAAAAAATAAAAAAAAACATTGTAGTGCTCCGTGATGTAATAACCAGTGTTCATGAATGAGTCTCGTGGCAAACTCATAATAAACCTATAAAGAAACTCAAGTTTTTTCATTGCTTTTAATTATTTTTGAACTGTCTTAACAATGTACAACAAAAAAGTGTAAAAGTGTAAAAATTGTAATGTATCGTAATTAAATGTTCATGAATGAATACAACGCCATTTTTATTTTTTTATTATATAATTACAAATAGCAATCATAAAAATAATCACCACTGACACAGAATTAAAGTAAATGTTGAAAATGGCCACCTTCTGATAAAACGCACGATACCAATCGTCTCATCAAAGACCGTCTCATTCGTTCAACAACTGCTGAAGTATTTCTTATGGCATTACAACTTTGAATTATTCGATTTCTTAAATCATTTTCATCTAATCCAGGTGTTTTATACACGAGTGACTTGAGGTGGCCCCATAAAAAGAAGTCCAAAGGATTCAGATCGGGACCGCGAGGTGGCTATGTGTGAGGACCCGCGACCAATCCAGCGATTAGAAAAAGTGTTGTCGAGGTATTGACATGCAACAAGGCTGAAATGAGCAGGGACACCGTCGTGCATAAACCATAAATTAGCTCTCACATACCTCTTCTAATAGAACGTTTAGTTCGTCGGCTAAAAACTGACTATACGAATTACCATTTAGTCAGGTGGGTAAAAAGTGTAGTCCAATAAGATGGTCACCAATAATGCCTATCCATACATTTAGTGAAAATGTTTGCTGAAAGCGACCTTCCCTTATGGCATGGGGATTTTCGTTCGCTCAAATATGTTCATTATGAAAGTCAATAATAGCTTCTCGCGAAAAAGTTACCTCATCAGTAAATAAATAGAAGTGCTCAAAAAATGTTATGAGCCATTGTATGGAGTATCCACCTACTAAAATTTAGCCTTGGTTGAAAATCGCATGGCAACAGAGCTTGTACTCGTTGTATATGGTACGGAAATAGTAGAGAAATTTTCAAAACTTTCCAAACAGTCTTTGGACTTACTTGAAGCTGTTGTGCTATCTTTCTGGTACTAGTAGAAGGATTTTCTTCTATTTCTCGTAGTATAGCATCTTCTAGCACAGGCGTTGTTACTGTTCGAGGTCTACCAGGAACTTCCGACTTATGCTTAAAACTGACGGTTTCACTCAATCTGGCGTGTAGCTTTTTAAATGTTTTAGCACATGGCGTTACTCTATTCGGATAACGTTCAACATAAATTCGCCGAGCTTCTACTGAATTTCCATTTGCTAGGCCATAAATGAAATGCATCTGAGCCAATTCAACGTTAGTAAAGTTATTCATTTTATGTTTTGAATGCTTTACACAAAGATAAATACGGTGACAAGTAAAATGTCAATAATTTCACTACCAAACAGGCATAATAAAATACATATTCATACCTTCATACGAATATTCCTATTTTTTTAAGGCTGAAGCCGTAGTATTAGACAAAATATTTTAAATACCTTTTTTGTTGTACATTGTTAAGACAGTTTAAAAATAATTAAAAGTAATGAAAAAACTTTAGTTTCTGTATAGGTTTATTAAGAGTTTGTCACGAGGCTCATTCATGAACACTGGTTATTACATCACGGAGCATTACAATGTTTTTTTTTATTTTTTTACTCGAAAACGACTAGTCTTAAAAAACGAGAGCCATTTTTTCGTCCAAATGGAACAGACAATCCAAAAAAAATTGAGAAAGATTAGAAACAGTGGTGTACCTCATTTTTCCTTTCAAATTGTGCAACGATTGTCCTGCCTGCACCCACTGATTATAGTAAATCCGCCGGTTTTAGCTTAAAATACGCACCGTTGCTAACTCTCAAACACTGCAAAATTTTATTGAAATGTCTCAAGTGGTTATGGAAATATTAAAAAAATTGTAATTTTTCAATGAAACCTTCATACACTGTACTTCCGTAGCGAAGTATTTTTGAGACAGTTTATAAGCAAAGTTGCCTTTATTTTAGTGGCAGAATACGCTCCTGAAGTTATGTACCGTACTTATATATATATATATATATATATATATATATATATATATATATATATATATATACAGGGTGAATCTTATCTAATCCGCCATAATTAAAGGAGTGCTAGAACTCATCATTCTAAGCAAAAAAGTTCATATGTACATGTCTCTGGAAATGCTTCGTTTCCGAGATACAGGGTGTCAAAGTTGAAAAAAGAAATCGCGTTTTCTTCAATATCTTTCGACTGTTTCGAAATAATTTCATGAAATTTCGTATGTGGAGGTCTTTTGGGATGACAAATTTAAATTTGTGGTCCATTTAGTTGTGGTTTCTAGGGGGCGCCAGCGGAAACCATTTCGACCCCTTTAAATCGTCGCAATTTTTTTGTGCTACACTGTATACCATTTTGGACTAGAAAAATCGATCTTCCTATCTTTTCTGCTAAAAAAAGGTGTATCTTAGTGAAGTCGCTAGGAGCAACCCTTTCCGAGAAAAACGCATTTAAAGCTCATGATGCATACACATTTTCGGAGGGTATTCTTTTGACAGGTTTAACAATGGGGATTCTTACTTGTTTACTTATGTGTCTGCTCTAGCAACTTCACTTTTTTTAGCAGAAAAGATTTGAATTTGTCATCCCAAAAAACCCCCATATAAAAAATTTCATGAAATTATTTCGAAACAGTCGAAAGATATTGAATAAAACGCGAATTTTTTTCAACTTTGACACCCTGTATCTCGGAAACAAAGCATTTCGGACCCATACATATGAACTTTTTGCTTAGAATGATGAGTTCTAGTACTTTAATTTTGGATTAGATAAGATTCACCCTGATATATATATATATATATATATATATATATATATATATATATATAAGTCTGAAAGTTTAAGAACAAAAATACTTAACATTCAATTATTAATGCTACATATTCAGAAAAACAAATTACACAAAAACAAAAGAGCATCGCAAGACAAATGATTTTTTTTAAATGGAACGGGCACTTTTGTTTAATATTCTGAAAGAAGTTTAAATTATCTTTACAATGGTACCAAATAAGTTATTATTTTGGCAATTATAGTCACAATATTTTTTTAAAGTTTGTTTTCTGTATTCCTATAAATACAGTAGCCTTGGGAAACAAATAAAAAGCTGTAACAGATACAAACTAGATCACTACATTATAACGTAGAATCACGTGAAAAAAGACAAAAACATGAATTAAATGAGTTGTTCGAAGTGTCCCCCATTATTTTGAACACATAGTCGGGCTCTTCTTAGTAAATTTCTGCGTACCTTTTGTAACACGCAAGGAGTTATTTGACGGCAGACTTCAGTAATTCGATTTCTGAGATTCTCAAGGTTTTCAGGAGCTGTGACGTAAACTTTTTGTTTAACGTATCCCCAAACGAAGAAATCCAAAATCGAAAGATCAGGCGACCTGGTCGGCCAAGGTACTGGACCACCATTCGCTATCCAATTATTTTCTAAACATTTGACGTAAAACATCTTTAACAACTCTTGAATTATGTGGAGGTGCCTCATCTTGCTGAAACCACATATCACGCAGAATAGCTACTGGTACGTCATCCAGCAAGTCATGAAATTCATTTATAAGAAAGTTCCTGTACCTATCACCTGTAAGATTTCCTTCATAAAAATAAGGACCCATTACAAAATGATTCACAACGGCAAGCCATACGTTAACAGAAAATTTATTTTGATATCTGCATGGTCGTAATTGTCTAGGATTTATGTCATCCCAGTGGTGGTCGTTTTTCCTATTGGATATACCATTTCTTGTAAAGCATGGCTCATCACTACAAACTATGACATTAATTAAATGGCTGTGATTAATCAGCCATTCACAAAATGTTATTCGCCGTTGCTGGTCTCCGTCATTTAGTCCTTGTACTAATTTAATTTTGTAAGGCTTCATTTTGTTCCTTTTAAGTATTGAAAATATCTTGTAGTAGGTAAATCCTAATCAGCCACTGCTTCGCGTATGGAATTCCGAGGATGCGCTCGAAAGTACGCCAAAACAACAATTTCACCATTTTCCATAACACCTCGCCGATGTCTTTGCTGCACTGGTTTTGCACTAAAACCGCCAGTTCTGCGTAAATTTGCTCCCAGGCCCAGACGCAGACGCAGACGCAGAAGCAGACGCAGACGCAGACGCGGACGCGGACGCAGACGAAGGCGCAGACGCAGGCGCAAACGCAGGCGCAGACGCAGACACAGACACAGGCACAGAGACAGACACGGACACTGACACCAACACATTTCACTTGTCTCCAGCGTATTATCATTGCAACGAATAAAAACTCTTAATATATCCATTTTTTCATCATTTGTGTAATTATTATTTGCTTGCATTGTGACAGACATTACGAGCACTGAACAATAAGTTACCTGTCACAAACAATGCTCTAATATTGACAATTGTTTTTCATTTGTTTCCCAAGACTACTGTTCCAATTTTGTTATTTTTGTTCGTATTTACAGGAATACAGAAAACAAACTTTAAAAAAATATTGTGACTATATTGCCAAAATAATAATAACTTATTTGGGACCATTGTAAAGATTATTAAAAGCTCTTTCAGAATATTGAAAAAAAAGTGCCCGTTCCATTTAAAAAAAATCATTTGTCTTGCGATGCTCTTTTTTAGGTTCCACGTTGGTTAATCTTAAAAACTAAGGGATGTGCAGTTCCGAGACATGCTTCATTCGTTTTTTCAGGTCAAAAACCATAAGAAACCACTAATTTCGGCCCTTAATTTAGCTTACCAGAATTCCAGCAAGTATTCATTTCTCATGGTACTAAATTATAGGCGAAATCTTTCGATAGCCGTAACTCGCTAACGAAGCATTTCCGGACCTATGTTTATATAACTTTTTTTCTTTACGTTTACATGTAGAGTGAGCTCCCGAAGTTTATGCATACGTATCTTTGTGAATCCCCCGTATACAAGTTATTTCAACCACCCGCTTTTAATTATTCAATACACTAGTAGATAAAGATATTAGTAAAACAATATCCTTCTTACCTGACTTAATATTGCATCCAATTCCCCAACACACTACACAGAAATCCGCTGCCCATCTCGATAGCACTCTCACTATAAATTATGAAATTGTAATCCCTAGTTAATTAGGACACAATTCAATACACACCGGCACACAAACACAAACCGCCCGGATTATAGCCGAAAAGAAGAACCGCCCTTAACGCCAGAATAACGGATTTAAGTTAATTAACCAGAATACTGTTTGATCTCATTTAAAAGATTTGTTTTTATTTTATTGTTGTTATACATCTATTTTAGTGTATAATTTTGACAATATATTTGTTAAAATCTACTATGTAAATTTTACATAATAATATGCAACCCAATACACACCAACGTAGTGAGAATAGAAACCCCCTCTGATTAAATCAATTTAATTAATCAAATTCAAACAATTTTGTACCAAACAAGGGCGGTAAAATATACCATTAGGAAAACTTTATATTTAGACCAAGCTTAAGGCTATGTTCTAAAGAAGAAATATTATAGGCAAATGCTACAGGGTATTCAAAATATATGTTCAAACCTGCGAAACTTGAAATTCAAGAATATCACTTGTCTCAAATAGAACACCCTGTATATTTTTACGCTCTGTGAAAGAGAATCAACAACCACACAATTCTTCATAAGTATGTCTTATACATTCCTCTCACTGTTTTTGAGTTTTTTTTTTATTTTTCTATATTATTCAATATCTCAATGGCTTTTCTTGTGATTATTCGCAGTAGCCGTGAAAACAATTTCCCCAGCTAGTTGACCTGTCAAACTGTAGTGTATTTGGTAGCCATTCAACATTGTGAAAGTTTTGTGTGTTCTACAGTAAAATAACGGCTTACTATGAAAGTGTATTCATTGATATGGTTTATGTGTTAGGAGAGGCTCAAAAAACTGTCTTCTTGCTCAAAGGTTACACAGAACGTCCCACTTTTGAAAATTTGATGAGAGATCCGATTCTACTGGCAGTGTGGATTATGTAAAACGCAGAGTGGTGAATGAAGATACTAGTAACCCAGAACTTGAGATTCAGTTTCATGCTGAATAAAACCCGCATGTCAGTAGTCGTCAGGTAGCAATATGTGAATCGTCATAATCAACTATCAATGGGACAACTAGAAAATATAAGTATCATCCTTACCATATTGAATTAGGTCAGGAATTACGCAATAATGACTTCGAAGGATGAGTAAAGTTTTGCCAGTGGATTAGTGCTCAACTTACTGCAAACTTATGCAAACGATTAATGCAAACTTTTTATCTTATATTGTGTCATCTGTAAATCGTCATAATATGCACGGTTACGCATTAGACAGTCCATTCTGGATATGACAAATGCAAAACCAAAACATGATCCACAAGTATTTGGTGTGGCATTCTCCCCAATGGATTTATTAGACTGCTTTTTAAGACTCCCTTGACTAGTCGTATCTACCTTCAATTCCTTCAAAAAGTTTTACGTACGTGAATTTTTAGATGATAATTATCCTCAAAAATGAATTGGGGGGGGGGCGTCTAGTGGCCCCCATGTTCGTGTGATCTTGGCCCATTAGATTTCTTCTTATGGGGATATGTTAAAGAACGTATATATGTCACATCTCCCACTACAATAGAAGATATGGAAGATAGGTACGAGACGCTTGTAGAACGATAACACTGGAAATGCTGGAAAGCGTGAGGGAAAACATCATAAAACGACTAAATGTATGCATTCAGCAGGAGGGACACCTTTTCGAACATATTTGAAGAACTCATTAGTAACTGTTGAATTATCCAATGACTTAAGAACTTTATATTGTAGGTAGCAGACCCGGTAAATTATTGTAATAAACATTTTCTAATTGCAATTGTTACCGTGAAAGAAAAGATAATTAATGGGTTTCTATATCTTGTAATAAGTCGTAATCCGGTACTGTTTTTCGGGATATCTTAAACTGATATTTGAGTAAGGGTTAAAAAGAAAAAGAAAAACATGTGTTGTGTAGAAAAACAGGTGTCCGTTCGAAGCTGCCTTTGCCCAAGGAGCATACCGAATCGTTGAAAATTTTTATACGCACATTCTTGGTGTAAAAACGTCACAAGATTAATAACTGATTACGTCGGAACATGCCACAAATCAAAAGACATCTTTGTTTGGTACTAGGAAATTGGATACCGATAGGGTTTGTTACGGACAAGCGCATGTTTTGGAAATTAATACTTCTTGTAGTAATAAGTATGAAAATACTCCGACGTAATATTTCGTGATTTTTTATAACTTTTAAAACGGGAGTGAATTTGGGGAGTAAAAACGGCAGTTGCGGTTGGAGTTTTGATTCAGCCGGATCGATCTGATTGTTTAATTACAAACCCTCACTGTAAACCGTTCGAGCTACAAATATTTGATTGTGTACATTTTAGTAAAACTAAAACCGTGAATTTGGTGTTTTCCTTTACTGAACTAAATATTCGGGTTTTAATAAGCGGGCGTGTAAACAATATATCTATAAATAATCGTTATCGTCGACTGGGTGATTAATTAAAGGATTATGTTCAAACGTAAGTAGGTAACTTAATATAAATTAAAGATCGCGGCAAACAGTTCTACAAGCCTACGTAACCTATTAAAAATCAATCATCGCTTTGCAAGAAATCTCTATTTAATTACGTAAGCACGCCCATAAAAATAGAATAAAACTAAAATAGAAGGACTTCGCGATTAGACAGTATCGCTCCCCTCCTAATTGTTAGTATGTATGACTTGGCATTGTTGACTGTTTATTAATATTTATGTAGAGGTAGTAAGTCGTGAACAAACGTGGCACGATAGACCTCCGTTAATTCGTTACAAACGAGACCAGAGTTTACAGACACGGGTCCAGATGACTTTAAAACTCCTCAATTACATCTTTACTGTTCTTATCGTTTTGAATAGGTGAATGTGTAAGCTGAGAATGGGGTGCTTTATTTTCTAACGCAGTCACTGAAGCTTGTGTACCGGTCAATTTGTTATGATTTATTTGCGCTTTACCTTTGCAAGACTTTGTTTTAATGAGTTTTGTTTCTATCTTAATTCAGTCTGTTTATTTAGATTTGTTTGACCATGAACTAATTTCTCTTTATATCGAATTTAGTGTAATGGTACGTGTGTATTTTGTGCTTTATTATTCACTTGTCTATTGCTTTTGTTCTTATGTGAGTGTAGTTAAACTGCGTTGCAGTTACTTTATTTTGCCTGTTTCTTATATGTTATATGTACCGTAATCTGCACTATTATTTTCTTATTTACTTAAAGACCGGCATGATTGGTTGTATAGGGCCACATGTTTGTTATTACAATTTTTATTCTGATTTATTTATGACACAATTGTAGGTGTGATTACACTTTAACCTGATCTAATGGTGTTTTATTATACATTGAACCCTTTCATTGTTTTTTTTTATTTGATTTATTAATGTACCTGTGCAATTACTCATTTATGAATACATTGGGTTTTCTTGGTGGTTCTTTCTTAACTTAGTAAATTAACGGGTTGAACAATCATTGCGAAAAGCTCGTTAATTCTAATTTCAGTAGTTTTATTGGTTACCTGTCCCATATGATGCTGCACTTGACCTCATTCAATCCTATCTCATTCAATTAACACGGCGTAGCTACCACTAGGCGGCCAATTCTTTTGATCAAGCTTATAAATAAATTCTAATGTTTTAAATATTGCCAAGAGAGTCAATGTAAGGCAAGCAATTCATTTGAGTAATAGTAGCATTATTATCAATAAAGGCAAGATACATCTCTTAGCGATTGTTTTGTTCTTTAATTTGCATTATTTCGAATAAGTTCAAATTATAATTTTTAAGATAGGGTACCGGGGGACGCTACAATGTCAAATTCTTACGATAACGTAATATATTTTCTGTTGAAGCTAATTTATACCTATGTTAGTTTAGCATTTAATGCAACTCCTTGTCTCTGTTGTTTTCAAATTTCAAGGCTACTCCGAATAATCATAAGAATAATGAGGCCACTATAGGGACGCAACACCCGCACATGCGCCCTATGTAGTTTTTAATTCCATCCCCTGTGGAGTATACAACCGAGGACACGTATTTTAATTGTAGGCTTCTTCAGGCGCTATTTTCAACCGTGACGCCGTACTTTTTACCGTTTTGGCGGCACTAAGAGTCTTTTTTAAAGTGCATAATTACCGAAATCGATTTCTATCAAAACATCTAGGTTATTACCAGTAATAAAAAGGTAGAACATTTAATAATTTATTATAAGTAATACTATTTTTAAGATTACATAAATCACATCTCATGCATCAACAGCACATCCTCCAAATCTATTAGATCTTCAGTTACCGCTTCTTTTTCCCTGCTCTCAAGTGAAAGTTTACCACAGGTTTAGACCGGGATGCAACATGCAACCTGCTGAGCACTGTAATTGGGCAGACAAAAATCATATAAAGCAATGTGTTTCTAATGATACGTTGAGATTACACAAATAATTCATTTGTCCTAACAACCCAAATTATCCAATTTTCGAGTTTTGCATACGTTTACAGTTAAATTATAAAAAAAAGTGTTTTACCGGTATGGTGCGTTATAGGTTAAAATGTATATCTAAAGTCAATGAGTTAAGATATAAATAAAAAGGAAAGGAAGGGAAATGGATTCATGGATAGTCACGTGGTTGCTGAAAGGAAAGGGCCACGTATTTCATTCCCTCCCTAAGGGGGAGGGCGGGCTGCTCGAGCTTTCCGAGCTCCTTCAGGCAGATTCATGGATTCCCAGCATATATACATACATTACCGTAACCGTAAGGAAGGGTGTCATAACCATCCTCGTTTCTGCGACGTTTACTGCTCTGCACCTAGTAAATCTTGCTCTCTGGCTTTGACACAAATTCGTATGCACGGGTTCTAACACGGTCAGTTTGTGAGTACACAGGCACGATGCCACCTAACACTGCAGACTGGTGTATCGAAATTAATCACCTGTGAATTTTTATAGTTTAGCTTTACAGACAGTGATATATTCATTTTTACGAGTAGAGAACACCTTGTATCATAATTCTTAGGACTCCCACTTACGAACTCCGTGATTCTACTCCCGACTCTGTAAACTTCCACCTCATCGGTTATATTACCCAGGAAATCAGCAACAGGTGGAGCCCACTCACCGGCACTTTACGTAAAAATCACGGAATTAGTATCGAAGTACAGAACCTGTTCGGTAAGTTTTTTCAGGTAACTGTACAGCAGCAGGCAAGTATTGGCGGTTGTATAAGCTTTCAAGAGACATTGACAGTATTGAGCTGTTCGACACCATCCACGGGTCTAAGCTGGTTTATGACCATCACTTCGTTGCTCACGTTTAAAATGAACTGAAACTCGTTAGGAGAATCGGTGATAATTTTGAAAAAGTCGTGAGGGTCCGAAATAATTGTGGTGTGTATTAAATTATCCCGGTGCCCGATCCTTCTATTCGTCGTCGTTACACCTTGAAGGCCAGTTCAAACACGTTTGTTTGGTTTTGAGAAAGTTATTGACGTTGCCTGAGAAAAAACCCCGCTGATACTATCTCTGTCGTATTGGCAAACTTCATACTCGCACACTTGAAACACTTATAAAATTCGATACCCTAATTCTATAGCCTTTCGATGTTCGTCTGCTACGTAAGTTTCGGTAAATTTACGTTCGTCCTGCGTATGGGTGCAATCATAAATCATAAATAAATTAAAGCTGAAACGGCAAATTCAACGTATTCTCGAATGGGGAAGCAATAATCTAGTTAAATTTAACGCTAACAAAACTCAGTGTTGCCTTGTGTCCGCCAAAAAAGATCGACCATGTCCTGTTGTAAGTATGAATGGCTCAGTTCTTAATTTTTCAGACTATTACTCTATTGGGTATGACTGTATCTTCAAATCTCTCATGGGTTAACCATCTTCTGTCAGCTACCAAAACAGCTGCTCGTAAAATAGGCTTTTTGTACAGATCTAAGCAGTACTTTACGTCTCGACAACTCCTTCTGCTGTATAAGGCCCAAATTCGACCTCTGGGTTAGTGCTCCCCAATACGCTCTCGATATCGTTGATCGTATTCAAAAGAGAGCGATTAGGCTTATAAATGACCCGTCCTTAACTTCTCACATACAGTCCCTTGGGCATAAAAGGATGGTTTCAGTTCTTTCTTTGTATTATCGTTATTACAACGGCTATTGTGCTGGTGAATTACATTCTTTGATACCATCTCCGGCTATCTTTGCGAGAAATACTCGGTTCGCTCATTCACATCATTAGTATGCAGTACAAATCTCCACTTGTCGTACCAAACGGGCGCAATCCACATTTTTCTACACAGCTTCTAAACTCTGGAATGATCTCCCTAGTTCCTGCTTTCCTCTCACTTACAATATGAGAAAATTTAAGGTAGCTGTTCATAGGCATCTATTGGCAATTGATTATCCCTCTATCCATCCTCCTAAGTGTTCCTGAGTGCTTTAGCACGATAGGCGAAATTTAGCCTGTTCAGGTCCACAATCACAAAAAAAATGCCGAAACACAGTTCCAGCACAGGTTCTACACAATACGTACCGTACATTTTAAGAAGCAGGCCAGAATGATACAAATCTGGTGTCGGGAGCACACTACATTTCACAAGTCCCTCAACAATGTACAAGTCGAGGTATGAGCAGTTAGCGCGAATGTGAAGTGTAGTATGTCCCACCGGATATTTGGAATATTTGTTCACATAGGGGTATAGTGAAAAAACATCTAAATACCTGATTTGCACATTTTTTTCAGCCTTATAATGTAACTTAACCGCATTAGTACGACCTCCGAAGAAACTATCGCGGGGATCCAGAGGCGACTGATTCAGCAAGTTGTTTGATCTAACAAAGTCTCTTGCGACCGGATCATGTTTTAAAAATGATCTGAATACATATTCCCAAATTTCTATTAAACCATAATTAAAAGAGCGTGTCCTGCATGATGTTTCCAACGTTTGTTCATGACGCAAAAACGCTGTGATCTGCTCGCGTTTACTATCACCAGCTTGTTCGGGGTAATACCTTTCACAATCGTGGAAATAGTAATCGTGAAACTGGTATGCAGTGTTTGTGTCGTGAGAAAACCCATCAACCAGGATACCTTCTCTTAACCGTACCCCACGCGCGTTCCCGGCGTGCTGAATGCGTCTGCCTTCACAATTCTCGAGCCAGAGAATCCTCCCCTGATTGTCGCCCAATCTGTATCCGCCGTTTGAGATGAGTCCTATAGTTTTCTCGCGAATAAAATTTCTACGGAAAGCAAGGGTACAGGCACCGACGATCGTGAAAAACCTCTTCCAAAACTCGAGACAAGCTTTTCTAAGGATACTCACATCGTGCATGCGATAACGCACTATTTCGTTTTTGAAATTTAAAAACGAGTGTAATTATTTGTATGGTATGGCTGGTAAAACTCCTTGATAAACTTGGTTTTCCACTGTGTTAAACAGGTGAGAAAATTGCGTTTTGAGCCGGGGAAATTAAAAGTTTTTGGGAGTTTGGATAGGGCCATGAGTAGTAAGTTTAAGCTGCCTATGAATTTTATGTTGTTATTGCAAGTTAGCGACATTCCTTTAGTACCATTAGATATTATTTTATGATTCCATAGAGATGAATTCTTTAGGATTTCGTTAAGGATGAATGGACAGTCATATCATCTGGAATGGTGGGCTAAGGCTGTAATCTTTACTCGTTTCTTACCGAGCGAGGAAATGTAGGAAAAGAGTTCGGATACAGGTGAAGTAGAGAATATGTGTTGGCGTTGCTCACAACCCTGCTCAATATCTGTATCGGTATTAATGCAGTGGTTGTAGACATACTGTGCAACGCACAACGTGGGAGTGTGAATGAAAAAGTTAGTAATGCTAGTAGGTGTATCTTGGCGGCACTCGACATCGTAAAAGACAAAAAAATTTCGAGTCCGCCGTGCTCTTCGACAAAATGATGATGTAATGTTTGGATTTGTGAATGCTTCTATCATTTTAAAATTGAAGTTTTACACAACTTTACACTTACATCATAACTCGATTAAATTTTGTTAAATGTTTTTTGGCTGGCAAATTTCATTGTTAGCTTTCGTCGTAGAGAGTGTTCTGGTTTGTCATCTTTGAGGCAGTTTAACAATATTTAATTTTAATGACCTAGTTATTCTTTACTACAATTTTATAGTTGGCTTATACGTTTCTCAAACTATTATATTAATAGCAGGCTTATGTTTATGTTTGAATTTTTCAAATTTGACAAAATTGTTTACTACATCTTTAACAAACATTACTACTGACGAAGATAACTGTAAGTGTTATCGAAACGTTTAGATTGCATAATTTAAAGTACACCATTAAAAAATCCCAAAAAAGATAAGTATTTTACTATATAAATAAAGTTTCATAATTGCATGTATAATCCAAAAATCGAATGGTACACAGGGTGTTCAATTAAAAAAATGCTAACTTGGTTTTGCCCTGTGTTCAAGACTAATTTTTAAACGCGCACACTTACTAGCCATATAATATGGTAAATATATTTATCTATAAAGCACCACTTTGCTTTACTCTATCGTTGACTCACCCTATACATTTAAATGTGTTATGTCATAAATGTTAACAATATTCTTATATTTGCTTGTTGATATAGAGGTTATCAAATTTAAACTTAAATTTATCATTTGCTTAAAACAGATAAGGTTTCATTAGTTAGTAAACATTGAATTACAAAAAATGTGCCAATGAACATTTAACCCGTTTATACAGTTTTATCGGTACCTTCTAAATAGCCAACTGCGCAAAATCTACTTTGCAATTATCATTAATTACGTTCTTGTCCTTTTCTGTTAATTGTAGATGATTTTAATAATTTTGGTTTTACAGTTGGTTACTAGTATTTTAGAATTAAAAATATTTATCTCACTTGTTCGAATCGTGTATTTAAATTTTGGAATCTTGGAACGTTTCACTAGCATTCACATATTGTACGTAGTAATAGCAAATCCTAATGTGAAGACTAATAAGGTACACCTGAAGAAGATACTCACATTATTTACATTGTTTTATTTACATGTCAAACTAAATTAATTAGGAACTCATGTAAAGCATCAAAAAGAGCCGAACCTTTTAGTTATACATTTCTTATCATTTTTTACTTTATATCACAGATTCTGTCACCTTAAACACGTAAACTATCGTTTGCAGTGACACACTCCATTTTTACAGGAACCTCCAGTGTAACCTTTAAGCATTCCTAAACAATGAGCAATGCAAGCAGCATCTTTAACCACAAATCTAGGTAGCTCTATGCTAAGCAAATCACATGTCAACCTTCTATGTCTATCTGCTCTTACAGCTTGTCCTAAAAATGATGCTTATAACATAACAATTAAAAAATTGATGCTAAGTATACTGTACCCTCATAGTCCTTTTCGACAGGACCACTTTCGGCAATAACCAGTAAAACAACTACAATAAAAGAGCAAAAAATGACCTTCATGTTTCCTGTCTGTATCTTCACAAAAATATTTAATAGCACTATAAAACTAAAATCAAATGAACAGTATTTATAGGCACGCTCGTTGGGGGTCCAATTTAAAGGAATCGGTAATTCACATAATACCATACTAACTTATATAATCATACGTAGTTCTTGAAATAACGATAAGTAAATAAACATTTAACCATAATCAAGCTGAATTTGTTTATAGAGTGATTGGAGAGACCATTACGTCATAACGTAAATTTTACAAACGCATATTATTCTGGTTGTATAATTTTTTTAATTAATTCCTAAATAACACAATAAAAATAAAAGTAAAATGGGAAACTGTTTCTAGTTAACTAATTTTGATTATAAGACATTTATGAAAGTTAAACTCAATGATCTGTTTTAACAAAGATGTCAACTATTCTGAACTAGTATAGTTATCACCGTTTTCAGGAAACTAGAAACTTTTTTTTTCATTTTTACTAGCGTTTTAACCTTTACGAGACAAATCATTTTTAAATTAACTACAAAAGATGCTTACATCGAAGCCAGTTTTTTTATATTTGCGAATACGCTACCCTAATTAATAAATATCGCCTTAACATATTTTAGTGTCATATCCGCACGTAGCATTATGTAATGATAAGATTTCAATAAAGTCATTTTTATGCCATTTATACCACGTACATGAATGTATAAAAATTTTATGGCGCTATTTATAAGCATAACTAACAAGGCAGCGATGCTGATAAACACTATTTATTTCCGTAGAACATTTACAGGTATGTATCGTAAACAGTTAAAATCGATTAATACATAAATATATTATGTTAACGTTTTCTTATCACACTGTTAATACGTTTATTATACAACTATTAAAACCTTTATACAATCAAGCAAAGTAATTTTCTTGAAAATCAGTATCTTGACAATCATATTAATTATATTATTAATTATAATTATATTATTAGCTAGTATCTCCATCGCTCAGTTGGTTAGAGCGGTACTCTAGCAAAGTACATGTCGTAGGTTCAAATCCTTCTCGAGGTAAACTTTTTATTTATGTATTTAATAAAATTAATAATAATTTTTAAACAATGCTTTGCCGTTTCGTGCGTTCCCCTTTGGAGCGTGGAAAAACCTTGCTTGAAATGTTCCCCTTTCAGGCGTTCAGAAAATATTTCCTTTTCTTAAATCCCATTTCTTGCGTTAAATTTCTAAGTACAGTATTCATACCTATATTATTGTTCAATGAAATGTAAAAAGTTCACGGGATTTACGTACATATGCATATGTAGGTATAGAAGATTATGCATCGGCATGATGTCTGGATGTGTGCGTGTATTGGCGGGGTACAATTTCTTTCTTCTGATGACGAACTTAAAAACAATTTTGCGAAAATAGTGCGCGCAAACGACGTTTCAGAAAATTCTTAACCTATTTTAAAAAATTAAGCTTGACGTAAGAACAATTTTACTTTACTCACTAGTGAGTAAAATTGAATTTTTCTCACTAGTGAGCAAAAGAGTACCTTTGCTCATTAATTTGTAGAAAATAGCTATTTTTAGAACAAGTGAGCAAAGTTTTATCATTTAATCACGAGCCTGGAAGTTGGGCGCTCGAGCGCGTAGCTGCGAGGGTCCCCACCAGGCGAGTGATTAAATGTACTTTGCTCACGTGTTCTAAATTTTTTTTTTCCATTTTCGAAATAAAAGATAAATTATAAAGTACACTAAATAACACAATAAAAATAAAAACAAAATGGGAAACTTTCTCTACTTAACTAATTTTGATTATAAGACATTTATGACAGTTAAACTCAATGATCTGTTTTAACAAAGATGTCAACTATACTGAACTAGTATATTTATCACCGTTTTCAGGAAACTAGAAACATTTTTTTCATTTTTACTAGCGTTTTAACCTTTACGAGGCAAATCATTTTTGAATCAATAAACTACAAAAGATACTTACATCGAAGCCAGTTTTTTTATATTTGCGAATACTCTACGCTAATTAATAAATATCGCCTTAACATATTTTAGTGTCATATCCGCACGTAGCATTATGCAATGATAAGATTTCAAGAAAGTCATTTTTATGCGATTTAAACCACGTACATGAATGGCGCTATTTGTAAGCATAACTAACAAGGCAGCAATGCTGACAATTAAAAACTATTAACTGCCGTAGAACATTTACAGGTATGTATCGTAAACAGTTAAAATCGATTAAGTAATACATAAATATATTATGTTAACGTTTTCTTATCACACTGTTGATACCTTTATTATACAACTATTAAAACCATTATAAAATCAAGCAAAGCAATTTTCTTGAAAATCAGTATCTCAACAATCATATTAATCATATTATTAATTATAATTATATTATTAGTTAGTATCTCGATCGCTCAGTTGGTTAGAGCGGTACTCTAGCAAAGTACATCTCGTAGGTTCAAATCCTTCTCGAGGTAAACTTTTTATTTATGTATTTAATAAAATTAATAATAATTTTTAAACAATGCTTTGCCGTTTCGTGCGTTCCCCTTTATTTCAAAAAATTAAACTTGACGTAAAAACAATTTTACTTTACTCATTAGTGAGCAAAATTGAATTTTCCTCACTAGTGAGCAAAAGAGGACCTTTGCTCATTCATTTGTAGAAAATAGCTATTTTTAGAACTAGTGAGCAAAGTTTTATCATTTAGTTACGAGTCTTGAAGATGGGCACCCGAGCGCGTAGCTGCGAGGGTCCCCACCAGGCGAGTGATTAAATGTACTTTGCTCACGTGTTCTAAACATGATTTTTTCCATTTTCGAAATAAAAGAAAAATTATAAAGTACACTAAATATATATTATGTCTAGATATGGAACATAAAAAGCTAATAATTTAACTATTGCTTATAATAAATATTTATTGTGCAACTGCATACTCCTCCAAAATGAATACCGCTACCTCTAGGAATATTGGCCATAGTTTCTGTGGGATTACTGACCGTTACTGGATAATCGAAAGTTTTTGGTGGCATTTTAAAAGTGTAGTCGTTAGAAAATTTGGGACTCTTACTGTTTCATTCCTAAAGTTACTGCTTGATGAACCCAAAATGTTGTCCACAGTACTTAATTTATACTCAACACATCGTCGACATATCCCGCTGAAGCTGAATTAGATCGCCAACCGCTCTGACCCTTTAAACTAAATAAATCCCCACCATTGTTGGCTAATAAGCTGACTGAAGTCCTTCTGAAGTAGTGACCAGTGTATAGATGAGGATGACTATCAGCTTAATGGAGAAAATCGGTAATTTGTTTAGGTCTTTTTGAGTATTTATACCTACTGGTTGAATTTTGCATTTTTTGCTCTGTAGCTTAAAAATAACCGATGGATAGGACCAGCGGAAGGGGGGCGACAGTGGCCGAATTGTGATATATTAACTGGAAAAAAATAAAACTAGTTCTTTACTGAAACAAATTTATTGCAAATTGCTATCTTTTAATAATTCTAATGCCTCTAAAGGTAATGAATCGCTTTTTCACCATGGTAGTTTACGTAAGCTGGTTATAACCTAATCTGATGATACTAATAAATTGTTCGCAATATCGGTATTTGTATCGATTCTGGAAGTTTTTCTGCCAAAACCTTCACGGAATTTTTTCCAGTCTTTTTGTCTGGCCTCTTATACATCTGATAGTTGCCTAATTGGAGCTGGGAAGGAGTTAATAACGTCAGCCCTATGTATTAACATTTTGTGGACTGTAACTGGGATTTTGTACCAAGTATATTTCTCAACAAATATTTTTTCGGTATCCAAGCAATAAAGTTTAAATTTATTTGTGTTTTTTGTTTTTTTACCATTTGTAAACAAGTTTAGAAATAAAATTTTTCGTCCACCTGTATATTTCGCGTTTATTTATAGACCAGTCTGAATACGTTTAATTTACGAATAATGACAGTCGGCACAGTTTTATTTTGATCGTCGTTCATTGAAATGTGTACTTTTGTTTAACAATGTACGAGGAGGAATCTGGGTTTTCGCACATTTTCTAAAATAACTCGCTTCTGGAGCCATTTACGAAAAAATCACAAGATACCTTTTTTGTTTGTAATGAAATTTACCTTCGAATACACTTTGTCAGATGAGTCGAAATTTATTTATACTCGTATAAAACGTAAAAGCCCATTTTTCGTCTTTATATTGTTTAAACATTAACCCTAGAACGCCAACGTTCTAAAATCCTACGGTAACGCCAACCATACGTAAATTTTACGTGTGTAAAACGCTGAATAGACATTATGGCGTTTATTTCTCTGAACAGGTAATTAAAAATTTTGGTTTCAAAATATTTTATTTATACATAATTTGAATACAAACAAATGAAAAATATTCCGCAGAAGGTAAAACAGAAAAGCTTGATATGGCATAAAAAAGTAATATATAGCATAGAGTTACATTATTTATTGACATTTTGGACGCATTCGTAGAATATTTTAATCTGATGTTCTCCACAGAGTGCTCGTGGACAGATGTGGCAGTGAGTTGTCGTCATCCTTTTCTTAGCAGATGGACAGATGCTGCAGTATGAACGTTTTCCCTTTTGTTCCACTATGGTAATTTTTAAAGATTTCTCCCCTATCACGTTTGAGAATACATTCTTTCAAATTTCTGGACAAGGTAGGAATACTGCGCCTTGTTTCCTGCCAAGGCATGGCTAATTGTTCATGAAGTGTCAGCATATATTTGACTCTAGATGCCGGTTTTTTTTATAGTTATCAAATTGTGATTATAGATGACGTAGGAGTTGACTGCGGCAATGTTCAGCATATTATAGCAGAAACAAAGAGGCCAGCGTCGAGTCTTTCTACTACAACACATGTTCTGTGTCATTTGATCGAATGTATCCACCGCTCCCTTCGTGGAGTTATAAACATGTA
This sequence comes from Vesta saturnalis, assembly GCA_036346205.1. Classification (NCBI taxonomy): domain Eukaryota; kingdom Metazoa; phylum Arthropoda; class Insecta; order Coleoptera; family Lampyridae; genus Vesta; species Vesta saturnalis. Next base: position 172,135 of record JARFJB010001919.1, on the reverse strand, counting down.
TTATTTCTGGCTTTAAAGTTTCGGGATTCAGGACGTTTGAAGTATGCATCGTCGATAACAAAAGGACGTTTTTATTTTCTTTCGGCTTATAGGAGATTAGAGTAGAATTTTTAGTGAAGGCAGCCATGGAATTTTTATACGGTCTAGATTTTATATCTAGTAGTTGTGGCGGTATCTGTGGTTTGTTTTTTCTGAGCGTGCCGACGACAGTCAATTTAAAAGGAGCTTTAATTAGTTTATTGCTTAGAGGGATATTCGTAAACCAATTATCCATCGTGATCTTCCGATTGGTGCCCCAAACTGGCTTAGTCAATAACTCGACAAAATAATTATCCAAAGGAGCTCCATTAGTGTTAGTTGATTTTCCAAGATAAGGGCTTGCATTGAGAACGTATTTGGTTGCAACATCACAGACCATAACGATCCTCATACCATATTTATTTGGTTTATTCGGTATGTAGACTCTAAATGGACACCTCCCACGAAAACCCACTAGCTGCTCATCAATACACAAATATGCACTGGGTTTGTAGTTTTCTGTGCAATTATTTATGAATTTATCCCATAAATCCGATATAGGAGCGAAATTAGATACTGCTCTTCGTTCAATTCTTGTCGATTGGTCATCAAATCTTAGTGTATATTGTAAAAAGAGAAACCTTGTTCTACTCATAGTGACTCGATACCTGGATCCCGAGAATGAATCGTCGAATAGGAGTTTAGCTGAGAGGGTTGCCTTTCAAGGCGGCAGCTAAAATTAAAAGTCCAAATAAAGCCTTCAGTTCACTTATTGATGTTACAGAAGTTGATGCGTTTTGTGTTTTATACTTTTCTTGCAGGACAAGTATTCTTTGATTTGTATAAATTAGTATGTCCGACAGTATGCCATCGTTAAAAAATAAGGAAATCGTACCGAGAGGCTCGGTAAGGTTTTTCGCTGGGCCAACTGGACCAGGTCTGATATAAACCACATTTCTTTCTGGTGTTTTCCCCGTTTCAGATGTTGGTGATGCACCACTCCACTTATACCCATCCTTTCCAAATAAATTATTAGGAAAAGTGTTTTCCTCTTGGTTTTCCTCACTCAATCATTGAGTAATTTTGCTTTTTTTTGGCGGCGATCCTTTGGAGGCAGTATCTTGTTTTCTTTTCTGGCCACGTCTCCATATGGCCTGTAGCTCCTCAGTGTATTAATCCTCATCTAATGGATCTGGAACATAGTCTTTATCGGAAATGCTATCGTCGCTGTCATAATCAGCATCTATTTCTTCTGGATCCTTGTCTTCCGAATCGCTTATATCACTAAAATCGCTTGCTGCAAGAATATCTTCTAAATCCTTATCACTCAATATTTTTTTGGAACTTAAAATATCTTTCGCACTCATCTTGGCTAGAAAAAAACGCACATTTATAGAGAAAATAAATACCACTCCAAAAATTATACTCACGTTTCCGCCAACTATACATCAAAAATACATGTAGTGATTTATAAGTAAACGCCAACGATACGTAAAATTTACGTGTGGGTTCTTACACCTACTACTGTCACGCACTAACACCGACTGATGCGATGCCGGATTCGGCGGCGCTTTAGTACCTAAGGAGTGGGGAAAGCACTGTCGGACGCTGTACTGTTTATATATAAATTTTCAATTCACTACACCGACTTCTTCGATCTGATAACGTGATTATAAGCGCAAAATTTCACCGCGGCATGAGCTCGATTCGTCGAGCGGATACTAGCGGAAGACGAAGCAGAGGGCGCTCGGCAATCTTCGACGGATCTCGTGCGGGCTCGTCGGAATGCTGCGCACAAAATTAAAACAACTCGTTACACAAAAATACGTTTGTCGGTGACTGCGTGTACGATATTATTTTCAATACTGTGTATTTGTACACATAGGGATATTAACAAAATAAATCAGTTGATGATAAATAAAATAAAAACAGTTGGAGCAGATATTAATATATATATATATATATATATATATATATATATATATATATATATATATATATATATACGTTACAATCTCAAGTACAGTTTACTGTCCGTTGTAATTTTTTTTTACTATGCTTTCGCTTGCTTTCGTTTGCTTTCGCTTTAACAATTTAGCTAGTTTTTATCTTCTCCATCTTCTTCTTTTCTTTCTTCAAGTATCTCTCCGTTGTCAATGCTGCTTGCCGGACAATCTTCTCCATCAACTTCCTCTATTTCCTCAATATTTTCTTTTACTTCGCTGTTTTTACAGCTTTCTCCGTAACAATTTTCGACAAATTCAGAACAACATAAGCCATGCTTGAAGCATCCGCAACTTTTCGTGCTATTTTCATTATTTCTTCAGGTATTAATGAATTTGTCGTAAACACTGGTTCAACGCCGTACTTTTCAATTTTCCACCCCCATTCCGTAGGAGACTGTAGATTATCTAGCCAAAACTGGATTTGAAAATAAACGCGCAGTAAATGCATATCTAACGACGATTCTGTTGGAGGGATAGATGCTAGACTAAATTTATGTTTTAGTGAGCCTTGCTTAAATCTGTCGTACCTGAATTCATTTAAAGTTTTCGAGTTAGGAACCTTTCACCGTATAACGCAATAGTCATTTCATGTGCAGCTTTCCTTATGTCTTCTTTCGTTGCATTGGGATTATTGAATATTGAGACACTGTCAATCAATGATTTTTTAGAATTCAGTACTTTAATAATTTTACTTTTTCCTTAACCATAAAAGCAAGAAGTCGTATCACAGCCAGAAAAACAATGTATAAATCCTATTATATGTTTCATATTCGAATGAATGAAAGTATTCGCATCAAATACTATATCTGCACTCCCTCCTCTTCCAGATTTCAAAAAATAAATCATTTTATCTCTTGGAGCTATTTGTGTAAAAATTACTAATAAGTTAACGTCCTTGCCAACAATTACAGTTGGTCTATCGTTATTCGCAACTTTTACTGCTGTAGTTACTATTAATCAGTATGGATCTTCGCAGGCTTGGACACAAGTTATTATCTTGAAGCTTGCACATTAACATAAAAATAAATCGACTTTTTGTTTGATAAACATTTTTCTTGACTTGTGGTGGCGGGCATTTTCAAGTTAAAAAGAATTTAAAGGCTGCAACTTTTTGTTTGCCGTCTTCGTCGTTCGGAAGTCTTTGTAAATAAGTTTACTGTGTCAGGATATCCGTCAAATACTATAATACAATCAGAAGAGTAATGTTTACGTATAAAGTCTACATACTGCAGCATAATATCATCGTATGTTTTTTTTTAAATGCCAAACAACTCTGTGTAAGAGAAATCCACCGTCTACTACATGTCGAACATTTTGCAATTCCGCATTTGCAGGAACACTTTACTTCAATTAAAATAAGCACAGCAACGTGTATATACGAAATCTTTCTTATTGTAAATCACACGATTTAACACATTTATTATTAAAAAAAGGTACGACAATAATATGCATACATTAAACATATTCTCACCTTCAAAAAGAACTGTAGCGTAATATAAATCCACGAGAAAATATATTTTCAATCACGTGTTTCACTTTCGGACGCTGCCTCTGAACCACAGCATATAAAACAAATTGTTTTACCTATATGCTGCGTCTGAACTACACGAGGCTGCGAGGCATTTGCTCCCAAAGGTTGCTGTAACGGTCGTCGTCTTCCGCTAGTCTCCGCTCGACGAATCGAGCTAATGCCGCGGTGAAATTTTGCGCTTATAATCACATTATCACATCGAAGAAGTCGGTGTAGTGGATTGAAAATTTATATGTAGAAGTTGTAACAAACCTTTTTGAGTTGTGTTAAAAATATACCATAATTTAGGCAACTTCGTTCATTTTTGTGTCATGTAAATTGCATACCTTAGTGGCTGAAAAAGTAAACGTTCAGATATTTTAAAGTGGGGTAGTACGCGCATTTCGTCTTGCACAAACATCATTTTTGGGGGAGTCGTTGTTGTTACGACAGGAAAGCAAAAAGCTTCCATTTTGTTCTTGAGTATTTTTATTAAAAAGTATCGTTAAATTAACGGCACTTTTATTTTACTTTTTTTACACTTTTATTTTTACTGTTATTTTTACTTTTATTACGTTACATTTTCCTATTACGTAATTTCATTGTATTATTACGTTTCAATTTATAAAATAGTGGTAATGCAGTTTCGTATAAAAAGTGTTTTAATAATATAATAAAGAAATAAGTGTAAAAAATTTCTCCGAAACAAATCGTTAAACTAACTGGAGATACAAACCATTCACCAAAAATAATGCCTTTGACTCAGTCGGTACTTTAAAGTAGGGTGGTTCAATCTTTTGATTTGCTTAATTACCACAAATTTATGCTGTGTTATTTTCGCTTAACATCAATATAATAACTGCCATGTAACACTAATAAAAATGATCTCGGACGCCAAGTTATTTTTTTAATTATGCTCGGAATAACTAAACCGAGGTTGTTTACAATAAAATTCTACCAAAATGTGAAAAAATAAAAAATATACAAACTATGTTTATTAACAGTTAAAATGATAGGGTTAAATAAAATATATCTTAAAACTAGTTATAGCCTTAAATTACTAATTAATTGTTATAAATATAAATACCTGTACAAAATATAATAAATCTTCTTGGGAACCCCTGGTATTAAAAAAAAATAAATGCAGAAATGCAAACCAAGGTGATGTAATCCATTTGTCAATGTTGCGCAATATATTGCAATAATAATGCTTTACGTAGTAAACCACACCCAAAATAGAATTTTATTTCTTATAAATTTGTCTTCTTGAAATTGAATAAACCAATATTTATTGCATTCTTTTGAAGGTTCAAAATGAATAATGGAATCCACGTTCAGATCTGCATTAAAAGCAAAATGCCATCATAAAATGAAAGCGTACGTAACAATAGAATTAATTGTGCAATCAAAAGCGGTAAAATTAAAAGTGTAAAAGTAAAAAAAAAGAAAGTGCCTGAAAACAGAAAACGTTTTAATTTTTAATATTACGAGTTAAATTATCTTACCATCAAATGAAAGGCACTTTTCACCAAATTTAGGGGGAAACCCAAAAATATGGCTTCCTAAACTATAAAACATTCATCAGGAAGTGAAAAAATGGACGCTTTGAATATTCGATGATGATATAGCGGTGCGCAAAAAAAGGTGCGCAAAAAATAATTTAAAGAAGTGGGAGTATAAACCATTTAAGAAGTATATACACTTAAGTTACACCAAAATGCAAATTAAGTTGCCTACCTCGTATTGACAAATCATTAATAAATAAAATATTTCTTATATTTACAACTAAATGAACGAAGAACTTAAATTACTGTATATTTTAATACAATTCAAAATGGGTTGTTACAAATTTAACGAGGATGGCGCAATAGATGTTTGTTGCTATGAAGAAAATTATAAATACATGGTACATTAACCCATTTAAATCAACCAAGTTTGGCTTTTTGTAAAAGAATTTATTCATTTGGGATCAATGAATATCAAAACTCTTATCATATTTCCATTTCAAGATTGATTGGACAACCAAAACTGAAAGCGTGGCTCGTCAGCACATCTTATCAGTTATAGTATACCAGTGACATCCAAAATTTTACAACAGGTATTTACTTTCTAATGATTAGTATAAGGTATTTTTTAAGTTACGAACATTAGGATTAAGATTTTCTACTTTTATAACTTGACTTACAGATTTTATAATAAACCTTTACATTTATTACATTTACGGTTTACTTGTTTTCCATAAAATAAGTTGGTGTCCTAGGCATTTTCACATTTAGTTACAGATTGAAGTTAAATTTTTTTTTGTAATGCGAACATATCTAACCTCACACACATTTTCTAACTAAAGCAAATCAAATTTTAAGAACTTGGCCCATCACTGGCATGAGCTGAAGGCACAAAATCTTCTGTTTATCATTAGGAGTATAAGTAATATTAAGGGAATAATTATTAATAACAACCGAAATACACCCTAGTAATTTTTTATTACAAAGTACGAGAGTGAAGCTATAAATACGTTTTTGAAAAATGTGAAAATGTCGAACGGTTCACGAGAAAAGTGACTTTAACTTTTAACCTCCGTATCTCCGAATCTAATAAACGTAAATTGACTTTTTTTTATTAATTGTCAGGTTTTTAACAATATTTTAATATAAATTTTTTCGGGCGTTCAAAAAATTGTCGAAGAGACATATTAACAATAACGTGCACGCGTATGTTATTATGCAAAATTGAAAATAATTAATTTAATTGCAAAATACAAATTTTTTTATGAAATATGGGCTAACTATGCTCAGTTCAAGTTTCAAGTACTTTCATCGACGCGTTAAAGAGGTAGCCAATTTGTTATTTAAGAACTCAAGAGGCGTAAACAATTATTAATTATTGACGTACAGCGCCTGGGTTTCGGGTGCTTAATATGCAACCACAATACAACGTTTTTAAAACTTTACAGTAAGTCCATTACAAACATAAAAGGTGTCTTGTGATTTTTTCGTAAATAGCTCCAGAAGCGAGTTATTTTAGAAAATGTGTGAAAAACCAGATTCCTCCTCGTACAGTGTTAAACAAAATATTGTTGCCCCACTCGGTCGAATTCTGGGTACTCATAACCTTCTTAACACATATGCTGTGTCCTTAAAGTACACATTTCGATGAACTATGATCAAATATAAAAGTGCGCCGACGCAAGAATGACCACAGGTGGGATTTTTTAAAAGGAATCAGACTGGTCATTAGGGATTCTTTTATACTGTTCTTTTTTCCAGATATATATATATATATATATATATATATGTGTGTGTGTGTGTGTGTGTGTGTGTGTGTGTGTGTGTGTGTGTGTGTGTGTGTGTGTGTGTGTGACTGTTTGTCAGTGGCGGCTCGTGACTTTAGAAATAGGTGACGCATAATTTATAAACAATCATCATCTCTCACAATAATGTACATTTAATATTAAAGATGGTGGTAATATATTTAAGGGCGTTATGCACGGTATAAATGTATAAGAAAAATAAAAAACAGTGTATAATAAACAAAGGCATCCAAGGCCGGTGTGATTAATAAAATAAGGACGTCTTCCGCGATAAGACCATGTCACAGTAACTAAAGTTTCCAAAGTTTCACCTACTTTCATAACGGGTTTCGTGAGGTTAAAAGGAATCAAAAAAACAGCTTTGAAGTTAGATAATCAATTTGTCAACAAAGCAAAAATTGAGATCTCCGTAGGACGTTCTTATTTTATTATGAAGTTAAATGTTTATTTTTTAAATAGAAGTCAATTCTACGGTCCTTAAAACTAGCAAATTTATCAATAATATCTTCAGAAAACGGTTGTAATTAGCTCGTTCAACAATTTTCTTTCAATTGAAATTTTTGATAAATTTGTAAGTCTGCCTTGTGACATTGTGTTCCGCAGGTAGGTCTTGATTCCCTTTAAATAAGAAAAACTTTGTTCTACGGAAACACTAGTCGATGGAATAGTAGCAATAATCGTAAATAGTAACCTTCTTTCAAAATGTTCTTATTTTCACTTAAACTTTTGTGGCTCCACGTCTCTGTACTGCTTATCCAAATAAATCAGTTGCAATTCATTTTTTAGTCTCAACAAATCCGTAAATATGTTAGGATAGCATATCTGTACGTTATTTAGTGCTTCTGTAGGAAATTTTTCGGAGTATGTCGCAAATTTTGAAGTGTCCATTAATGTTATAAAATGAAGTTTATCCAAATCTTGAAAACGGATGGTAATTTGTAGTGAAATTGTATCCAAGATTTCATAATACAAGATTTTGTATTTTTCGAAAACTTGATCTTGTGTTACTATAACTCTCATTCCTTCAGCACGTTCTTTTGTTAGATATATTGTTCTTGAAAGCACTAAATCGAAGATGTTCTTGTACGTACTTTCATTTCTTCGGCTGTTCAACAGTTTTTGTTTATTTTTAATTGAGGACACAGAATAATTAATGTCAAATGACTTTTGTACGAAAATATTATCAAAAACAGCAGACAAAAACGTAAATTCGAAGTCTTCGAATTTATTTAAAAATCCGCCACTCTGCCTGATTGAGTTTTGATCGGAGGTCGGATCGCACATAATTTCCACAAACACATTTTTTAATGATTCCCATTCATTATGATTTTGGCATTTGATGCCCATCGCGTAATAACGCCTTCTGACAATTGTATCGACCATATGTGTTCGCTTAGCAGAATGTCGAAAAAATGAAGTGGAAAAAAAGATTTGACATTTTGAAGTACTATTACAGCTTTGTTGTGGTACTAAATTTAAGTGATGTGCCAAACAATGAACAAAAATTGCTTGCGGGGCGACTTCCTTAATTTTAGATTGAAGACCATTCAATTGGCCAGACATGGCGCTTGCTCCATCAAAACATTGTCCAACAAGTTTTTTTTGTACTCAAATTTTTCCAGCACACTTGTTACAAGGTCAAATAGAGTTTGGGCTGTGCGACTAGAACTGACATCGTAAAATCCTAAAAATCTTTCCACCAAATTTCCGCTGGGGTTGACTTACCTAATTACGATGCTTTATTGAGATTTTTGTACAAAGTCTGTGGAATCATCCACCTGAATAGAAAAAAAATACTTTTTTCTATGCCTTTTTCTGTATATTCGTCATTATACTGAGAAATGCAGACGGTTATCTCATTTTGTATTGTTTTAGAATTTCCAGCAAAGACGGAAGAAATTTTTTGTAATGTTCTTGTATGTCCACGGCGCTTATCGATATAAATGCTTCTAACAATTCTTTAAAGTTGCCGTGATTATCAGAAGAGACATCTTCATGGTGACCACGAAACGTCAATTCTTGTTTACCCGAGTAAAGAACAGCTCGAATAGGCGATTGCATGAAACGTCTGTTAAGTTGCACATTTTCATTGTATTGCTGAATATACAAACGCTAATTTTCTTTTAAAGCATCCTGTATAGTACTTGCTTCTTGCTTAATTTGGAAACACCTAATGCACAATGCATGTGTTCTGAACAACCCTCATGTTTGTGAAGAGCACGAGTTACATTATCAAAATCATTAAAACCAATCTTATTCCATACACCCGTCTTAACACTAATAATTAAACATGGCACACAAAAAAGTTTATTTAAGTAATAACTCCCGCACAACCATTCGAACTCAACGTACCACAATTTTTTTAAATTACGATTATAAACTTTGTTTCTAATTTTAGTTGTTTTATATATAAAGGAGCCGGTTTTCCAAAACTCAAAAAATCTTTCTTATCGGCGTTATACCATGTCGAGAATGGAACTTCTAATAAAACACACACTGGATCATAAATTGGAAACGTTGTAAAAAAATTAGTTTGTCAACGTGTCCACCAAACACAAACACAAGCAAAGATGAAACAACGCAACGCTTTGAACCGCTCTTATTACTCGTTTTTCACCGGTCGCGGTCGGTACACTGAAACTGAAGAAACAAAAATCTGCATCTGCATCCCTCGCCATCGCCGCATCGACTCACGACTGATCCGACTTAAGCTTTCTGTTGTCATGGCATTCAACCAATTAAAGCTGGGGAATTTCTATTTGGCGCATGCTGTACTCGATAGATGTCGCCGTAAGCGCTTTTTGTTTGATAAATGAAGAGTTTAACCACAGTATATCACCATACTGTAGTTTAACCTTCGTTACCGAAATTCGAACTTGGTAAGATTTCGTTCCGAGTCGTGTATGGACGAAATATTAGAATAAAGCTGACTTCAACAGATCCAAAAACATATCTGAGATTTACATTTATTGCCGATTATTGCCTTCACGCCATTAACCTAACCTCTTTGCATATTCCGTATTTAAATTTTTTCATTTGTTCATTTTTTCTATTTATCGTTAGTAACAATTTACCTATTATCCTTGCTATTCATTTACCGAATTACTACTGCTTTCCAACTCTTCACATTTTCATACCTAATTGTACCTACCTTTTACCTTTCGCCCTGCTTTGTCCCTGCAAAAGAAACAGTTTTTTTCAAGACTAAAACCCTTCATTGCTTTTGTTTTATAAGGTGAGTTAAATATGAAATACTTGTAATTTTAACATACATCTATTGAACAGATACTGAAGATGCCTAAGAGTAAAACGAACAAAGCGAGCCAAAACAGTGAAGCAATTCTGGTTGAACAAAAAAAACAAAGAAACGATCGCTCCTAGGTATTATTTAATTATCTGTACTTACGTAAATATTTTAAATTATGTATAGGGTCTCAGTGAGTACTGCACATTACAACCCTCAATCGCCTGTTGGCTTGCAACACTGTGAGGAATTATGGGATAACGATACATCTATTAGTATAAATATAGAGAAGAAGGCTGAAAATGCTTAGGGAACAAATAAAGAATATGACAGGTTCGTTTTTTAATATTAATTTATGGTTAACATTTTTACTGTTTTAATTGTAGTATCATGTCCGAAAATTTAGTGATCGAAACGGAACAAAAGCCAGAGGCGAAAATTAGTGGTAATAGAATTGTCAACCTAACATTTTTCGTTAAACGATTAATTCGTGTGACAGAGCAACATGCACGTAGTTTTTATAATGATCACTTCATTTGTTAGATTACACCTGAAAGAAGAGTTGAAATTGTTCAACTTACTGTGGGGCAATTTGAAAATGTTCTGTATAGATCAGAAAGAGCAGAAAAATTGACAGCTTCTAACTTTGGACCAGTAATAAAAAGAATAAAACACACTTCTTGCCATTCCTTGGTTAAGAGAATTCATTCGCCACAGTACTTTACCTCTGAAGCAACTGAGTATGATACAATAAATGAATCAGCTGCTGTATCCCTATTGGAAGAAAAATTAAACATCAAAGTTGCACCAAGTGGCTTGTTTTTAGATATCACCTATCCATTTTTTGGTGCTTCACCGGACGGCATGTATGCATTCCAAAAATTAAATACAGAAACAACATTTGAATAGGTTTGATTGGGGAACAAGAAATTGTAGAAGTAAAATGTTTATTTAAAGTTTCCAAACTTGGTATCACTTTAGAAGAGGCTGCAAACACGATACCAAGTTTGTGCTTAGAATATAAAAATGGTACTTTGTCGTTAAAGAAAAATCATAATTATTATTACCAGGTGAGAAAATGATACCTTATTAAATTAACGAACAATGTATTTTAATCACATGCGATTAAATATTTTTTAATCGCATGTGAGCAGATGCATTACTTTTAGTCATTCAAATGAATTCAAAATGACGCACTTTAGTCACGAAAATGGAAAAAATAGTTTATTACAGAATTCGTGTATGACAAATAATACATTTTAATTCTGTTTAAATTTGTAATCTCTATTAATTGAAAAAAAAAACTACTCAATGTTAAAAACGCCATTCAACACCACCAAAATATTCTATTAAATTTTTTTTTAAATCCGTTTAAAAAAGGGATTGATACTGGATATTGGAGAAATTATAAAATAGATTAAAATTTCTTATTAATTTTATTAAATAGACAAATAAAAAGTTTACCTCGAGTAGCATATTAATACTACGACATGTACTTTGGTAGAGTGTATAAAGACAAAATGTACATCGATTAGGGCTTATATCTCAATAGCTCAGTTTCGAGCGGTACTCTAGCAAAGTACATGTCGTAAGTTCACATCCTACTCTCGGTAAACTGTTTATTTATGTATTTAATAAAATTGATAAAAATTTTTAATTACATATTTACTTTTGAACTTATTCGTTTATAACAAAACTCCTAATAATATAAAATACATTGTTTGTGCGTAAAGATATTACTAATATGTTCCATAATTTTGGAAATAAATAGTACCATTAGCGATATCAACAAAATTTGTTATTATTGGTTACAGCAGGATGTATTCTATTCTACTCACATTTGTAACAGATTGGTACAGATTAGCATATTTACGATTATTTTCAATAGAAATCTCTTTAAATATAAGTAAACGAACCTATATGTTCTTTCTCCTTCTGATCATATATATAGAAATTTGAATAAACATAAGTTTTAGTTTTTTTTTAATCTTTAATTTTATTTATGCAAATTTTGTCGAATATTGTTTATTATAATGCGTTCTGATATAATACATACGCAAAGACCAGATTTAATTAGTCATTTATTACCATTATTATGGCCCTTTTACATTTTAATAGGGTGTTATTAGTTTATTATGCAACTAGCACGAGTATGAAAGTTTGTTATTCATACGAGTGCAAAATTGCCATTTCGTGCGTGTTGCATACTATGCTTTTTCTACGACCGCTTTCTGCTTATATTTAAAATACGGTATAGACAATCATGAATAGAAAGAAATCTAAATGTTCTACTTATTGCTGGGAAAATACAAAATTGTTTATTGACAAACTACAAATTGTGCTGAACTCAGAAAAGAAGAACCTCTAGCTCTATATATATATATGAAGTTGATGTTCTTCCGGCCTTGGTCTCGCGTAGATTCTCCTCCATGGTTCTTAAAAGAACCGATGTTGTAATGACGACGTTTCGGCATAATCTCATCTGCCATTTTCAAGTCTTTGTGTTCTGCTCCTAGTAACTCGAACTGAACTCAGGAGATTCAGTTCGAGTTCTGACGAACATTTTATTAACAGCCAATTTGACTTCCATCTCAACCAAACCTGCCACCATTCCCTGTTATCACTTCCCCAAACTCCTTCTATCGTACTTGACTAATCGGTCAGCACAAGTCACAGTTGGGTTCCGATACATCTTAACCCACAGCAGACGTGCCGCAAGGTTCTGCTTTAGCCCCAACCCTATACATTTTCGCTTTTGACAGTCCCACTGTTATACAACCCAGAGTTTCTGTTGCAAAGTTTTCGGATGACACTGTTCTCTAAGCAGTTCATTGATGGATTTTCTCACAATACAAACACTGTATACCAGTTTCACAGTTGTTATTTCCACGATTGTGAAACATGTTACCCCGAACAAGCTGGTGTTAGTAAACGTGAACAGAGTACTTCGTTTTTGCGTCGTGAAAAAGCGTTGGCAACATCACACAGCATACGTTCTTTTAACTACAATTTAATAGAAATTTGGGAATTTGAATTCAGATCATTTTTAAAACAAAATCCGGACGCAAGAGCCTCTGTTAGCTTAAACAATGTGCTGAATCAGTCACCTCTGAATCTCCGCGATAACTTCTTCGGAGGTCGTAGTAATGCGATGAAGTTGCATTAGAACAGAACAAGATGTGCCAATCAGGTATTTGAATGTTTGTTCACACTTGTTCCTACACTTCACACTGGTGATGAGTGCTCAAACCTCGACTTACGCACGGTCAAGGGCTTTGTGAAATGTAGCGTGCTTCCACCTCCAGATTTGTCCCATTCTGTTCTGCCTCTTAATATGGACGGTAAATTAATGTTCGTCTTGTGCAGAACCTGTGCTAAAACTAGGTTCGACCATAATTGCACGCATACGTAGGACGGACGTAAATTTACCGGAACTTACGTGGCAGACGAGCTCCGAAAGCTATAGACTTAGGGTATCAAATTTTAGAAGTTTTTGAAGTGAGAGTATGAAGTTTGTCAATCCGACAGAGTTAGTACGAGTGGGGGTCTTTTCTCAGGCTACGTCAATAACTTTCTCAAAATCAAGCAAACGTCTTCGGACTGGCCTTCATAGTGTAACGACGACGAGTCAACGTATCGATACATACACGAGTTTTTGGAAAGGGATTGTGTCCATCTGGACAAAGAAAAAATTTGAGCAAATACCTGGAAAAACTTGGCGAGCGTGTTCTGCACTTTGATACAGATTCCGTGATTTTTACGCACAGTCCTGACGAGTGGGCTCCACCTGTCGGGGATTTCTTTGGCGATATGATCGATGAGGTGGAGGCCTACCGAGTCGGTAGTAGAATCACAGAATTCGTAAGTGGGGGTCCTAAGAATTATGCGTACAAGGTCTTCTCTACAAGTAAAAACGTGCGTGTACGCGCGAACTGATCGTAAAATTGTTAGAACCCCTGCATACGAAGTTGTATCAAAGCCAGAGAGAAAGATTTACCAGGTGCAATACAGTAAACGTCGCAGAAAGGAGGATGGTTATGACACCCTTCCTTACGGTTACGTGGCTCGCACATAAGTTTAACATACTCGGTCTCGCCCCAGTTTTAGTTTTTAGTTTTAAAAAACCCCGTTCAGCAGCCACGTGCCCATCCTTGAATCCATTTCCCTTTTATGAATATCTATATGTAATACACGACTATAATACACGATACCGCTAAAACTCTTTTGTTATTGTATAGACCTTTTTACTAATTTAACTGTTTATATCACTGTATGCAAAACTCGACAATAACGTTGAAATAAAAATACAATGGATTTATTGGAACAGTACCATCTCATTCCGGTCTAAACCTGTTGTAAACTTTCATACATTCAACACACACTTAAAATGAAATAAAATAAAAACACATTGGATTTACGTTAGTAACTTTAAAACTGTGATTTGGTCAACAACCTAAAATGAATTCACCGTATTTTGAGCTACCAATCGAAGATATTCGAGATTTTGAGGGCTTAAGAGTAAGTTATTTATTATTGCATAACAACCCCTGAAGATGATAAAGAAAAAGTGTCTGAGAGAAAGGTCATAGTTAATACTCGTACAGTCACCGAGAAGTCAGATGAAAAAGAAGAACTAACAGATCAGGAGGGTGGTGATGATGATGCTTCTGATGCTACTTCTGATACATGAGATTTTATCTTATAAGTAGTATTATTTATAATAAATTATTCAAATCCTCCTTATCTTTTTATTATCGATAATCAATCCTAATGCAGAAAATATTCATTAGGTTTAAATATTCAACAGTAGATGTGTGTGAGGCCTAACAAGTGGGCTAAGCCTCAAGAGCAATTTCCAGAGTCCTATAACTGTCTTATTAGAATACTACTCCCGCCAAGGGCTCACGACAAAGGGGGTGGAAGACCCTAACACAAGTTCCCACACTTGTCTTATGAGATAGTATAAAACTTCCTCGTATTAGAATACTATTCCAAATTTCCCACCCTAACGATTACAGGGATCTGCAATTGTATCTTTAAAAATATACCGCTAGATGGAGTAACGATCAAACTCTACTATAGAAAACATTCACCTGGGGCTGCATGCGAGCGCACGACCAACCTTCTGAAAGGAGTGTAGTCTAGGCTTAGGACCTCCAATCAGAACAATGTCTGCGTGCGGATTTGCCTACCTTCTGCTGAGCTGGATTGCCAAAGAAGTTCTTAATACAGCCAAAAGGGTCCTAACTCGGGGGTTGAAAATGCCATCAAGGGGTTGAAAATGGCGCCGGAGAAGAAACCGTAAATTAAGGAGACGGACATGAGTGGGGCCACGTGGTGAAAATTGGCGTGGCTTCCCCCACTCCATTTTGTTCTCGACGGGCCCTTCTACTGGCGACCAATGCAACTGCTAATAGAAATAGATTTAAAATATTTACGCTTGGTTAGTGAACGAGTTAACTTTTATGAAATATGTGAACGTATTCTCTAAACAAGCATAATCATCAATGATAAAAAAAAATCCTGCGTAACGTAAGGTTACTTCAGGTTATTAAATTAATACGTATACAAAATTTATTTACGTACCCTTCAGTATTTAATATTCATAGTAAAATATTAGTTGAAATGTTTAAAGCATTAAGGGTAAATGTAGAAAATACACTAGAATTAAATTCTATGAGTATTTGTGTAAATTGTCGAATCGTGTTAAAATGAGAAAAATGCAACTCATTTAACTCATTTCAAAGAAGAAATTACTAGTTTATAAAGCAGTATAATGTAGTCCATGTATGTATATATAACGCGAACATTAACTAAAGTACAATTCGTGACATATGAGTTGCATCGCGTCAGGGACGTGGCCCTATTATAATAAGGGGTTGATAAGGCACGTTGCAATGTGATAGGAATAGCAGTGAAGTAAGTAGCACATTTAGGACGCATTTCGTAATTCAACTAAATTTTAGTGTAATAATCAGATACATGCTAAATGATATTGATTATCTAAGATAACTGGGTTTTTTTTACGGCATAGTTGAATATTATTCACTAGAATCTATTCAACCCAGTATAAAATAGTCATGCTGTTAGTTACATTAGCCAAATTTAACACTAAACTGGTTGAACATTTTTATGAGAATTAATTTGGTAGGCATTTCCTTAAAAATTTAATTGTAAAGGTTGTTGAACTCCAAACATTGCATTTATTATTATTTGTTAAAATTTCTACAACTATTCTTAATACCATTTGCATTGTACGAAGTAGTTATTTTTGTATCTAGTGTGCGAAATGCTACTTTGCTGATCGAGAATCGAATTTTTTAACGAGGCGCAGCCGACTTAAAAAATTAGTCGAGATCACCAAAGTAGTTCGCGCACGTGTTACAAACAAAATTTTTCTACAACCATCAAAATACGTATATCCCTTAAAATTGTTTTAAATAATTTTTTTCTTGTATTTTTCACTTGATTGAGGACCACAAAAGTTAAAATACAATAATCTCATAGAGTTTACATGCAGTGCGCGAAATATGTATTTCACACACTATTTCGCACAAGTTGTTATAGTAACGTAGGAAAATCAAAAACATTTCGCATATTGGTATTAATGCGCGAACCTCGTGATTTTTTGATGTTTGTAGAAAAATAAAATATTTTATACCATAAAGAATTTAGCTACATCTATCGGTCAGGGGGCATTACGCAGAACGTATTTTCCATTTGTTTATACTTTAAAGGGTTTCTAAAAATAACGATGATAATAAAATCACTAATTAAAATAAACAATAACAATGTATTCAAAACTCTATAAATGAAAAACTAAAACTTAGTTTAAATTATTACACTCCTAGTAGGATCTTTTAGTGACTTTCTTCGATGAACAGATATGGCAAAATTCCGTTTAATTTAGTGATAAAATTTTAATAAATACTTTAAAAAGATGTGTAGAAACACAACCTCTGTTAGTTTATGTGTACATATATTAATATGCATTAAATAAACAGTCAGAAACTTGCAAACATAATTAAATAACAAAGAAAAACCCAACATTAAACAATACAAAAAAAAATAAAAGGTTTACTTCCCCGTATACGCTAAAGAGAATTAAATAAGGTACCAAATTTTATTAGGTGGCCTATGGAGCTGTCCGGACGTATGAACATATCCTGTCAGTTGTTTATTAGGAAAATATGTAATATTTAAATTACGTAGACGTTGTAGCATGGAAACGTGTGAACAATACAGTGTGCACGTTTTTAAATTATAACGGTTTTGGTGAAGTGTAAATGAAGGGTACAGTCAGCCCTGAAAAAAAACGTACGCCTACAAATTTATTAACGGAAAAAGAAAGGAAAAAAGAAAAAGGCCACGTATTTCATTCCCTCCCCAAGGCTTTCCGAGCTTCTTCAGCCACAATCATAGATTCCCAGCATACATACATACATTACGTATATATGCATGGGGAACGGAGGGTTCTAAGGGGGGAAATACTACCCCAGCATTCGCCTAAGTAGCCGCACAAGGTGTGCATATACGCAGTGACCATGCTGCTACATGCGTATGAGGAAAACCCCTTGAAAAAACCTCATACAAGATAGACGGTAGCGTGAATCGAACCCATTCCTTCCGAATGCTAAGCAGGTTGTGCCACCACTACGCTACCAGCTCGGTTTATTAACGCAAAGACATTACATTAAGTATTAAACATGTTCCTAAAATGAGATTTAGTTTGTACGTGGAAAGAGTCAAAGGACACATAGAAGCGGTTTTGATTATATATATATATATATATATATATATATATATATATATATATATATATATATATATATATTTCTTATGTTGCTTTTCATTTGAACGCTTCCTTTTCGATATACAGAGTGTCAAACTTCACTTTTTAGAAGTGTATTTTTTTATTATTTCTGGTGTGTTTTAAGATATCGTTTTCAAATGTGGTACAAATCTTACTCTTTTCTAAGTGCACCTTCTGTATGATTTTAAGTAAAAAATTCAAAGAACTAATAGAAAAATAAGAGGGGTGTGGTAACCTTTAACCCCCCATTTTTTTCTGACGAACGCCTATGAACGTCGCATCCATTTTTTATAGTAGTTTGATGATTTATCTAACTTTTTTGGCTCTTGTAAACTTTTGATTTGATGCTTCCTTTATGACATACTTTTAGTTATTCGACTAGATTTTTTTAATAATTTTTTTTATTTTATTAATCAGAATAAACTCATAATAACAACTTAAAACAATCAATTGTGCTAATAACTATAATAGGAAGCTGGATGCAAATAATTAAATTAAATGTTCGATGTGTCCACCGCCTTCGCGAATGCACCTTCTGGCTCTTTTTATAACTGAAAACCGAATATTTTGGAAAATATTCCGTTTCAATCTAAACACCTCTACCTTCTGCGGTGCGATCCCTTAATTGATTTTGATTTGTTATAGGAACCGTATAAACAAAATCTTTCATGAATCCCCAAAAACTGAAGTCCAGTGGATTTAAGTCGGGGGAATGAGGTGGCCAATGAATAGGCGCATCCTGTCCCTGACCAACCCAGTGATTAGAGAAATATTGGTTCAAGTGGTTCCAAACATTATTGCCATAATGTGGCGGAGCTCCGTCAAGTTGAAACCACATATTTTGACGAATAGCTATAGGTACGTCATCAAGTAAATTTGTAAACTCATTTTGTAAAAAAATAAAAATATTCGGCATCTAAGTTTGGTGGCAAAAATACCGGACCTAAAAGAAAATTGTCTAAAATTCCTGCCCACACGTTTACTTTAAAATTTGCTTGATGACTGGTCTCTACAAGAGCTCTTGGAATTTCATCTGCCCAAACATGGGTGCTGTGGATATTCGTTATATCATTTCGTGTAACGGTAGCTTCATCAGAAAATAAAATGGATCTAACAAACCGGCGGTTACGGTTATTTTCATTACAGAGCCAGTTGCAAATGATGTTTCTTGCCTGAAAATCTTGCGGAAATAAGTTCTGTACTCTATGCACATGATATGGATTTAATGAGTGACGTTTTAAACTATGCACGTCTGTCGAATTTATATCATTTTCAATCTGTCGAGCTATAATTCTAGTACTAGTACCCGGATTTTGTTCAACTATTTGCAAAATTTATTCCTCTTGATTTGGTGGCCGTCCACATATTCCTATTCGTTGTTGTTTGAATTTTCCAGTGTCTCTAGGCGGCGTACTAAACTTACAATTGATTGTTTTAAGTTATTATTATGAATTTATTCTGATTAATAAAATAAAAAAATTGTTAAAAAAATCGCAACACCTAGTCGAATAACTAAAAGTGTCATAAAGGAAACATCAAATCAAAAGTTTACAAGAGCCAAAAAAGTTAGATAAATCATCAAAATACTATAAAAAATGGATGCGACGTTCATAGGCGTTCGTCAGAAAAAAATGGGGGGTTAAAGGTTACCACACCCCTCTTATTTTTCTATTAGTTCTTTCAATTTTTTACCTAAAATCATACGGAAGGTGCACTTAGAAAAGAATAAGAATTGTACCAAATTTGAAAACGATATCTTAAAATACACCAGAGATAATAAAAAAATACACTTCTAAAAAGTGAAGTTTGACACCCTGTATATCGAAAAGGAAACGTTCATATGAAAAGCGACATAAGAAAAGTCCCCTTATTTTGTCCCGAAAAATATTATATATATATATATATATATATATATATATATATATATATATATATATATTATATATATATATATATATATATATATCATACATACATACATACATATATATGAAACACTGTTGTTTATCCGGGCGTTGTCTCGCGTCTGGATAAACAACAGTGTTTCATACTACACTCGCGGAAACCTAAAATCAACCATACATATATATATATATATATATATATATATATATATATATATATAATAATAGTAGGTAATTAATATTTCATTTTGAAGCAAATAAATATATCCTGTGACCACCTTTACAATCGCATAAAGCGGTATTCAACGGTCTAGAATATTTGGGCGCGGTCGTTTGGGCGGGGCCGTATGAGCGCAGCCATTAGAGTGCGGTAGCACTTGGACGCGAGACACTTGGGCGCGAGATACTTGGGCGCGAGACACCTGGGCTCGAGAAAGGTCAACGTTGGGATTTAGGAACACATTAAATGTGAATAATTTAAATTTGGCATAAATTAACAAAACAAAAAAAAATTAAATCATTATCTACCCTGAGAAATTAATGTAATTTATCAAACAATATTGGAAGAATAATCCAATTATTTATTGAAACCGTTATGATATTAATTTTAAATTAGGTGGTGGTACCTATATTCAGAGGTGGGAAGTATCTTACTTTAAAGTATCTCGATACCGGTATCGAGATACTTTTTTATGAAAATAGCTAAGAATAAGATACATTTTTGAAATTGTATCGATATCTTACTTTCGATACTTTTTTATGTATCTTATTGAATTTTTAAAGATACCATTAAAGAAAAAATGTTTGAAAACTGGAATGTATTGATTTAAAATTTTACGTTTATTTCGCTGCACTGTCACCCGTTGCGTTAAGCTTACTTTGTTCTCTTGTATTGTACATTTATACAGGTTGAATAAATAATGTAAGGAAGTGTCACGGTATTCTTTCTTATTTTTATTTTTTATTTACAATCCTTGAATGAAATAATCCACGTTGCCTAATCTTCAATTAAAGTAGCATTTATTCTACCTAGATTCTACTTCATCCACGTGTTTTTGTTTATTGCAGTATTACGGAATTCTAAAATCTTTTGTAATTTGCAAAACAAGTTTTAAAAATTTGTTTATTGCTTTTTAGTTCCTCTACAAAAATGCCGACACTTGCTGTCGCCGACTTCAGAATTCTTAAAAGGGCATGGATCTTTTTGTACTAATTTGTAGAAGTTAATTCATGCGTAGGTAGGTAGATTAAATAAGTAGGTATCAGTTATTAGCCCTAAATACAAGTTGGTATTGTACAGCACGTAATGTATGAATCAAATAAATCATACTTCTAAGGTACCGAATGTTGAAAACATATTCGTTTATAAATTTTAATAATACAAGTAATGTATACCTACTACAATTTAATCAGATAAATAGTAAATACCTGTTATAGTAGGAAGTATGTACTACCTTTGGTCTGTAATAAAATTGAATATCTAATACAGATTCCGCAAAGAGATTAAAATTACAAGATGTATATTTTTAAGGTTTTAACAAAGCCGCTGCAAGGCTGTCATAATAAATACCAGCAATGTACTTATATTGTCATGCAATAATTCAATTTCCGTTATTTATTTTATTATCTATGTCCATCTTTACAATAGTCTTTAATTTTTAGGGACACAAAATGAATATTTATATATAAAAAATATGAATATTGAAAACTTATATAATTGTAGAAAAACGTTGTAATTAGGAACAGTTCGCAAAAAAATTCACGTTCTTCCAAATCAAAAAGGAAAAAACTAAAGTTCTTAAAAAAATAATCGGTTCACATCCCTTTTAAAACTTCTTTCCAAGTCTGTAAAAATTGACTACTGTGTAAAAATAAACGCCATTAAGCAGATTACAGGAAAGCGATATAAAACGGTGATAATTCACCTTTTTGCGAATTTTAACAAAAGGATTTCAATATAGTACCTATAGTTAAATAATAAGCAGTACAATGTTATACCATTGACTTTAGTGTTAAAGTCAATGGTTGTACCTACACATTTTACTTTACCCCATTGGTCAGATTTCATTCAACTGATTGATGATTCAACCAATCACAGGAATATATACTGTGATGTAATTTACTTTAAAACGTTTTTGGGAAGTTGACGCAGTTTCTTTACTAATTTAGGTGAGTAAAGAAGTAATTATTTATTATTTTAAGAATACGGAGGCCATCTGTCTTGTTAACGTAACAATGGAAGAGAAACATTTTTTACCATGGGTGAATTTATCAAACTATTTTTATATTTCTGAAAAGGACTTTTCCTTTAATTAAGGACTTATTTTTAAAATAATACAGCTGTTCCATCTAGCGCAGCTGTCGAAAGATTATTTAGTACTAGTGGCCTGATTCTTAGTAAGAAAAGAGGCAAATTATCAGATACAAATTTAGAGAATTGTATTTTGTTGAAACGATCCTTAAATATATAGATTTAAAAAAAATGTAGTTTTTTAGTAGGTATCTTCATAGTATCTTCGATACTTTACATTGGGATTTAGTATCTTACTGAGGTATTGTTTTAGAATAAGTATCTTACCTTCAAAAATATACTTATTTTAGTCTAATATCTTATCTTATCTTAAGATGCTTTTGTAGAAGTATCTTCCCACCACTGCCTATATTAGATAAATTTTGAAATAAATCAGCATAGAAACAAAGAAGGTAGTACACTTGGTAGGTTTTGAAATAATTCTGAATACATAAAAAAATTCTGTATATTAGACATGAAATATTACCTATAAACTACTTTTCTTCGCGCCCAAATGTCCGACTCTAGTATTTAATGCACGTATAACAAATTTGTTTACATGTCGATCTCTACCAAAAAATATGTCGTTAAGGCATTAAACGGATTATGAAAAAAGAAATGGTAACGGCTGCGGAAATAATAGAAATCCAGTATTTATTTCCCCCTAAAAACGGCGGGAAATAAAATAGTCGTAATTTCAAGAGTACCAGATTAATAAATAAACCACATACGGAACGCTGTGTACTATTTTCGTAATACCGAAAGCTGCATTACATAGTAATTTATTTTATAGCTGTGTTATATTAATGTATACATAAATAACGGAATAAAATGTCTTGTTCAACATTTTAAAATAATTGGCAATTTAAATAGAAATTGTATTATTTTTACGTACGCCACTGAAAATAGTAGCACTCAAAGGCGAAGTTACCGGTGAAAAGTGCCCGCGTCATCTGCGCATTCTTTCGCCATGAAAACGACAGAAGCTCTAAATATATTTAGTAAATACACGCTCTCATCTAATAAAAGGAAAATATCTCGTTTAGCTAAAACTTGACACTGCGATACAGATGGTCGGTTAAATGGTAGCAACAAAATCTTATTTTACCTAATTAAATTCAAAGCTATTATTAGAGCAAGTATTTATCAAAAAAGTCTAATGATCTGAAAATACAAGGTCAAATGTTGGCTCATAATCAGTTCAAAGTTTGAATTACGTGATTCAATGCAATTATAACGCAATGATAAGAAAGTTCGAAGCGAAAACCTTATGTAGTCTTCGCACACATTTAGTAGGCAGAGCATAAAACCCAAAAAGAGACGCTACGGTCAGCTGAGCTACGGTTTGCATTAATTGAAATAAAATAATTAAAATTTTATGTTAATTTAAATGTCAAATTAAAATTTGTCATATCAAAACGGATCGTTTTCGGAATTACCAAACACTACAACTAAAATATAGTAAGGCTTAATTAAATCTTTTAAACAATTTTATCGAGTTAAATATCTTAAAATATTAGACGCGGGTATTCACTTTAACATGTGGTTAAACTATTTGATGAGTTTTAAATACATTTGTGAATATAGCAGTAGCATTATATCCTATAAGTAGATCGCAGTTTCTATCCTTTCTCAATATGTTATATGAGTTCATTTTAAAATTAATTAAATTGACCGTTATCAACGTCAGTGGGAGAAGCCATTTTCGTAAAAAAAATATGTCATATATACGGTTAATTTACATAAAAATTATTTAAAAGTGATGACAGAAATTGTGCTACTACAATTACCGATTACCTCTCTCCGTTTTACGCACACACACTGTATGAGAATGGATTTGCCCTCATACAGAATAATTATTCGAGACTATTTTACTTTTATTACAAACTCCTATTTACAGTAAATTGCCCATTTCTACATAGATACACATCAATTCATTAATTGCGATTCAACTAATTATGTTCTACTAAAAAATCATAATTCATTTCAATGCTTATCTTATATCAGTATTACTTTAAGTACAAACGGCCTTCAATACTTTATACACAAATTTAATAAATATTAACATGTGCGTTCTATTTTGAGTGAATATATATATATATATATATATATATATATATATATATATATATATATATATATAGTATATATATACTGTCTTCCTTCTCTCAAACTCTTCCTCCATTCTTCATGTTCTCCCAATCTGCATCTTTTACGTCTCTTCTCTCTTTCGTCTGCCCATAGAACTACTGCAGCGGTAGTTATTGGTAACACTGAAAGACAACACACTGTTGATTCAGGCAGTACGCCGGCCGCTGTCTTCTGTGCTCTGCTTAGTAGCCAGTTGTTTTAGGAACTGTGACTACAGTTCCTGTGGTTCAGGTGTGGACTGTGGCATGTAATCAGTATTATTGATTGTTTCCACGTGTCTGCAACCCAGTTAATTTATGTGTGCGTGTATTCTTTACCACAGTGGTAAGTATACTACTAGCTTTTTATTTGTTTATTAAGCGGCTTTTAAACCAAATGTTTACACTCGGTTTCTTAAAAGGTCCCTTCATATAGGAAAGTGAGCATGTGGTCTTTTCATTGGACAAGAGAATTTTTGTTGAAAAGCAAAGTTCATATACTTTTTTTAACAGTTCGAACAAACCATGGCCCTAAAAGTTACCTATGCATCCTAATTTATGAATAGGCTCCAGTATTATTTAAGATCAATTGATATTTTTAAAATTTTATCTCGGTGAACCACGCCGTGAAGGTTTTATGGCTTGTAAAATTGCATATAAAATATATGTTGGTATACATCATCGATTAACATTAGGCCTATCCATATTATAAGACGCTAGTTTTCGAGTACATTGAATCAAATGGGACTTCCGCGGTAACAAAGTTGAATTTGAAGATATTGCCGAATAAAAGAAACCCTGGCATATAACATATCAAAATGCTTGTTATAATCCTAAGCTTTAATAATCGGAAATATGTTTCTAAAAATGTAAAGTCTAAACTTAAAAACGTATTTATGTTGTGAAAGTTAAATCAGTTGTTAATTTTATTTTGTTAACATTTCGTTTTCACATAGGCCTACTGTAACTTTAAAACATTCAACTTTGGAAACTGAGGTCAAAATAAAAAGGGGTTGGGCGGCATTAAAGCCAGGGGTACAAATTATTTTTAAACTTGTGTATTTATAAAGCGTCAACGCGAGTGTGTACTCAGTCACCCGCACTACAACATCGATTTATAACTACAAGTTGTAGTTATATATTGATGCACTGCACGGAGGATACGATTAACAAAGGAACATAGGATGAAGGATGAGGATGGTGACGATGTGTGACGTGATCTATTCTAGATAAGAGAAACCAAACTACTGTAACATAATTAGATTAGATAAATAAAACTACAATAACCTAACAAAAGTAGATTAGATAAACAAAGCTACGGTAACCTAAGAGAAAAAAAGTGCACGAGCCGGGAATTGAACCCACACCAAAAGCGTGGAAGACGACTCCTACCTATACACCACCACCGCTCTAGCAGTTTGAGTGATATTTAAACCATTTATAAAAATACCTATGTATGTAGATAACGCATGCGCAATTTGTCATCGGCAGGCAGCACATTACTATGTCTTCCTCCATATCCTACGTTCCTTTGTTTACCGCCTCTCCTGCACGGGCACTGGTGCCATCGCCATGCAGTAGCCGGTGGTCGTGCCGAAGGCGCTTGTCGTCTGCTTACATGTCTAGACTCGACTTACGCACGCCGTATTCGCGGAGGGAAGTTCAACACAACGCCAGTTGGCTACAATATTACTATAATATTACTTAGAATCGCTGACACATGAATAAACTTATTGAAATGAAAAGTAGACTATAAACCGAAATTGCTTCCCTATTAGTAGCCCGATTTGAATAATTTTTGGATAGTCTCGTATTTTTTTCTTAACACAATCATAATGTCAAAAATAATTTTGGTTAGCAAGGGAAAAGGTTCTTTCTTGAAAAATCTTCCCCAGTTGTGAGTCATCACGATTCCAGAAACGCACTGACGACAAATATTTTCATTATAATTTTCAGGCGAGCGCTGCACCTGCAGAAGAGAATCGGCGTTGCCATATCGAGTTGGAACGGCTCTATGTGAGTTTAGGTTAGCGTTAGTATTTTCGTTATGGTACATAGCAATTCCTGTAATAGATATTTATGTATTAAGGGCATAATCAAAAGATTATGGCTCGAGGGAATGTTAAAAGCCCGACGCGAAGCGGAGGGCTTTATATTCCTGAGAGCCATAATCTACAATTATGCCCGTGGTACATACAATGTTTTATTTTATTTTGCACCATGAAACTGGAACAAAATTTTAAAAAGATTCAGTATTTTCGGCAAGTTTTTAAATGCAAATGCAGTGAAATAAAGTCGACAGTAGACTAATTTGTTGTTACTAAGATACTGTGATATTGCTATTATATATCATGTCATGTGTTTGCTGTCAATCATGCTGCTTAGCATCAATGACATTTCCGTGCTATAAAGACCACATTACGCCCGCATTTGGAGGCGTATAAAGAACATTATGGTGGTAAAATAAAATAAAATAAATAATCGTTGATTCACAAATCGCAAACCCTTGCTTTCCAAAGAGCTGTTGATTGTTGATAATTGATTATCGTTTATTTAAACCCATATAAATGTATTATTATAAGTTTTTGTTATGAACGAATAAGTTCAAAAGTAAATATATAATTAAGAATTATTATTAATTTTATTAAATATATAAATAAAAAGTTTACCTCAAGTAGGATGTGAACCTACGACCTGTACATTAATTTTTATTTTTCAGGCGCAGAAGAACAAAAAAGGACAGAGCTCGTTACTTTCCTTTTTTCTTCGGGCCCACCAAGCAAAAAGACACGTTGTTTAGAAGGTGAAACAGAAATAGTATCTGTTGAACGTGAATCAGAACCACCTAAAGAATCTCAAGAAAGGTTGTCAATAGTTAACGAAACCCCTATCAACCTAGCATGTGATTCCAGTCTAAAAGAGTCATTACCAGAGCTTATTAACAGACGTGATCCTGGTCATGGTCCAGCGCTTGCCCTGAAGTTTGTAAAGGACGGTCCATTTCAACCTCATGGTTTGACTTTTCTTAAAACTGATGGTAGGAAATTCAGACCAGAATGGTACAAACAATATTCTTTGTTGTCCGTTGAACAATAAAGCATATTGTTTTATTTGCCGAGCGTTTTACAACCCAGAAGAAAAATCTTCAGCACAACACGCTTTCACGCTCACTGAATTTTTTAAATGGAAAAAAGGCGTCAAGGTTTTTGAAATCCACGAGTAGAGTTCTTCACCTAAAAGAAACAACATTAAATTTGCTTCTCTAATGTCTTCAGATAAGAATAGGACTGTGATTGAAAAAATAAATAATCAGTATTCAGAAGAGGTGCTACGTAACAGATTGTATATGGAAGCTTTGTGTGAATCGTTGATTTTTTGTGGTAGACAAACCATTCCTTTGAGAGGCCATGATGAATCTGCAGACTCTATGAACAAAGGAAACTTCTTGGAGCTCATGGAACTTACAATGCCTTGATCAAAGAATATTTTATTGACCGCCAGAAAAATTTCCATCATTAACCTCTCAGAACGAGCTATTGGCGATTATTGGAAACCAAATTAAGGAACAGATTTCCAGAAATGTTAAAGAGGCCAAAATATTGCCATTATAGTTGATATTTCCAAACACGAACAAGTAGCGATCGTCTTGAAATATGTCAATGACAAACTGGAATGTTTTGAGTCTTTCGTAGGATTTTACAGAGCTGAAAAAACTGATGGTGAGACATTGGCAGCCTGCTGAAAAAGGCTTTGATTTCGCTGGATTAGATATAAAATATCTACGTGCCCAGTGCTATGATGGGGCTTCAAATATGAGGGGCCCGTACGAAGGAGTTTCTGCCAGAATTGCTGAAGAAAGCCCAACAGCAATGTACATTCATTACAATGCACACATATTGAACTTGTGCATCGTTGCATGCTGCACAGGTGTGACCTCAATAAACAACAACAAACAATAAACCTTTTGTGGTGGCACAGTAACATTGAAATCCTTGAGTGATACCAGATGGGCCTACCGTATAGAAGCAGTGAGGTCTTTATTAGATAACTTTGAAGCACTTCTGTCAACCCTAGGAGAAATCACACTCACCGACCCTGACAGTGGTGGTCAAGCAAATGCGTTACTAAAATCCATAGAGAATTTCAACTTTGTCTTCTCCTGCTGAAAAGTGTTTTGGCGCAGTGTGACCTGCTGTCAAAAACGCTCCAATCCAGAAATGTTACTTTCGAAGTTGTTACGTCGGTCAAATAACGCACCCTTGAGGTGCTACGATCTACGATCTTTCAGGACTGATGAATTTTTACCCAACTCTTCAATCACAGCTTAGACATATCTCAGAAACATGGTTTTAGAGCTGCTGAGTAACCAATGAAAGTTAGAGTTCCTGTCAAATTAGGAGGGGGAGATAAGGAGCCTTTTTCCAGTGTTCAACAGTACTATAAAGTTAATATAGTTTATCCACTACTTGGACATCCTTATAGAAGGGATTGAGTCTAGACTGGAGGAAAATAACTTGGACGTTCTCAAACATTTAAGTTTTTAACTTTTGAGGTACAAACGAACAATATCCAACAATATTTATGAATACTACAGCCTGGACTCTCTCACAACTGAACTAGCCTGTTTTTACAAAACGGAAGACTTCAAAAACAAAAACATTCAAGAACGAGCTTGCATTATTGTGGAAAAACCCTTGAAAGATGTGTTTCTTCATCCCTTTGAACTGTTTAGATTATTTTTTACAATACCAATGAACTCAGCATCTTGTAAGCGTTCTTTTTCTTCCCTCCGAAGACTGAATACATACGTGAGAAATACCATAGGACAAGAGAGGCTATCTTCGTTGAGCTTATTGGCTATTGAAAGAAATATCGGTATTGACGTATCTAAAGTTATTGATGAATTCAATTCACCTTACAAAAGTAGAGTAAATTTTGTGTGAATACGTGTGAGTACGTGTAAAATAGTTTAACTTTTGCTGTAAAATACAGTTTGACTTTTGCCGTAAAATGCAGTTTGAATGTTGCTATTAAGCTTGCTCTATTTCAAAACCTGAAAATATATGTTAACAAACAACTTTTAACAAACAAGTTTTAGAATATTACAGATTTTTTCGTATTAAGCTTGTATTTAGATATTTTTTTCGTGCACATTTGTGCTAAAGAGCATTTTACTGAATGTTGTAGTCTTGCATTCTTTAATAACAGAAAACGTGTATAATTACAGTATGCTTCAGACAACAAACGTTTTGATTCTACTGTATTTTATGAATTTTAATTGAAAAATCGCGTAAATAGGCAAAGTTCAAGCCTTAAAACCTAAAAATTTTTCGAGGGGGACCCCATATTTTCTAGGGGGTATTCCATAACCCCCAGGCCCCCCGGTAGTCTTTACCACTCCAGCAAAAATGGTGAATTTACGCCCATGTACTAGTTATAATTAGTTTTTATTGTTTTTACCTCACCTTTAGCTCTACATTCGGAGAGTTACTCCGTGAAATATGATTAGTAACACAAGGAGACATTAGTTAGTGATTTAAAAAAAAACAATCAAAATACGTCAAACGATTAAAGTTTAAAATTTTAACTGAATACCTTCCTGATTTGGTGAGGACTCCGTACGAATATGTGAACGTGTACGAATATGCTTAAAAAATTTATATTTCTCTTTTGAAATTGTTTTTAAAGGGGCTTGTATGCTCATCATGGTGTATTCAAGTCGTTACCGTTTCTATAGAAAATTCTTACTAGGCCAATATTCTTAACTAGCAAAACCTAACTATTAATAATGTACAGGGTGGTCGTAATTAAGCTAATTAATTAAATTCCATTACATGTTGAGTAGACCTCGTTATTCCGTGATACCGAGCCTTTTTTATATTTGCTAACAGTTTATCCATCGCCTTGCCAATTTCATTTTGATTGCTGCCCAGTTTGTTGAACTTTTCATTAAATGGATTTTCCTACAAAGTTGAATATTACTTACCCACTGTCTTTAATTTATGCCTGTATGTGATTGCTGCATACGCTGGCGCTTTTTCTGGCAGGGGTTAAGTTTGGTTCGGGCCTTACATTTCGCTTTACTACTGGGGCGGCTCTCGTTGGCCACTTGATTTCTCTCAATCGGGAATGATTCTTTCTGCGTTGTGAGGATCCTTCCGTCTCACAGTTTGTATACGTGTGAGAGTAATGGAACTCTTCACACAATTTCCGTTTATTTAAAAAACGAAATGTAAATCTCACACCCGCTGTTTTTTAGAATGTTCTTTTCTGTAAGGGGCGTAAATCCTTACAGTTTCACAGGGGTCGACTTTTCTGCATCGCAATACACCTCTTCCATACTACCTACTGGGGGATTGCAGCTTTTTTATCTTCCCGGCGGTGGCGATGATGTTTCTCTGCTGAGAATGTGTCCTTGGTGGCTCGAAGGACCATGTTTAATTTCACTGGTTGGCGGTGTTGGTGGCTCGAAGGACGATGTTTAATTTCACTGGTTGCCGATATTGGTGACTCGAAGAACATTTACTTTCACTGGTTGCCAATATTGGTGCATCGAAAAACCGTGTTTAATGGTTATTTAAGATTAAATGTGTTGGGGATGCAAGGGGTACACCATCATTTGCACCGATTGTAGACTGGTTCTAGCACCCCGTGAGTAATGGAACTAATGGTATCTAACTCAACACTGTTTATTAAATCTAATATTACAACTATTTATAGTAATTATCCTACTGTCCTGTTTACAAAAAAAAACAAACAATTGCAATTTAATGTAGCGCATAAATACCATTACATTATGCTACGTTGCGTTCTTGATATTATTGACATACTGCTGAGCAGTGTTTATGTATAACTAGAATAATGAAAGTTGCTATTTAACTTAATTATCAATAATCATTGCAAAATGATCTAGGACCTGTTCAGTTTAAAAAGGTAGGTACACTTTTTTCTGTAAATTTAACGGTTTTCGAGGTGAGTACGTCTTCTACAAAGTATCTTTATTTACAAATTTGTTTTAGCCGACATTTTGATAGTAACAATATGGAGTTTTATTAAAATCTGCTTTGCATTTTGTAAGTTATGGTAACCACAGACACACAAATATTTACAGCGCACACACACACCTGCTTGCACCCACACATGATTACATGTATGTATGTCTGTGTATGTAATGTAAGAAGAAAAATGAATACGTTATAAATATCCGTATCGTGACTAATTAACTCTTGCGCCTATTTGATAATATAACACTACACAGGCATAAGAAGTTATGTGCTGGCCACATCAGATTTTTTGTATTGCAGTCGTTCGAGTAATTGCCGTAAGCAAAATTATAGATAAAAGTTACAAAGACAATAGTTAAACTTAATTTGAATACTTAAACATGATGCAATAATTTTGTTATTTTATTTGTTTCGATACAAAATAAATTTGATCTATTTTAAATTCTGAAACATCTGTAGGTACTAATTCCTGCCGAAACACAATTAAATTTTCCAAAGATAATAGTAAACTATCTACGGAATAATACAATAATAATGCAATAATGCAATAATAATACATTGAAATAAAATTAATCTTGTTTTTATAGTGATTTCCACTAAATAAATTACGTCGTTACACGAAATGGTGATTGATAATAAATTAAGTCTGACCCGTTTCTGATGTTATCAAGGATTATTGAAATAATATGTAGAGTAACATTTTTGATTTTAGTATAAAGGGATTTACCGAATACATAAAAATTGAGGGAATCCCTAACTCTTTGCTTGTCTAGAGCCAATATAAATTGTGGATTCTTCGTTAAGATGACATACCTTAACTAGTGCTAAACAGAAGAACAACGTACATTTCAATAATAAAAATGAAAGTAACATTTGTAGTTGTGTTAATTGCAATTTCCTTTATTGC
>JARFJB010001919.1:2500-135000 GCA_036346205.1 Vesta saturnalis | reverse complement strand
ACACACACACGGACACACACACGGACACACACGGACACACACACACGGACACACACACACGGACACACACACACGCACACACACACACACACACACACACACACACGGACACACAGGCACGCAGACACACAGACACACAGACACACAGACACAGGCAACTGGGCTAAACGTAATCTGAGCTAATAAGTGAATTTAGCGATAGTGACAAAAAAGTCGATTGCATGAACTTCTATACCTTCATATGCATGTATACATAGATTGCATTATTTTTGCCACAGTGCAATTTGTAGCCCGAGGACGAGGCGAATAAGTACAGAGCATCAATACAAAATCGGATTTCGCTCCAGAAGTGTATATTCTATGTTTTGCGCAGTTTACCTAGCTTTTAACGGATTTAACAGTGTCAATAATTTTAAATAATCGTGTTAGTAGAGAATGAAACATGCATCATGCTACGAGTTGGACTTTTTGATTTATAGCAAATGTCTATACACCTGAGGGAGTTTTTATATCCAATATTTCCATAGGGAATAAAACGCTGTAGAAGGTCTTTGGTACAAAAATCCTCAAATTTCAGAGTTTTTGCAACCATTTCCTACAGGCAAACAGGTCTATCCATATTTAGAAGTATGCCAGTAATTAAAAAAAAATAGTTTTACTATTGTAGTACCTTATCTAGCAGAGACATCACAGTTTTAACTTCTATCTACGTCTGGAATACCACAGGAGTCCTATACTACTTGATATAATTATCAACGATTTGAAAGTTGAAATATGAAGGAAACTCTTAAATCACAATAACCTCTACTCGTGACTGTTTGTTATTACAAACTCAAATTGAAGTAGGAATTAACACCTGCGTGTCAATAATCTCAGATTAAATATGTGCAAATGTAGTTATGGTTGTTTATTGTATAGTTATACTCACAATATTGTTGACTCTACGTCACTTCACAATAGTATTTGATAGAATATTCTTTGGTTACGATCTAGACAATGTCCTGTTTACTATTACGTTTATTAAAACTGATACTACGCCATGCTCTCGCCTCTCATTTATTTTATTTAGAATACTTCTAATCATTTTGTGTTACATGCGATATTAATTTTCTCTATGACTATTAAAATAATCTAAGCATTCTTTGAAAGCATCATATATAATAATTATATTAATTCTACACGCCCGTTGTATTCTCAACTGGAATCCACTACCTGAACACCAATCATATTGTTGCATTTGTGGAATATAATGGGCGCATATTAATTAAATCAATCCCATCCACTTAACAATGCATAGTTTCCTAGCAATCGATAAATAAGTTCAAATTGTACGACGGCATTATTAAATTTCCGTAGTTTGTCTTTCATTCTTTTCAAAATGAATTCGGATGGCGAAAGCAGCATTAGTGAAACATGTACACCGCCTGATATACTGCAAGCGGCAAACTCCACAGTAAATAATTTGTCACCCGAAAAATCAAGGAAACAATATAAAGAAACGTATGACAGATTTATGGAATGGAGAAGTATTAATAAGGTAAATACGTTTTCTGAGAACGTTCTACTAGCATACTTTACACAACTTTCTGAAAAATACAAATCTTCGTCCATGTGGAAAATATATTCAATGTTACGAAGTACATTAACCGTAAATAACGAAATAAATATAGAACATTATTCCAAACTGCGCGCTTTCCTGAAACGTCAGTCGGAAGGCTATCACGCGAAGAAATCCAAACCATTTACTCCTAACGAGATAAATAAATTTATTAGTGAAGCACCGGATAATATATATCTTGCAACAAAGGTAATAACTTCAAATTTGCCATGCGTTACTTTTATATAAAATATTTTTAAGGTTACATTGATAATGGGCATAATGGGCGCATGTCGCAGTATGGAACTTTGTTCTATGAATATTGATGATATCCAAGATCTTGCATGAGCCTATTTAATTACGATACCAAATACGAAAACAAAAACTGTACGAAAATTTACCATTACAGGCCAATTTTACGACATATGTAAGAAATATATCAATCTTCGTCCAGCTAATGCAAACATCTTTTTTTTAAACAACCAACATGGAAAATGCACTGTGCAAAACATTGCCATTAATAAATTCGGATTCATGGGAAAACAAATAGCCACTTATTTAAATTTACCGAGTGCTGAATTATACACCGGACATACTTTTCGTAGGACTTCAGCTACTATATTAGTAGATGCAGGGGGAGATATTACAGCCCTAAAAGGCATGGCGGCTGGAAGAGCACATCAGCAGCTGAAGGGTTCTGAAGGATTCCATGACCAATAACATGAACACTGCGAAGAAAATACTCCAATCAATAGAATTTACTGCTTATTTTTAACTGTTATATTTACCTATAATTATAATTCCAAATTATAGCAGGTTATTCTGAATAAATTTATTTTCTTTTTGTATTGTTCTGATGTGCCTATTGGACTCTAATTGCTCACACTGAAAATAAATACAATATAACAATTATTATAACTGACACGCTCTTCTAAACGGTAGACTAATTGGTTTATCAGGGTAACTAACATTTATTATGACCTCATTAATAATTAGTTAATAGCACAAGAACAAGTCAATAAGTATAAGAGAGGCAACACCCCGTCCACTTTTTTACGGCACAAGCCCCGCCCACTGGAGCACCTTCCCCACTACTTTTACTCGCCCACGTGTGAGACCGTGTTTTTCACCCCTATTATTGGGCGGCTTCTTTTCGGATGCCTTTTTCAACCCTTGATAGAATTTTCAACCCTAATTATGGTCTTTTTAACAGCAATTTTTTTTGTCGGCCTTATTTTATGGTTTCTTTTTGGAGACCTTTTTCAACCCATGATGGAATTTTCAACCCTTTTTGTTTGTATTAAGTGCCTTTTTGCTGGTCGTTTTTGTCGGCCCTTTCTGTACTTGCTCACGTGAGAAGCGTATTTAGGTCTTGAGCTTGGTGTTGGACTTGGGTTGGTCTTGGACGTGGGGTTGGACTTGGGGTGGGGGGAAGGCTAAGGGTGGCGGTTATTTTTGGATAATTATAGGTCATTTTTGACCTGGTGATTGGAGGGCTAGCATTCTGATTAGGGGGAAATTTAAAACAAGGAAACCCTAATCTTATAAGACAAGTGTAGACCTTCGCCCCCTATCGTAGCCCCTGGTTGGAAATGGTATTTGTTTTTGTAGGTTATGACTGGTTACTTGAAGTTGTATTCTAATAAGGAGGCCTAATAATAGCTTGTAAGGCACGTGTAGGACTTCGCAACTTGTTCTCGGGCCTTTGCCCCCTGACTGGACATGGTATGGGGACCCTAACCTTGTAAAACAAGTGTAAAGCTTGGCCCCTATCGTGGCCCCTTGGTACAATTGCATGTCGGTTCTAACCTAATCTTATAAGACAGGTGTAGGCCTTCCCCCCACCGTCATAAAAAATTTGTATTCTACTGAGGGAGCCTTAATGTTAACAAGTAAACCAGCACTTGTGTTAGGGTCTGACTAAGTTGACTATGCACATCAGTCTTTCTCTCTCTCTCTCTCTCGCTCTCTCTTTTGACTCTTACACACACATACACGCACGCACGCACGCGCGCACGCGCGCACGCACGCACGCACGCACGCACGCACGCACGCACGCACGCACGCACACACACACACACATAACTTATTCTATATTGTTTAAATTCAGGTCTACTTAATACATTGTAGCACCTATCTCTAACTATTTTTCTATCATTATATACAGAAAGAGAGTCTTTACTATTACTAAGCACCATATCTTTCATCACTTCAAAGTTTATAACACGAGAGTTTTTATAGTTTAAGGTAATACCCTTCACTTTACACACCGATTTAATTGTCTGTTCACTGGTTGAAAATACATTATAACTGTAGTTTTTCGGTCCTTCACTAACAAACTCAGCTATATAGCTTCCTTCACCGTACGCTTCCAGCTCGTCGGTCATCTGACCAAGGAAATCCCCGCACGTTGGAATCCAGTCGTCGAGTTTCGCCGCAAATATGGCACTGTCTGTATCATAATACAGAACACGGCGGTCTAGTTTATCCAGGTAAATATATAATTCCAAACGCGCATGAGCTGTCGTGTAAGCGGCTATGGACACATTAATAGTTTTTTGTGATTCACCTTCACCTTCCGGTCTATCCCAATTTATCATTACTACATTATCATTAATAGGGGTAATGGATTGCACTGAGTTAAATTTTCGCGTTGACCAAACTTACCCCAAAAAGAATTCAGCAACAGTTTGGTCAAGTACCTGAAACCGGGGATTTTCTTAATATTATTAGCGTCTAGTTCAATCCCCTCTTTCTCGTAATATTCTGTTATATACTGAGCCTTCTCTACTTCTGTCGTGCAATGGCTAGGCCACCATAAACATTCCTGCTTGAGTTTCAGGAAATTATCGATGTACCGGCTAAATAACCCACCCTGGTTCGTCGCTTTATTATAAGTGGTTACCTAATACTCTCAAATCTCGAAAACTTCCAAGACCTTATAATTTTTAGAGATAGCCTTACGCAGCTCGTCAGCTACAAACGTTCCTACGAAACTGCGTTCGATTTCACTATGCCCGCACTCCCCTTAATTTAACTCAGAACCACAAGTTCTACATAACAAAAACATCAACTTGCCATGCACTTTTAGGGGTATAACAGGGTGGTAGAGATTAGAGGGCGGTAGCACTCGACATTTAACTAAACCCTCCACCGTGTCCAATGAAATGTTCTTACAATCTAAACCTACATGAATTCTCGGATGACCTACAGGATACTTACAATATTTATTTACATAGGGGTATAATGAGCATACGTCATAATACATGATTTTCTCGCTAATACCGTCACATTCAAGATACAGTTTACTAGCATTAGTGCGACCACCGTAAAATGCGTCTCGTGGATTTAAAGGTTCATCATCTTGGTCACCTAGATTCTGTATAAACGCTGTTAACTCATCGTTTGCAAGTATTTGTTTTTTAAATTCGCATTCACGCATTTCAACTAGGTTATACCCGCGCGCTCGCGTGGAAACCGGGACCTCGCCGCCGTGTTCTCGTTTCGGGCGAGCATGGAAGTATATGCACCAAGCTTAGGATCAATATTAGCTTGGTTGGGAAAACATTCCTCGGAACCGTGCCAATAACATCCCTGAGATTCGTAAACGGTATTTGATCCTACGCAATAACCGTCGAACTTAACGCCTTCAGGTGTTTTCTTTGAGGAAAAGCCTACGAAACACTTTATTGCAAGCGCTAGCAATTGCAGTAGCCTCCTCAAACGGATCGACTTTATTTTGGGTCGTGAAGGTGGCCCAGAAACTAATACAACCTTTAACGAGAATCTTAACATCCATTAGGCAATATTTCACAATCTCTTCACTCATCTTAAAAACATGATTGCTTTGAGTCGCGTGCCAACCTAAAAGTTTTTACCTCTCTTTCTCAGACATCTGATTTGCACAATAATATTCAGGCGGTGGCAAAGGACCCTCGTAATTCTGATTCTCGGATGTGTTGAAGAGAAATGGGAAATACCCCTTGGACCCGGGGAAATTGAAAGTTTTCGGAAATGCCGAGAGCGGTGATGAGATGAAATTAAGGGAGTCAATAAACCTAATCTCGTCGCACTGAATGGAAATTAGTCTTAAACCGTTGGTGACGACTTTAGGTCTCCACCGGTTACTATCAGTTAACATGCATCTAAGCACAAAACATCCATCGTACCCCTACATGTTATGCGCGATGCATGTAACTTTAAATTTTCGCGCTCTCCCGGCTACATACGCTAGAAATGATTGAACAAGATCCGCCCTCAAAATGTGCACTCTTTCGCTACACGTCGAGCATCGCTCATCCAAATTGTCGATGCGGTGAATACAAGTGGAACAAACATTCGCGGCCACACATAGATTGGGCTCATGAAGAAATCGGTCATCACCCTCCTCACATACCTTCTCTTGCATACACTCCATACCGTAAAAGTTAAACATAGATGGTCTGCCATTACCGTCGTCGCGTCGCACCTTGTTAACAGGCGTGTAACAAAGATGACCAATAGGCTTTTCGTTCATGCACGTGGAGCAGTAGCTGTATCCGCACCTATGTTTACCCTTTACTTCAATGGTTTTCAGACACCTTAAACATCTACGCAATTCTTCACATAGTTTAGCATCCTTATTGTTTGTAAGGCATTCCTACCGTAAAATCTCTTTTGCACTCATTGCACGCAATTTTAGGATTCTGAACGGAACACGGTGGTCTCTGATGACACGCAGGACACTGATACATACATTTCGCATGCCGTTTTTGTTATTACAACGCTTTTTGCACTATTCCCAGTAATAACTACAAGTAAATGCTGAAGTGAGACTAGTAATTACGTTATAGTGCTCATCCTCGAATATTAAATTTAAAACTACCATACCCGGTTCCCTAGGGCCTTCAAAATAAACTGAACCACCTACGCGCGAATTATAAACTACAATGGTATATGAAGCTAAATGATTTTGAAATGCTTGAATGTGTTCGTAACTACCACCCTGACTAAGACCTTCAGCGCTGTTTTGGCAGAGTTGTACAGCTCGTGCTTGAAGGAAAGGACAACCCATTTCCATACCATGACGCATTGTATCGTTATTTCTGAACGCTATTGCTAAGACTAATGCTCGCCCTAAACAATTGTTTTCGTTGATTGCTGCGGAGACAACAATAATACCCTGTCTTTTTGCTTTGCAAAAATCTTCAAATTTTATTCCTGTAAAATTTTTGCGTTCATAGCCTACAGGTACCGACACTATCCACGTTTAAAACTAACAAGTCGCTCAAGAAAAAACTAGCATTGCTCTGCATTACCTTTTCAAGTAGAGACATTATCACTTTCTCCGACAACTGGTCCATTCTTCTAAATGACAGGCCGATTGGTTTGTCAGGGTATTTAGGGTTCCTTAAAATGATGCCTACACGGTCTGACGGAGCAGCATCCTTGATAGTGTATGCATACAACTCCTTGAATGCACTCTACAAAAAGATATGTATTTGATAAATAAGATTTTTAGTAAATGGTATATTTTACCTGTAGCCATGTTAAGGGATTATCCTTGCACATATCGTCATTAAAACTAAATCTTAATGTTTTACACGTAGTTTTGAATTTTTTTATAAATTTGCTGTTTGACTCCCCTATTATAAAGGGTGTCCCAAAATTTACGCAAGATTTGAATTAAATATAAAACACATTTATTTTTCTTTAAATTATTATTTTTTTAATGAATCATAAAGTACACACAATAGGGTTATGTATGAAATAACACATCGGGCAAATGCCCTCCACGGCTTTGCTGGCACATACGCACTCTTTTGTCGAAAGTTTCCATGACAATTGTGCATAAATGTGGCCCAATTTCAGTAATGCAGCGTTGAATTTCTTCCTTCAACGCACGTATTGTTGTGGGCTTGTTAGCGTAGACCTTTGATTTCAAATAACCCCATAAAAAGAAATCCAATGGTGTTAAATCGCATGATCTAGGGGGCCAATTCTGATCACCGAAACGAGAGAGAACACGACCAGGAAATGTCTCATTCAGTAATTGGATTGTTTCACGGGCTGTATGGCATGTGGCACCGTCTTGTTGAAACCACATGTTCTCCACATCAATATCATCCAATTGAGGGAGAAAGAACTCTCTTATCATGTCGCGATATCGAGTACCAGTAACAGTCACTGCTTGACCAGCCTCATTTTCGAAGAAGTATGGTCCAATAATGCCTCCAGCCCAAAATCCACACCAAACAGTGACACGTTGTGGATGCATTTTTTTTTCGACAATCACATGTGGGTTCTCTGAACCCAAAATGCGGCAATTTTGTCGATTAACAAAGCCATCAATGTGAAAATGTACTTCGTCGGTTAGGATGATTTTTTCGAAAAATCAGGGTCCACTTGCTGATGTTCGATAATCCATTCAACAAACTCTCTTCGCTGCGCGTGGTCATTAGGCTTAAGTTCTCTTGTTAATTGAACTTTGTAGGCATGGAGCCGCAGATCTTCAGTGAGTATACGCTGTAGAGAGCTTCTTGAAATTTGCAGTTCTTGTCCACGTCGTCGAATTGATATTCTTGGGTTTTCACCAACACTGTCACGCACTGCTTCGATATTGACATCTGAACGGCTTGTTTTT
This sequence comes from Vesta saturnalis, assembly GCA_036346205.1. Lineage (NCBI taxonomy): Eukaryota > Metazoa > Arthropoda > Insecta > Coleoptera > Lampyridae > Vesta > Vesta saturnalis. Next base: position 126,781 of record JARFJB010001919.1, on the reverse strand, counting down.
GGACGACCAGAATGTTTAGCATCACCAGTAGATCCAGTCTTCCTGAATTTTTCAATTACTCTCTTCACAGTTGACGAAGTTAAATGAACATTCCGACCGTATTTTGTACGAAATTTTCGAACTGTGGCCGCCAAACTTTCATTATTTTTGAGATATTCTTCAACAATGAAAACACGTTGTTCTGTCGTCTAACGCTCCATTTTTACTAACCCTAGACTGTCAGCTGTTAAACTGTTTATTTTTCAGGGTTGCCAACGCTTTACTGCACAAATGGCAGCAAATTCAAATCTTGCGTAAATTTTGGGACACCCATTATTTATATGATTGTACCCCGTTTGGGTAGAGGATGGTCTTGTTGCTGAGAACCTGAGCCCGATTGCCCTTGCTGCTATAATGTACTCATTCAGTAAGCGAAACAATAAAAATTAGAAAAGACATACCGTTATCAAATCCTCCGCAGCTGTAGTTCATCATCTCATCATCGTCAAACACATCCTCCATGTTTACCTGAGCAGGGCTTTTTAAAAAAAATAATTAAAACTTAAAAATAAAAAACAAACATATACTTACACTCCACCAACCCGTTGTGCAGCCTCAGAAAAATCATTATAAATTTCAATCGAATCGATAGTGTCGTTTACACACAACATCTAATCTATACGTAATAAGTTTCTTTAAAAATATTAAGGTGTACAATATGCAACAATTTAACGATCGGATGGATATTAAACATATTTCAATGCAATCAATGCAGGTAAAACAATCAGTTTTAATATTCATTTAGAAAACAATATTGTAATAACTGTTATGTAATTAATTAACCTAATAAAAATTTTTGTTTCAATAGAGAATAATCTGAATGTCAGTAATTTTGTTATAACTCACTGAGGATTTTTTAGTTATATATTTGCAATAAAAAATAAGTGTTCTATAATTAAATTTTACTGTCATTCAAATTCCCCACGCAAGATCAAACCCTAACACAAGTTCATACACCTGTCTTACAAGATAGCAATAGGGTCTCCTTATTAGAATACAACTTCAAATTACCAGTCATAACCTACAAAAACAAATACCATTTCCAACCAGGGGCCACGACAGGGGGAGAAAGCCTACACTTGTCTTATAAGATTAGGGTTTCCTTGTTTCAAATTTCACCCCAATCAGTATGCTAGCGCTCCAATCACCGGGTCAAAAATGACCTATAATTATCCAAAAATAACCGTCACCCTTACCCCCACCCCAAGTCCAAGATCAACCCAAGTCCAACACCAAGCTCAAGACCTAAATACGCTTCTCACGTGAGCAAGTACAAAAAGGGCCGACAAAAATGGCCAACAAAAAGGCACTTAATACAAACAACAAGGGTTGAAAATTCCATCAAGGGTTCAAAAGGTCTCCGAAAGAAACCATAAAATAAGGCCGTCAAAAAAATTGCTGTCAAAAAGACCATAATTAGGGTTGAAAATTCTATCAAGGATTGAAAAAGGCCTCCGAAAAGAAGCCGCCAATAATAGGGGTGAAAAACACGGTCTCACACGTGGGCAAGTAAAAGTAGTGGGGAAGGTGCCCCAGTGGGCGGGGCTTGTGACGTAAAAAAAGTGGAGGGGATGGTGCCTCTCTTCTACTACTATATCAACATGGTATTCAAATAATGGGTCACAATAAGGGAGATCGTAGGTATGTACCTCTCACTTCCTGCGTTGGCCTCTAATGGAGATTAGCTGTAGCACGAAAACAATAAATCACAAGCATATCACCATGGTAGTCAAATGACAGGTCTCAATAAGGGGCATCATGTGTATCTACCCCATCCACTATATTGGCCTTTAACGTAGATTAGCTTGTTACACGCCAAATACTCATCAGTGCTTAAAGGTAATGTGCGCGCACGGATAGCTTAGTGGTGTGGACAGGGTTCTTACTTAATGCTTCAAGAGGGCACTCGTCACAGCCCCAAAAACGTTAAAATCAGGAGAAAATGTCAAGAAGGCGCCATCTGTTAAATACATTTATAGCGGGAAAACCTCACGAACTAGATCTTATAATAGGAAACCATAATGTTCACTCAAAATAAACTACTCTCCTCCCTGAACATTCTACTCCAAAAATATTTAGTCAAGGTTTATTTAGATAAACTTCCACGTCAAAATTATTGGGTCAAATATAACAAAAAAACTGATAAATACAGTAATTAATTTAAAACGAAAAATTCGTCACAACAAAGCTAAACGACGAAAGTGGGGTTGTAATTCCTAAATTAGAAACTACACAGCTCATTCCCAAACAAATAAACAAACTGCTTACATTTTTGGCAAATCCAGGTATCGACAGCTGATCAGATCATTCCTTAAAAAAACTTCATAAATTGCGACTACTCGCAAAACTATCGTATGTAACAACAAACAGCTGTTCCGTCCACGACCCACTTACTTCATATACGTTACTTTATAATCTCAAATCTCTTCTAAAGTGACTTATTACCAAAATCAAAATAGCAAACCCTCAAATCGAGAAACTCTCCTTAGTCATTACATTAAAGCATAATGAAACTTCATAGGGTTACTTTAAAAACTTGTATAACTTCAATAAAAATTAATTACAATCTAAATGAATGATGAGTGGAGGTTGTCGCTGTAAAATTATTTAAATTTCTCATAAAATAATTCAAACACTAAAGAAAATCTTAAATACGAGTCAAAGACAAACATATAAATTTCGAAGCTTTTCACTTTAAGATGACAAATCGCAGTAACAGAGGACGAAGTCACATTAGATTTATATCTATTAAGTTATAAACATTAACGATGGTCCTAAATTATGACATCAAAATTTTGATATGTTTAGTACAAGATAAACACATTAAATTTTGCAGATCACATAAAAAACAACGTACAATAATAAAATACTGTTGATTCTTGTAGCAAGGTCATACCCTCAAGTTCAGATACCTTATATTCTAAATAACTACATTTTATTAAACACAATGGAAATAACAAAGTTATCGGAAATATCAATTTTGACAAATCTTCGTGAAATAAACTTTCAGTACATAAAAGTAAACAAATAAAGGTCGGGAAATTAACAAAGGAAATCGTGTGGATGAACACGCATTCTAAAAGTCCAGAAGGGTTTTTATACAACAGTTTACACGAAATAAAGCGTTTTCATCCCCCACACTAACATTAAAAAATAAAAAACTCACTTTATTGCTATTCAACATCGAATGAAATGTAAGATTTTACTTTGACTGACACTACGATCAACAATAAACGGCATAGAATATTCTCCCTCCTCTGAACTACGATAAAATAGGTGATGCAACTGGTCCGCCAGGTGCTGAATCGATAGGGCTCCACTGAATTTCTACGGTAACGATTTCCAAATAGTATCTCACAAACGGCAACGTCCTATTTATAATCACTCTATGACAGTTAATTTAACCAAAAGCACACAAGTAACTAATTTTTCATCTCATTTAACGTAAATGCACGAATATTTATCCGTACTTGCGAGCATTGATTAATTTACAAAGCGTTCCTTATCGTAAACCTATTTACTCTGAACTTCATTAAAGCGGCACTATATACAGCAAGTTTGTACTTTATTTGTTTGATCTGTGGGATGTACGCGAAACTACCCCCTTCAACTAGGAACTTGTTAACATTAATCCGCATGACTAAAATGTGTTAAAACAGTTCAACAGAATAAAGGTTTAACACTTCATAAAAAACACTAAAGCCAATTACTTCTATGACCGAGAATTGTCACTATTGACCAAAACGAAATACAACGATAAAATAAACCTGAGTGTGTTGAAACTCTAAGATCCCAACCAGTGGAATCGTAGAATCCTATGGTAACGCACAGTATACCCTCAGGGTATGATATAACTCGCTCCCTCCTACTAAACGAACCTCTTCGGCGTACATTGCACCACCGCAAACATAAAAAAAAACGTGAGCCTTCGCCTACATCCTGGACTAGACTGACTTCAATCTCCTTTAGTTTCAGCCATCTTCCCTATCATCTCCCTTACCTTTTAAGTTAACCAACCATAACAATGTATTACTTAAATTTTTAAATTGCGCCAAAAACTAATTGAATTCATGAGCCGAACTGATAAAAATTGCACCAGAAAAATACACAAAATAACAAGCGGTTTGTTTTGAAACGTAATTGATATCCCTTGCGTTAATGATCTCAATGCGACGTTAGCCCTTAACGAAAAATTTCCGCCAATCTGTGACCTCAAACATTCTTAAGAACTGCGATATATGCCTTCTACACTATATTTGAATACAAAGTAACAATTTTAATGTCATATGTAATTTTCCACTGACGAAATTTTAACTACAATATTTATTGTGAGTGACACAATTTACAAAATACGAACAACTATTATTTACAACGAAACTACTTAATTCTCAACCAAATTAGTAAAAGGGATTCATAACTATCGTTACCAATATGTAAATCACATCTTAATTTTAAACTTCCATCTAAACGTGGTAAACAAACCAAAACTTATATTTCGTTTTCAGAATTACGATTCTAAATGCGATTACCATTTGTAAAAATTTCTAATACTGCCCAAATATGCAAAAGAAAATAAAACGTTACATTCGAAAGCTTCCCAAAATGTATGCGTTAACAAGCTCAATTGCAGGAACTTATGCTACATTTCAGATGTACGGCACTAAAGAATAATTTATAATTTCGAAACTAACCGCAAATATTTCATAAAATTACGACCACGTGACAAGCTGCAGCATGAAAACGATAAATCAGAAGAATATCATCGTGGTACTGAAATGAAAGGTTTTGAAGAAAACACCATTTACAAATGTAGTTGAATGAAAGAACGGAGGCAAAGTTGAAAATCATTAGAAGAGAAAAACCATACCACTAAAAATTGTTGCAGTTCCCTGTAAGGTATACTATAGCTATGGTTTGTTTCTAAGATACGGCACGTTACAAAGCGGAACAGACAGGAAATTTACACGTGAGTGAGAGAACAATGAAGGTTCAAATCTTGAAAAGGTAGTTTCTTGGCTAAATGGCTTGTTTCCTAGCTAATATGTGGCCAGGCTTATAACTTAAGTAAGATGGGGTTTCGTTATGTTTGTGTGCGGGTTTGATTTTCCAATAAATGCTATGACTAATACTAATAACAGGGTATGCAGACTGTATAAACAAGGCCAAGTCAAGATAAAGGTCAAGGTCAGGTTAACAGTTTAGTAGTGGAAGCGAGAGATAAGGCTATGCGTTAAAGGTTCCTATTACAGGTCTTTGGTTACAGATTATCGGTAGCAAACCGCTAGTAGCAGGTTACTGGTCGCTTTTGTGATATTGCTACCACCACTAAACTATTAATCTAACATTAATCAACTTTAGGGGTAGTTTTGAATGCTTTCTTGATATGTGCAACTTAGTACAGATATCAATCATATCATGAACCTATTTTCATCCGACAGGTTAAAATTTGCCACATACACCTGCACTTAAGATTGATACATTACCGAGAATTTAATTTTGTTTGGATCGAAGATTTGTTTCTGTGGAAATTGTCGTGCACTTCCGACAATCTTTAGATAATCTCGTTTCCAAGAATTGGTTCTATTTTTAGATAACCTTGAAGAAACAGATTAGTCATGTATTTATTTAGATAATCTCGTTTCCGGGTTAAATTTTCATATACTTCGTCTCTGTAATGATAATGGTCCATGGGTATATACAAAACAGATGACCCGTTGTATGAGGTGTACAGAGACAGGTACCGGCTTGTACCGGGTGTACCAAGAACAACTAAAAGTTTGCACAGGGTGTACAGAGAACACGTAACAGCCTGTACGTGGGGCACAAAGAAACGATCGTTTTATCCTTATTTTCTCATTAGCGGAGACATGCTTATCTCAGTGTTTTTACCTAGTTACTGTTTATTTGTGACGTCATGTACGCAAATCTATTTTTATCGTACAGGTCATGCAATTATGTCGTTTCCAAGAATTAATCCTATTTTTAGACTAATAAGTCATATGATTTGTTTCTTGACAGGACAATGGTCTTGATAGTAGGTTTGTTTCTAGGCTAGCGACTTGAAACGATTGCGCATAGGTTTTGTGTATAGCTAATTGGTTTGGTTGCGAGATCAGAACCAGAACCTTGTCTGAGAAATACACCCTTAACATGGATCAACGCTCATCTGTATATGAACCAATCTCCACACAGAACCCCGTTTATCAGGCAAATAAACCCTCACTTAGACCAGTGTCACATACTTAGCGGAGATAAGAACCCCCTCAAGCCTAGATATGCACTAATATTTAGTGGAGTCACTCACACGAAATAAGAATCCTCCCAACTCAAAAGTAACTCCTCAGCCAAGACCAACCGTTTTATTTGGAGTCGCTTATCCGAGGTAAGAACCCCCTCTAGTTAAGAAACACACTCTCACCCAAGACTGGCCCTTTAATGAAGTCACTTAACTGAGATAAGAACACCCTCAAATGGAGAAATACTTTCAGCTAAGACTGATCCTTTAATGGAGTCACTTAGCCGAGATAAGAACCTCCTTTAGGTAAGAAACACTCTTAGCCAAGACTGCCCCTTTAACCGTGTCACACTTATCTGAGATAAGAACCTCCTTTAGCTCAGGAACACCCTTAGCCGAGACTTTTTAAGGAGTCACGCTTGTCTGAGATAGGAACCTGCTCTACTTTAACTGAGATACGAACTCTCTTTAGCTCAGAAACTCGTCCTTAGCTAGAATATGAACCAACGGAGTCGTACTTATCTGAGGTAAGAATTTCCTCGACTTTAGTTAAGCAACGAACCCTTCTTTTCGGCTAGCCCTTGGATGTCAATCTTAAAGGTGTATGTCTTTTAGCTAGGTTTTGGGTGTGCGGCTTGTGTGACCTTAACCTTGATTTGACCTTTACTTGGCCTTGACTTGACCTAGATGGCCTGCCCTTGACTTAGCCTTAACTTGAACTGGACTCGACTTCGACTTGACCTTATCATAAGCTCACTTTTTTAAAATCATAACCTCACTTTTTAAAAATGTTACAGCCGCAAGAGGATTGGAACATACTACTAATATGGTGGAATAATTATGCATACTGCTTTTATAACCTCGGTCATACCTAATGGTGAGATAATCGGAAATTCCATTTGAAACTGCCTTCTGACGACGCGTCTAATTTGCTTTAATTAAAATAAAATATAGCTGTTTTGATAATATTAATAGGTACGCTAGTCATTCCATAGCTCGAGATAAGTATAAAAAATCGGGCAACTTTAGGACTTGTAAACATGGAAGTCAAATAACTACTATTGCACATTTGTTACCGGGTAGATTAACAGAGAAATTTTGTTTGCACTATTTTACTGGACTTGAATAATGTGTTGTAGAAGTTACAAATTTAATTAAATACTTAATATTAAAAGTCATTGACGAAATTTATTTGGCTTGTTGGGGGAATTTGGTCAGAACCAACGTTATAATAAGTATTGTTTTAATAAATAGTCACATATCTATGACAACGTAAATGAATTGAATAAAACCATTCTCTGTTCCATCTTATTTTGCATTAGAGTAGGTCATGATATTTTTTTCTGTAATGGTATTCCCATTTGTCAAAATGACAAGCAGTCAGACGCCGTCCTGCCAAAAGTAATCGTGCTGTGTCCCCTACTTAAGTAACGCATATGGTCGGAATTGAGGGCAAACTTACATAAAAGCAACTGGGCAACACAATTCAACCTTTTAGGTTCAGAGGGAACAATTATGTAGTTGATAATATTTTGATTAAACATAGGTATGAAGTTTTATGATTACCTCCTTACCATTGTCAATTTAATGCTATTGAAACGATATGGGGTTGTTGTAAAAATTATTAATTTATTACACTTAGCAAATTAGTAGTGAACGTCAATTGAAAGATAGGGTTCAGAAAATTATAGGTTGAGGCTTTATCCAAATGTTCTCCTACAATGTGGCAAAATCTTTCTTTGCACACGAAAAAGGTTATTTCAAATAATTGGGAGAAACATATGGGAAATTTTTCGATTGTAATTATAGCACTAGGAGAATCCAATTCAGATAGTGATACAGAGTCAAATTCTTCTGGTGATATAGTCCATTTGGAAGAACCCAATGTTTGGTGTCAACATTTTAGTAAAAATACATTTAAATATTTGGTTTTCGTCAGATATTGTCCGTGAATATGAAAGCAGCAGTCTTGTGGTCAATTCCATTTAGCCATGACTTAAATGGATGCATTTCTGGTTATTTACTTTCATGTGCATGTAACAGTCAAAGACGCAGCAAATCACATTATGAAAGCAAATCTTCACATTGGATCACATGAAAAAGCGCAGTGGATTTCCTGGATAGGTTAAATTAAATGGATACACATTGATGTTCTGGTTAGCTATTGACTTTGCAACCGAAGATCTACGATTGCATATAAACTTACCTCTACATGTTGAATAGCCAAGAAAAGAAAGAGACAAATGTAGTATGTAAATTGTATCACAAAGATAAGTCTCCGTATTAGATTACTATTGAAATTGCACTCTGGATTTCCTGCATATTTCTCCCGGAAGAGTGAAAAAAGAAGGCATTCTAATTCATTTTTATATGGATTTGGTTAACAAAACATCTCATTGTATTAGATAAGACACAGTGTTGTCGTTTATGACCAATGTAAAGAATGGACAATTCAGTTTTATGTAGGTAATAGACGTTCAAGGTCTAAAGGTTAAAATTCAACGACATTCGTGCAAAGTCTAAATAGCGTGAAATACTATGTTGCAATGCTGCATTAGTTTCACTTTAAAAATGACACACTACGATAGTAACTTGTTGTTCTTTTGACAGTGCTACCACACTCTTCCTAGATTTCCATGGCATGCTTTAATTCAAAATAAGATGGAATAGAGTATAGAACGGTAATTAAGTAGATACAGTATTTTTCTAATAGCTCTTAAATATTTTCTTATAATATACACATTGTCACACACAAATACTGTTACACTCACTACATTCCAGCATATAGATAATAGATTGTAATAAGCCTTCATTTTATCATGATAGTGAGAAAAATGAATAACAAATTCAGAAGAACCTTTATATTGCAGTTTCTTGATTCAGTTAGATATATATGGGATATTTTATTCAAGAGTAGTATACTTTATCCTTTTGTGGTAATCTAGTTTTATTGACATCAAACCAGAAAACGATATAAGTAACACTAAAAATATTAAGATACAATATACTGTAACAACACCAATTAAATTACAAATATAATTATATAGTAATAATAACAGAAACAATACATCTATCAAAAGTATGACCATACGCTACTTTTTAATGATAATAATACAGCATAGCTACCACGGCGGTGGAATGGTTAGAGTTTCTGTCTTTCACCCGAGCGGTGCAGGTAGCCGTTTCTCTAAAACAGAAAAAATCCAAAGCACTCCTTCTTGGATAGGAAGTTAAGCTGTAGGTTCTGTGGCCATAGGATAACTGGCTTGTTAAACATTGCTTACTCAAGAAAAATTCCGTTTGTGTCTAGATCTCGGCGCTCACAAATACAAAAAAAAAATAATAATACAGCATAATTACAATCACTGCCATCATTCCACAAAACAATGCAAACTTACAAAAAAATATTTCTTTAAATAGAAACCATTGTAACATACCAAAACATGGCACTAAGAGATCTTTAACTAAAAATGTTTCAGTTTCAAAAACTGATTCTAGATGTCTTTTGCCAATATTTAAAAAAAGTACAATCATTGATTATTAAAAAAAAAAATAATACAGCGTATTTACAATCATTGCCATCATTCCACAAAACAATGCAAACCTAAAAAAAAGATTTCTGTAAATAGAAACCATTGTAGCATACCAAAACATGGTACTAAGAGATCTTTAACTAAAAATGTTTAGTTTCAAAAACTGAATCTAGATGTCTCTTGCCAATATTTAAAAAAAGTACAATCATTGATTATGTATACAGGGTGGTATTTACCTTCCATTCTACTTATGGTGAATCTCAAACATTACTGTTCCAAGCCTGTAATTATTCCTTAATTCTTACAAGCCATGCTACAAAATGCTTGGCCTCTAGCTGATACACACATATCAGATGCATATTTGTCTTGTTGTCAGAGACAACGTGCACACAAATTTGTTGTATTATTTTGCACATACAAGTTTGTAGAACTTTCTAAAACGGGAGCACACAAAAGAGCAGTTCTAAATAAGTACTTGGCTCTAAGTTGGCATATTTGCAAGTTACAAGGTATAAAGTTAGTAATTCTAAAATTAGCTGTATGTAATATATAATTACAATAATTATATAAATATCAGTATATGTATTTATAAAATGAATACTTATGATAACTTGAATAGTAAATCTGATTGCAATTTGGTGTAGCATCTAAAATTACCTATTCTTTCGTACTTCGAATATGGCAGAGTGATGATACCCCGTGTATGGAATATACTCTAGTATAGATAATTAATGCTACTGGTGTGTTTTAAATTATACAATCTAAACGTTTCGATAACACTTACAGTTATCTTCGTCAGTAGTAATATCTGTTAAAAAGTTTACCTCGAGCAGGATCTGAATCTACGACATGTACTTTGCTACAGTAGTGCTCTAACCAACTGAGCTATCAAGATACAAGGCCCAATCGATGTAAATCTTGTCTTTATGTATGTAGAACTGATGTCAATTCTAAACATATCACAGTCAAATTACTTATATTAATGGAATGTGAGCTTGCAATATCGCAAGGATTTACACATACCAAAGCAACTTGACTAATGTTAAAATTATTATAAGAATTAAACCTAAAATAATTTATAAATTTGCATTCCTGTATAAAACATTTATTTTCTAATTCTAAATAAAAATTTAAGCATAGCTTTATAAGATAAATGAAAATAAATAGTATACAATGTTCAGTAATAATATAACAAAACAGTGAAAATATTGAAAATAACTGACAGATTTTACCAAAATTGTTGGCAGGCAATAGACAACAGATAAGGCTGGAGATTGTTTTTCCAAATGACAAAAGTAAGAGGTAAGAAAGAATCTGGAGAATTATTTTCTAATTTATTCTCACTCTCAAGATGTATTTGACTAGATTATTTTTTAACCACATTTATTTCAAACATAGTAATAGAGTTACATTAAACATGTTTGTTAAAACAAAGAAATGTTGCTACAAATACACCTAGCAATAATCATAGGAGACTTATTCTCAAAATAATAATGAGAACATTGGTTCTGATGGACATGACAGTATATAAAACCTTACGTTGGCTTAAAAAATTTAAAAATAATGAACTGTACTAAACCGATACAGAGCCATATTATCGGTATCGCCGTTGTAATGATAATTTTTTTAGTTAAAATTTGTTACAAGCTAAAATGATAATAGCCTAAGGAAAGCCTTTGCTTGCGGGTTATTCGCTAGTATTAAATTTTGTGGAGTTCATATTAAAAAAAATTGTTTGAGTGGTCACCATTATATGTCGATAATTCAATAAATCTAAAGGTGTATTATCAAGGACAATCAAAATTATGGAGAGGAATATTATTAACAGAAACCAAAATTATATTTAATATGCAGTACTATTTCCCAAAGCTCCATTTTACTAAAAGTAAAAAACCCACTATTAAAAAGTTTTAATGACAATATATCAATAAAATTAAATTTTTCTATTACAGGACAATTATGCTCATCTTGATGCATTAAAATTTAATTAATTATAATTCATGAGGATTGGCGGAATTACTGAGCATATAGCGGAGATGGTGTGTTTTACTTCAGATGCCATGGTATTCAATGAAAATTTAAAATTGTTATTGATTGATTTATTAATGAATAAAAAAATCAGTAATAACATGCCAAATGGGTGAGAATATTGAAAGTAATTCACATTTTAGAAAACTTATTGCAATAGACATGAAAGCATGTAGGGCTCACGTTCAGAGTGTAATTTTATTTATGCAATACATGGATTTATTTTTTTTGTTACTCAGAATATAATGACATGACCTATCAACACTTTAAAAATTAAAAAAATAATCAAATAGATATAATTATTATTACATCATTTCTTCTCCTAGACATCCATATCTTCTTTTTCGTCGTTCCTTAATTTAGTGGTTCCCATTATTTTACAAAGTGAATTGTATAAAGTATCAGTTTTCTGCTCCAAATTTGATAGCTCGTTTCTAAAATTTTGGTATTTACCAATATCTACGTTGAGGTCAATATTTTCACTAATTTTTACAGTTTCTTCAAGAATACTGCTTATTTGTCTGTTACAAAACTTTTCAACCAATTGTATCTGTGATTCCATAGCTGTACCAAACGTTTTTAACTTATCTTGTAGAGTACCAAATGAAACCGATTGAACGGATTGTTGTGTTAAATGTGAAATGTCCTCTTGAAAAATATTTAGATAATTTTTTGGAATCAGCAATATATTTGGTATATGTTGATGTATGTAATGTAAAAGTAACTCAGTATTAGCTTTATCTCTGTAAACAGAATTATGTAGCGCCCTAAAAACATTAAACTAGATGGATTTACCTATTGTAAATTGTAACACTGTACAAGTCATTTCTTCTTTCCAGCACGATCAGTGAACCGTTAATATCCTCACAAATGTCATCGACAAAATAAATGTTTTTGGTTCTTGAAATAACATTAATTTTCTTAAAAAGGCAATCAAATTCAAACAGATTTTCTAATACCGTACTTTCAGAATATTTTGTTACTAAATAGTTTTGTGTGCTTGTAGATAATAAACACAGATAGGCTTGATGATCACCATTCAGTACTTCATAACTTTTTATTTCATGTGTTCTGTTTGTGAAATCACTAATTCCAATTATGATAGGTGTAATATTTAATTGTGAATACTTTGATTTGTACTCATATGACAGAATACCAGTAATTATGTATGTACTTTTATCAAGTAATTCCGGAATAGGAAAAGAAATAAGTATTGTAGCAGATGTTGCGACCTCTGTTGTTTTTAACCATTCATTTTCAAGAGGTATATTTGTTTTACTCTTTTTTGTTTCCATACTAGAAAGTACACGTTTTAAATTTTTAGGCACTTGAGAATCCCTTGATTGAGCAGGTTTAAATTGGTAAAACATGTTCGTATGGTAAGTAAAAGAACTTGGTGAATCCCATTGTAAGATGACATTAACATCTTTTACAGTTCTGAAACAACATAAAAATATTAGTAAAACAACGAACCTTCGTTGTACTTGTAATTAATTATTTCTTAATTAGCCAATTTTAATTAGATAGCAGAAATCACCAACTAATGAATATTTATCCCCTCCCACGTTATTCCAAAAACGTTAAGAGTTTTTCTACGTCAGAATCCCATCCAGTCTAACAACCAATCTCTCAGTTAGAATCACTGTGTTTAAGCATTTTACATCAAGTGTACTTATATCATTGAGTAATGATGTAGTAAAGAGGCGCAATGTTACCGGGAGTTTTGTCGATAGCAAATTGGGCTGAGAATTAGGCAGCGCGAGTATCATGCGTCGTCACTGCCGTGACCGTGTAGTGAAAGACGGTCACGTGATACTCGCGCCGCTTAGTTCTCGGTGCAATTTTCTATCGACAAAACTCCCCGTAACATTGCGTCTCTTTACTACATCATTACTCAATGCTTATATGAAAATCAATGTATAATATTGTCATACTTGCGCCATCTACATATTTCTGTAGTTATTATCAATTCTATAAAGCGCATGTAATGTTACTATCATGAATTTTGTATTATTGCAAATGTTGTACCTGCAATGTGATCTTACTTAATAATTAAAATCAATAAATCAATTAAGTTCAAGTCCAGTAGATTTATTACAAATATCAAGAGGCAAGTGAATGCCAAACAAGAGGGTGAAAACTCTAAATAAAGGAGGTTAAGGGGTAGCAAAAAATTCCCCAACACACCACCAGAATCCGTTCCCGCCTTCCGCCAATTTTAATAAAACCGCGAGACGCGCTACAGACGCTTCCATTTCCCGACGGACTGGAAGTCGGCCACCACCGTCATGATACCCAAACCCCACTCCGACCTAACCACACCCTCCTCCTATAAACCTATTTCCCTCCTGAGTTGACGGGGAAAATGCTTTGAGCAGATTCTAGCCAGGCGACTCAGGGACCATCTTGAATTCAATTAACTCCTTCCCAACAGCCAATTCGGCTTCCGTTCCAACTGAACGTGTTACTATCCCTTTTTGAAGCTGTCTACAGAAACCACCAGAGCAATCAATCACAAGCAATGCAATTTGGCTGTTTCCGGACATTAAGCAAGCATTTGACCGGGTCTAGCACGCCGGTCTCCTACAAAAGATCCGCAATCTCAACATACCCGACCCCTTCTACAAACTCCTACTCTCATACCTGACTAATCGGTGAGTTCGAGTCAAAGTAGGAAACACCACTGATCCTTTTCAACCTACAGCAGGCGTACCGCAAGGTTCTGTCTTAGCCCTGATCCTTTACACTATCTTCCCTTCCGACATTCCCGAAGTTACACAACCCGGAGTAGTCGTTGCGAAGTGTGCGGATGACACTCCTTCTGGGCGGTAAATCGGAACAGCGAAACGGCCTCCCGCCTCATATCTAAAACCATCGACGAAACTTTTCCAAGTGGGCAAACCGGTGGAGTCTGTCAATACCATCAAAACCCAAGCAATCTTCTTCTAACTACACCGAAGATAAATTCCTAAAGCTAGCCGACAGTAATGTTTTGCTCGCCCTAAATCAAGAAATACTCCCACTCTAACGCGAAGTCACCTACTTAGGAATCCTCTTCACTAAAACCCCGATGTACAAAGAGCACTAAACAGGATAAGAAACCGAACAAACCTACTGAGCGCCCTCCGGTGTAGAATCAGAACTTGCCACCCCAATACTATACAACACACCTACAAAATATACATACGCCCTGTTATGGATTTCCGAGTACCCATATACACTAACATTAACCCTAATCACCTCTCCTGTATCGCTTCTTGTGAACGCCGAATACTCAGACGCATATACAGGTTATCTTGGAGGTACCCTAATGGTCTCACAATGCAACATGCAAACATACCACCCATCATATTCAGAATACAGACATTACAAAGAAACTTTGCACACAAAAAAATTTTCGGCGACACAATCCGCACCAGAGAGATGCTTACCACTCCCTACAAATATCGCTTTCCTCAATTCCCACGCAAAAAAAACAAACTGCAATTCAAACGCCCTCACGCGATCCTAATACAACTCCTTGATGACCTCCCCGAGGACATAGAAGAATCCCTAGACAATACTCCATATGCCCTCCGCATCCCCCCCCTATTCAATGACGACCTCGCAAGATAGGGGCAAACGAATTGGATTAACTACGCGCAGCACGCTACACTCAACTAAACAACACGCACACTTAAACCGATTAAAATAATATTCGAATAAAATTTAAATATTTTTTTCTTTTTTTAACACCAAAAATCACTACAACTAATGATTGTAAACTATACAATTACACAAAACAGCACAACACCAACAAGAAAAGAATGACCAGGGCTGAACCGTCTACGAATAAGATCAACATAAGCTATAAAACAATCCGCTGCCAAATTATCGGCCATAATGCCTTCTCATATGTATAAATAAAATAATAAATAACTTCAAACACCACAACACCTGAATTTGAGACATAACGGTTGTTAAACACGATAATTCCCCATTTTTGATCCGCCATTTTGAATTTTTTAGTTTTGACAAATGATTTATACTTAGCGACTTTCAAAATAATCGGTTGATAAATTAAACATGCGCAATTTTGGACACTAAAAACGGCGCGCCACTAGTTATTATACATTTTCTATTTTGAAATTATATAAAAAAATATTAGTTTGTTTTTTAATTATCTAACTTTTTAACATTTGAAGCAATGAATTTTTTCAAATTTCTAATTCGCTAAAAATGCCCAGCAACTGGTTGGATTTTGCTCATTAACAAACTTGACCTAGATTTTATGGCAAAGAATTTTTGTACCAAATTTCATATCGAGAGCGTTAATGGTTCAAAACATATCCCGCATACACACAAACAGACACACAGACAAAACACGAAATTTTTTCCTAAAAACTTGTTTTTTATCGATAGCTTTAATGTTTCAAAAGATATCGCGCACACTCATACACAGACACATAATCAGACACGAGATTTTCTTTTCTAAAAATGTGTTCTTCGTATTGTTTAGGCCACAAAACGCCGAGAAATGTAAAAAAAAGTATTTGAAAATTTAAACCGATTACGTAGCTTTTTATGTATACGTACGTATATTAGAAAGAAATAAGTAAATACTAACCATACGCATGAGCATATTAAAAAAATACAGATGCTCTTATTCTCATTCCCGCGTTCATTACCATTGGTCTCTTGGGAGACTCAGGTTTTTTCATCATCATTCTCCGTTCAGTCAACTTGACTCCGTCCGTTTGAAATTACTTCTATACACCTGGGCGTACTGCTATTTAAATCTGTGGCCACCTGCATGTAAGTTTAATTACACAACCTTACACGTACACTAATGAACGGTCGGGTGTTTATTCCCAGTGTAGTCTTATTTACATCGTCGAACAGAAAGACTGCCTCCCTAAGTTCTGCCGTCTTCCAGGGTATCAATTGAACAGCGCAAGGGATCGTAGCCCAGAATTGTTTAATTGATATTCAACACATAGTTTGCACAATCTCACATCAACAGGTTACCTAAACAGCGTACTGGGAGTCTACAGATTGAAAGTAGTAAGCCGCCCACAATTAGACCATATTTCGGTTGTCCAGCTCTATAAAGTGTGATAGCATTCGTAAATACGTAAAACGAGAATCAAACTCCGATCTCATTTACCGTAATTACCAGTTTAAAATAAGTTTCTTTCGAAGCTTACTTCTTAGAAGAAGTCCTGAACCGCTTTCATAACCGCTTGATCAACGAAAGATATCCAGAGCATAAATTAAATCCTGAAGTAAAACCTTTGTTAAATAACGACGCATGTAAAACGTTCCGTTATCCTGTCAGCCTGTATAATTAACAGTCCTAAATACCTTACGCCATCCCCACGTCGCGACCAACCATAATTAAAGAAGTAATCCTCCTTTAATAATACCTGTAAATCGTTTAGTTTATCCTGCCTACCTGATAAACACTCCTGAACACTAAACGTTCCTGAAGGTTTAAATGCCTTCCCCCCGAGTTGGGGGCCCCCAGGTAGCCCACCCCTATCGCTATCTATACCAGACGCGCGAGGCGCATCCAAGCGGCCAACGCATTACGCGTTCCCCGCACACGACTGCTCAATACGATAGTATTTATATTTAATTTGCAGGTTTAAATAATTCTAAAACAACACCGATTCTTTTTTCATTAAAATCTCTACTAATTACGAAAAGTAATTATAGTCTGTTTTAATCACCCGACTTTAACATTAAACCTTAATTTGAAAGACTACCGTTAGTTAATAAACCCCTGTAAATATTAGTTAGATTCGTTTTAATTTTCTTCCGTAAAAGTTAGGTTTAAAAGTTGCATTTATATGATATAAAACACTATTTCTTTTATAAAATATCGCTATAAAGCAGTGCAGAATTACAAGTCCCTTTAAAAAAATTGATTTTCTGAGTGACCGAGAAACAGGTATATTAAAACCATTCACGCTGTGCTCATCGCGTCCAAAATAACTTGACAACAACTTGAAATCACGTTAGGATAACAGGATAAGAATAGTAGTTTTACACCGTGTCCTACTAGGCAGACCCGGACTTAAATCAGTATTTATATTTTTAACTTCCATTTGTTTATATATATATATATATATATATATATATATATATATATTTTATATAGAAAATTAAGATCATTTGTTGTTGTCTGTAAACACGTAGTTAATGTTATTTTCGCAGCAAACCTAACAAGAGCGATAAGTTCCTGGAGGTACACCATCAAGTCAACGCTGACCGCAAGGAGTCCGATCCAACCTCCAGGGCCCTTGGTGGATGTTTGTTCCACCTGCAATACATTTTTTTTTGTTATTTGAGCATATAGTTTTGCTAGGTTGCTGTACTCATTCATATATAAATATATAAGTTACTTTAAATGTGAATATTTAGCCAGTGTATTAAATAGGTAAAATATATGTATAAAACTATATAAACTTCTGTTATGTTAGTTGCCTACATACCAATGCCTTATTGCTATATAATTTGAACACATACTTTAAGTATGTGAACGTGCTTTAGTAAATTAATGGTTTTATTTATATACAATTGCAGCGAGAATGCATTTATTATACCTACTATATTTTATGTGTCACAGCCTATTCCCAAAATTTAGTCTTAGAAATTAGAATAAGTGAAAATTGGACTGGCAATTGATGTTTCTACTCTTTTGGAGGTAACAAATCCTGGTACCCTTTGGTACATTACCTTCCCAGCTGATTTCATTCCAAGGGCATTGTTAAAAGCTGAACAATCCGGCTCTGTTCACTGTTTTAACTATAATTTCATTTCAAGTGGTCTGCACGTCCAATGGATCTCTTTGAAATGGTTCACGGTTAATAAACCTTTCAAAAAACAATTTTCTCATACCCAGTTAGCTAATGATAATTAGTACGTTTTTCATCACACTATCAGATTGAGGAATGTAAGGGTCTGGTTTTAAAATTAGACTGAGATTAAAAAGAAGGGGTTGTCGGTTACCCTTCCTACAGTGAAATAAAAATTGCACTTATGCCAACCACTGGCGGGGCAAAGCGAATGTGAGAAATATCATTCACGAGATTTCTATAAAAAACGGTTTATTGTCAAAAATGTTTACGATGAAGTGAGATGAAAAATGCAGTAATTGTTACAACACGTTTTTTTTTAATTCCTACCGCATCTTTTTGCGTGCACAAAGGCACTGATGCTCCAAAAGCAAAGTGTGTGCCGTAACTGCCAATAAGATAGCCGGAAGCTCAGTCGTTTTGGGAAAGCCCTGGGATGCGACTGGCGTAAAAATAGATAAATTTTACAAAGGACACACCTGGTTTGTACTTATACTGCCCTTAAACCAAGAAAGGGCTACGTTACAATCAAAACTACGGTACAATTAAAATCAAGTAAACATTTACCAGGAAGAGGACCGGTCGGCTTAGGCTTCGGATCCTAGGACGTCGAAGTAATGAAAGGAAATACTAGAGGTATAACACAAATCTTTATTGCTCAAACGCAACCCATATTAAGTATCTATAACTCAAACTGGTGATCGTACATATAAAGTTATGTTTGGCGGTAATGGTAAACAACGATAAAAAAACTACTAATTTCTATTAGATACGAACCTCATATTAACTAACAGAACTTATCGCAAAACGTTCATAAACCAAATCGTTTCAATATAGTACACACCACTTACCTTTTCAATACTAAACTACAAAAGTGATTGTAAAAGCAAAAAATGGATTAGAAACAACTCAAACTATGTCTGCGCTGCTAGACATGCAGTGGTGACCAGGGAAGCGGAAACAAAAAAAGCACACAAAACAACAAAAGCAAATACATTCTGGAATCGTGGTTCTAAGAGGAGCTCCCACTTAAAACTAGTGCACGTCCCTTTCACTCAAAACGAAATTTAATTATTTGAAGTAAATACTCAATCACAAATTAGCCAGATGTCAGATGTCTACCACTGAGATTAAATAAGTTCAAGCGCATGAAATAAGTAGCAAGTACAGCATTTTTAACAGTAGCAAAAAAAGTAGGCAATACAATACTATTAACACGAGTAAGTGATTAAATATAGAAATATTAACATAGAACCCCAAGAATTAATTAATAACTACTCTAATCCCCCAACAGTGACAATTAGGTACTAACTAATAATTATAAAATTTGTGCCATATCACTTAAATACATAAATATACAATGACTTTATCATTTGTTGTAAAGCAAAAAAAAACTAAGTTTAAACATAGAAATAAAGAAGGGCAAAAGACATATCCTAGATACAATTACCTTAACAAGTATGCGCAGTTTAACATGGACCACCCTGTATATAGAATTAAATTTTTAAAGCAATATTCAGGTTTCAGTACGCAATAACTTCATAGCTCTGTGTCGAACGCAAACAGCTGGTTATAATATATTTAGTGTTCTTAATAGTAATTAACACACAAATCAGTAATGTACAGACGAATCAAACAGGAAAATCATAAAACGGCCAACTGGCGTGAGTAATATATTTATTAATTCTCGTTACTTCCAAAGTAATAAATACACTTTTAGGTGCATAACCTTTTTAATAGAATCAACAAATCACATATAATGATAAAGTTTTTATCCAGCACTTGTAAATAATTGAAACAATTTCATACCATTATTTTAAAAAGCGAGCCACACTCACAGTAATTATTTAGGATTCGTACGTGGCTGTGTCTTCCTCCAGGGCTCCGTCACGAAATATAGTAATATAAAACTCACCAGTAAGTATGTTATATCAGGAATACCCGAACGTCTTACTTGATTTAACCTCGCTGTTTTAGAGCGAAATCGAAACGATAACGAAACCAATTCTTTGTGTTATCTTCGAGGCAAACTCTCGTAATCCAACGTGCAGTGCCCCATGTTTAGGTAAAGGAGTTACCAGTGTATTTACAACCCTAGCACGAGAAGTCTTCAGATACAGGTGAAGAATCGATGTGACCATAAATCACAGAAGACTCGTAGGACGGCAAAAAGACCTAGAGAATCACGTTTTAGTTACCAGACAAATAATAATTGTAGAAACTTTACATATTTAAGTAATAACCTGAGGGGTGAAAGACCAAATAGTTAAATTTAGTACCAATTCTATTAGAGAACACACAATACGATCACTTGTTTAACTTTTCCTTGTTCTACCAATAAAAATCCTTTAAGATGTAGAGAAACCGTACTATATTTTATGCGGCGTTGCCACGTATTTATGACTCGTAACTAAAGTAAAATATGTTGCCTAACAACAGGCATGAGAAATTCTTAAGTTTGAGAGAAAATACAAATGCTAAATTAATACGTTACAAGCTCACTCAATTTGAGAGATCATATCAGAAATGTCCGAATCTTAATGAAATCAGCTTGTTTTGAAGGACAACAAACAACGTAACGCGTCGTTGTAAAATGTTCACTATTATCAACCAAGAAAAAAAATCCAAGTTATGAAGAAATTCTGATTCGTTCAACCTACCGAATTATCATCGCATCCTCTACATTGCAAAATAATTATATGTTTGACTTTGACTCAGGAAACCAAAAACGTATTTGGGAAGTAAACATGCTGCACAAGAGATGAGAAATATGATGTTTACATCATCAAGAAGCGTATTTAAACTCATAATCTAAAGGGAATTTGCCAGAGAGAAATAAACACAGAAAACGTACTTATAATACCAACAACCTAACAATATAATAAACATACTGTTACTTAGTAAGAAAATTGTTGTGTTTACCACTTTTGTACTGATCAAATAAAACGTAAGTGCTGTGTGTGTAGGTTAAGATACCTTCTAAATAATTCGACACAATCCATTTGATTACTTTCTAAGCTTTTAACAACAAATTCGTTTGGGTTTGAGCATTTTTCACATTAACTAAAAAAGGTACCTAAGTTTTCAACATCATTAATCGCTAAATGCATTAGTTAATTGCTACTACATGCACCAGCTACTCTCAATATAAGTGCAACCTAGAATACACAATAGTAGAAGGGGGACAATTTGGCCTGTGACGTCATCAGTGGTGGGTGATGTCACGAGCACGTGGCTGTTGCCATTTCCCACCCCCATGGCTCCTTTTCGAGGTCGTTTTTCAACTCCTAGATGGAGTTTTCAACCCTTGATGTTAATTTTTATCCCTAATTAGCACCCCTATACTTTTTTTTTCAATACCTAGACGGAATTTTCAACCCTTGATGGTATTTTTACCTTAATTAGTTACCTTTGAGGATGGGGCCAGTCGCCGTGCTCTGATTGGAGGATTAATTCTCTGAATCCTGCTTGGTTGTGGCCGCAAATTTGAATTTGTATTCTAATAAATGGCACTAATACTAACTTAAGACAAGCATACGTCTTTGGAACTTGCTCTCGGGTCTTCGCCCCACTTGTCGTAGCCCCCTTGCCCGAAAATTTGAATTTGTTTGTGGCGCCATCTACTTGTGTATAGACTAATGACACCTAGCGGAAAATTTAAAATAAGGGGTCTAACACTAACTTCTGAGGTAGGACGTGTGCAACTGGGTCTCAACACACTGTTACGCACAATATATTTTGAGTGTACTAATCTAACCTAATATTATATATATATATATATATATATATATATATATATATCATACGAAACAGACTTTGGCAATGCTGTCAATATACGCACATTTTAGGTTAGGCCTATATATATATATATATATATATATATATATATATATATATGTATATTATTAATTGTATTTTATTTAAAATTAACTTTTAAAGTACATACAGTAAAAGATTAACTCGAGTGGGACTTGAACCCACGACCTCCACTTTGCTAGAGTGGGGCTCTTCCATCTGAGCTATCGAGGAGGCAAGTCACAATCGATTCAAACTTGAATTATTATTACTATTGCATACAGCAAATAAAAATTAACAATCAGCCACAGTCATGTGAGAAACCTTAGCGAATTGCGAGCTCACATGACATTCACAAAAAGTTGACTGTGATCCTTCATTCTGTGTATAATAATTATAATACATCGTAACTAGGGAAGAACATACAGTTCAAGTTTGAATCGATTGTGACTTGCCTCCTCGATAGCTCAGATGGAAGAGCCCCACTCTATCAAAGTGGAGGTCGTGGGTTCAAGTCCCACTCGAGTTAATCTTAAATAAAATACGATTAATCATTATTAAATTGAACTTCTGTTCGTTCACTAACCCAATTTCTATATATATATATATATATATATATATATATATATATATATATATATATTGGCGCAACCTAAAGTGTGCGTATATTGACAGCAATGCCAAAGACTGTCTCGTAAGGCAAGTATAAGGGGCACGAGCGTGTGTGTGTGCGTGTCTGTGTTCAAATCCATACATCAAACAAATCAATTAACTGAAACAGTCATTATTGAAAATAGAAAAATGCCTGGGGGGTTAGTAAACAAATATTCAAACGTCTTGGAGTTAAAAAACGCGGTGCAAGTCAGCTTCTGCCAGCCTTATTTAATGCAACAAAAACAAGCTGTACGTCTAAGGGTAAAGTCGAAATCAATAACAGCCATTTAACACTTATAACTCACAATTAAATTGTCTACAGTGTTGTCAGGCAAAAACAATTGAATTGATTGATTAATCGATTTCCTTGGCGGTGCCTTATGAGTTAGTATGCATTAGTTATTTTAGTTACGGCTTAGGTTAGTATGTCGGAAATCAGTATTTTTTGAGTTGAGAGTTAGTTTTTGCAAGTTGTAGCTTAATTCAATTGAATTGGAGTCTGTTTTTGAAGTGAGAGTTGTTTTATGCAAGGTGTAACTTAAGCCAAGCCAGCGTTTTTGAAATGAAGGTTGTTTTTTGTATAAGTCGTTATTCAAAATAGACAAATGTCTGGGGTTAGATAAACAAATGGTCAAATGCCTGGGGGTCAAATTCAAATTCCCCGTAGTTTCTCAAAAGGTCTACTCGTTTAGCTTCAACGGAACAAATCTACTTTTAAAAATAAGTGTAATCTAATTAGTCATGAACAAAGAACATGTACACCGCAATTGCATTTTTCAAGGTCTAATTAGTCTTTCTCGTAATTAAGTAATTGAGGGTGTTTTCCCAGACACGGTAGAAGAAATTGAATAGCTAAAATTATTAATGATATTAATAATTGTTGGAAAGCATTAAGTGATTTATATTGACCATTTAAAAATATACTACTAGGTAAAGCCACAAACTTCCATTACAGAAAACATGCACTATTTTAAAAATACTCCACTAGATGACGTCACAAATAAACTGCTTTTAAAAATAAATGTAATCTAATTGGAGGAATGTTTTGTCACGCGCAAAGAACGTGAACATCACATAATCCTAATCCATTTTAACTAATGATTTCACTAATGCAGGGCTTATTTTTTCCAAATACATTAGATGTACTTGAACAGTGAAAGGCTGTTATTGTGGTTACATAAATGGGAAAATTCAGAAAATAATTACTTTATATTAACAATTACTGGAAGTCTCTAAGTACTTCTTATTATTCAGCTATAAGCACGCCATCTAAAGTGAATGTGTTGTAATTGTAAGCAGCTGTTTACCCTGTCAAGGCGTTCTTCCAATACGACTATCGACAACAACCCTGGTAGGTGCTCGTTTTTATTTTAACCCTTACCCCTTATTCCATTTACTTTATTTAATTGCTAGAGGCCTATTTCAAGTTTGGTTAAATTTGCTGCTGTATAGGAATTTTTACTGATTTAACTGTAAAACGTATTTTTATTACTGTATGCAAACTCGACAATAGTGTGCACATTAATTTAAGCGATATTATTATCGTTGTCTAATGATAATGATGATCGTGGGTAAAATAGCTATAGCTGCCTTACGAAATGAAATCGGTGTTAGTTTCAAAATGCTTCTGTATTATCAAAATTGTAAATGAACGTCAGCTTGCTGATGTACCTCCGGGGTATTTGCCCGTTTTAGAGGGTTCAAGCTTGTTTATAAATCTAGGGCCCTTTTTACCACAGATAATGATAAGCGTTGTGTAAAATAAAACAAGAGTCCTACAAAACCAAATCGGTGTTAGTTTCAATCCACATGTGCATTATCAAAGTTGGAAATAAAAGTCAGCTTGTTTATTTTTTTCCCTAGGCAATTGCCCATTTTCAACGCGAAATATTACGTTCATGCTTGTTTATAAATCTAGGGCCCTTTTTGCCAGAGGTATTTCCAATAAGACAATCCTTGCATGCAAAATAATGTAGTGGTCTGGTTTCGAGATTGGTTATATCTGTTATTGTATAGGTATGTTCACTAGTTTAACTGTAAAACGTATTTTAGCACTGTATGCAAATTTGATGCTCGTATATTGCGAGTAATGCCAAAGGCTATCTCATGTATTTTAGAATTGTGATTGGTTTCAGCAAACTATAAGTCAAGACAAACCAATATTTTTGAATTGTAAACTGATTTTTTCAACCTGTAGTCTATGATTTGATTGATTGAAATTGAATTGATTGAGATTCATTTGCTGATGATCGACCGTTTTCCCATGCCGGTACCCTCACGTTCAGAGAGAATACCAGCCCTGAGTGTCGGTTAGCCTTATCTACAAAGTAAGTGGTCGTTCATAGGAGCTAGGTATATAGTGGGAGAATGGTTATCTGAAAGAATAGTTAGCTCAGCTACTTGTTTGATTTGATTGCGGTTGATTGATTTGACTGATTTGGTTACTTGCTTTGATTGGTTGTGATTGATCTGACTGTTTGATTTCATCGAGAGTGATTTGTTTAAGATTAATTTGCTTAATTTATTTGTTTGGTTTGATCGAGCTTGATTGATTTAGTTTGATATGTTTCGGTTGATTTTATTGGCCGATCGATTGATTTGATTAATTTCTGTCTTTTGACAAGGGGCGATTTCAAATTTCCCCGCCAAAACAAAATGGCTGTCAAAATTAATTAAGCCTCAAATTAAAAACAAATTAATAACGACTTAGGCCGTTCATGCTTGCTTATAAATCTAAGCCCTATTTCGACAGAGGTATTTCCGCTAAGCCAGATATTTTTTTTAATTATCATTTCTCCATTTCCAATGAAAGCCCCTATTACAGAAAACATTCATTAGTTTTAAATCTCAAAATAGTATTACTTGTAATAAATGATTAAAACTCTTTATCTTTTTGATTTATAAATTTAATTATGACTCATAATTAAAACCAAAATATATTGTGCATAACAGTGTGTTGAGACCCAGATGCATACGTCCTACCTTAAAAGTTAGTGTTAGACCCCTTATTTAGAATTTACCATTACATGGTCCTGTATGTATTTTTAAAATATACCGCTAGGTGGCGCCAGCTATATTACAGAAAACATTCATTAGTCTATACACAAGTGGATAGCGCCACAAACAAATTCAAATTGTGGGGCAAGGGGGCCACGACAAGTGGAGCTGAAACACGAGAGCAAGTTCCAAAGCCCTATATTTGTCTTACAAGTTAGCATCAGAGCCTTTTATTAGAATACAAATTCAAGTTTGCTGCCATAACGAAGCAAGATGCAAACTTAAATACAAATTCAAATTTTCCGCCAAAGGGGCCACAAGGGGACGAAGGCCCTAGAGCAAGTTGCGAAACCCTATACTTGCCTTGCAAGTTAGCATTAGGGCCCCTTATTAGAATACAAATTCAAATTTCCCGTCACAACCAATCAGAATGCAAAGACTTAATCCTCCAATCAGAGCACGGGGACTGTGTGGTGGGAACTCCAAACAAAATGGTCCCCAAATCAAAAATGGCCGACAAGCCACGCCCCTCGACCAATCAGAAGCCAGGGGGAGAGTCCATGGACCAATCAGAAACTCGTGGCCTACCCCCAACCCACCATTCCGAACACTGTATGCGCGCCCAAGCTGACTGCGGTTAACTACCCTACGGGGGCTGCCAAAAGGTCTTAATTGGGGTCGAAAATGTCATGTGACCACCCACACGCCCGTTCCACATCCCAAAACTTAGGGTGAACTGACAAAAAGGCACTTAATATAGCTAAAACGGTCTTAATTAGGGTTGAAAATACCATCAAAGGGGTGAAAATTTCACCAAGGGGTTGAAAGTCGTTCCCGCAAAGAAGAAGGCCCCACCCTCAAAGGTCACTAATTAAAGTAAAAATACCATCAAGGGTTGAAAATTCCGTCTAGGGCTTGAAAAACGACCCCAAAAAGAAACCATAGGGTTGCTAAGTAGCGGTCAAAATTAACATCAAGTCATACGTACGACCCTAATTTCCTTTATTTCTTACATAAAATTTCCTTATCATTAAATACGAATTATCGAGAATGCGTATTCAAAGGATACGTGCCCATTATCATTGAACTTATTTTTGATTAAATGGGATTTCTTCAAAATAACTGCAAATTGTCATAAAAGTAATATTCTTATTCTTTTGATTATCAATGAATGACTTCAATTTAACTGCCACCATATAACGTAATACGTGTATTCTGAAAGCATCCTATGAAATGACAATTTTAGTTAACAGACCGGAAAAAGTGACGGTCATTTGACCTAGTACATTTATTTTATTTTTCCTTAAATTTCTACGAAATAAAAAGTAGTCAGAAATACGTAACTTTTCCATGGAATAAATGAAACTTCCATCTGAAATATTCCTTAAAGGCATCCACAATCAACAGATGGAAGAAAGTATCGCTAATATACATTTTCCATAATTTTTAAATTTCTCAAACTGCTTCTATAATGTTCGTGAAAACATCTAAAATCAAATATTCGTTACAAATCCAAAGAATGGGAAGGTGTATGTAAAAAATTTTAATTTGCTCTAAGTGTCGCTTCTTAATGTTGTCGAATCAAGTCTAAATTATCAAATATTCTAGCAACATCAAAGTGGTGACTGGTGTGCGGTAGTGTGTGATGTGTGTTGCTGTCGTGTAGTGTGTGTCGACGTTAGATGTTGAGTTGTGGTTGGTGTGTGTGTGTGTGTGTGTGTGTGTGTGTCGTGTGTGTGTGTGTGTGGTGTGTGTGTGTGTGTGTGTGTTGTGTAGTGTGTGTGTGTGTGTGTGTGTGTGTGTGTGTGTGTGTGTGTGTGTGTGTGTGTGTGTGTGTGTGTGTGTGTGTGTGTGTGTGTGTGTGTGTGTGTGTGTGTGTGTGTGTAGTGTGTGTGTGTGTGTGTGTGTGTGTGTGTGTGTGTGTGTGTGTGTGTGTGTGTGTGTGAGTGTGTGTGTGTGTGTGTGTGTGAGTGTGTGTGTGTGTGTGTGTGTGTGTGTGTGTAGTGTGTGTGTGTAGTGTGTGTAGTGTGTGTGTGTGTGTGTAGTGTGTGTGTGTGTGTGTGTAGTGTGTGTGTGTGTGGAGTGTGTGTAGTGTGTGTGGGTGTGTGTGTGTGTGTGTAGTGTGTGTGTGTAGTGTGTGTGTGTGTAGTGTGTGTGTGTGTGGAGTGTGTGTAGTGTGATGTGTGTAGTGTGTGTGGTGTGTGTGCGTGAGTGCGTGCGTGCGTGGGTGTGGGCGTGTGCGCGTGTGCGTGCGTGCGAGCGTGCGTGGGTGCGCGCGCGCGTGTGTGTGCTCCATAACTTTCGAAGGACTTAACATATCAACTTGAAATTTGGCACACATATAGACGTCAACTACCCAAAACGACTGATTGGGGTCAATGGGGTATGTGGAAAGGGGTAAAATAGGGGGGTAAGTACCCCCTTTTGCAAATTTTTATTTTTTTATATTTTTTTACTTTTAATATGTAATTAGTAATATAATTGTGAGTATTTTTTATCCCTATAATTTTTCTGTACAACAAACGGTTTACAATATATTAGCAAAAAACCGTCACTTTAAAAAACAGGCTTTTCCTAAATATCTCCGGAACTACTTAACATATTCAAAAAGTGAAAAGACCATTAGATAGGAAATAAAATTTTTCACCAAAAGTGTTTTTGCAATTTTTTCGAAAATGTCATTTTCGAAATATTTACAAAGAAATAGATTTTGCAACCCGTCCACACGATTTTTTTCTAATTTTGGCATTCTATAGAAAATCAAATTTCTGATCTAAAAGAATTCTTCTAATTTGTTTTTAAGTTAATAGTTTTCGAGTTATTTACAAAAAAAACGATTTTTCAAAATTATGGTTTTTTTGCTAATATCTCGAATTTAGTGTGAACACGATTTATCAAAAAGAGGTTAAAATATTTTGACGGTATGTCAGTTTAAAAATAAATTTGAACAAATTAAATTTTAGAATTTAGTAACAAACTCTATCAGGAATGTTAATGGTAACCAGGTTTTTGCAATACTGTTCTATTAAATTTTTCCATTCCATATTTATGGCATTTAAGTAGGTATAAATTAAATGACATTGATCTAATTGTGAGTATTGTTTTCCCTATAATTTCTCTGTACAACAAATAGTGTAAATGTCATTTTGACAGCATAATTTAAATTTTTGATGTGGAAGTATTGATATAATTTGCAGCGTATTTTGTATTAAATAGAATTTAATTCTTACAAAATAATCATTTCCTATTGTTTTGTTACAAGGTTAAAAACTATTACATTCGAGATTATGCAATGTCTAACACTGACCCACCTGTACTCATTAGGATCCAGAGCAGCGGTTTTCAAACTTTCTCGATCAGTGGAACCCTCCAAGGCGCACAATTTTTTTTGTTGTAGCCCTTCGCAGCATTCAAATTAATAAAGTGGATATTTTCAATTAAGTTGCTTAAATAAGCTAGTCATGTTACGCTAAATGCGATTGTCGCTTTAATACAGAATTATATTTGATGTACTCATTTTCATTGATGTGTGTTCACTGTTCACATGTAAATTTAAGTGAAGCAAAACTAGTGATATTTTTGGAAATTTCACTTTGATACGCGAAACCCTTATTATATTTGCGCGGAACACTGTGTTTCCGCACAGTTTGAAAAACGCTGATCTATCGAGATTACCAAATGAAATAATTAAGTAAAAATTAGTAACATTGCCTAACATAAATAATTTCACTAAATAGGTGGCACCGTTGACAAAAGAAACCTGTTATGTCACAGCAATTAAATGAAATAAATAATAAATGAAAAAAAATTATACATTTCCAGGTCCCACTAATAATTGTTTTAAATGGCCTCACGTTAATTATACATTATCCAATACATATATGACTTCGTTTTTGTAATTTTAATAAATGATTTTGAAAAATAAAATCATTGAACTATAAAAGTATAGATTATTGCATATATTTAGTTTATCAGTTATGAGAAAAAAAGTGCAAAGTTTTCGTTGTAAAAAGATAATATTATATGTATAATTAGCGGTCACGTGTTACTATTTCAGAAATGAGTTTATCCAAAATTGGTATTCTTAAGTTCAGCATAAGCTACCATTAATTAATGTGGCCCAATTATGTTATTAAGTTGAAATTATGAGAGAAGTCCGATATCGGATTAGCTCTTTTATTCAAGAACTACGATCGAACATGCAACTTTGTGGTTTTTACACATGTTAGATTATGAAGACAGAAAGAAATTTGTTGTGTATAACCCCGCGGGTAGTGAACTAAAACCTACACTTTACGTTAAAACGTAGGTTCAATTTAGGTACATGCGTTAGAAGATGCAAATGTGCATCGGCATGTCTTTACATAAATGGCAAATATCCACTTCCATTTACACAGCAGTACTTCACATTTTGTTTACTTATATCGTTTTCAAAATGTTACAAACTTAACTAAATTAAATTGAATAATTCTCATCTATTTAAAATATGCATAAATAAATTCATTATGACGATACAAACAAATAAGTTCCTAAAAGTACCTAAACAATTAAAAAACAATGTCTGATGAGCCCGAATACCTATATGACATATTAATATTGTAAATAGTATACAAAACTTTTTTTTTCTCATTATGTAATTGTTAGTTTTATTTATTTATGGGTTATTCGACATACGTGTTCCTTTTTTTTGTACCGAGTTCGTTGTATAGTAATTAAAATAAGGACCTCATAAATATGTCACGTATAATAAACTTAAGGGAAGAATGCCGGTCTATGACCTAATAGAGGCGATCGATAAGATTATCGATGTACAAATTACTAAAATTGACTTGAATGTTCAGTACGTAATTAAGTTTTGTGGGAATACTGCTGTTATATTGTTATGCGTTTAAGGTGAGCACATCTAACTTCCACTATTATTGTACAAATAGAGTAATCAGTTTCTTGCATTATTATTGTCATGTGTAATTAATTTGCATGTGTGAGTATGACAATAATTGCTGTTCTTAACGATATAATGTATGATTACATGACATGTTAAAGGTACCTTACAATAGTGTTATGCTAATGTTTACTAAGAAGCGTCCGTAACTATTACGGATGATTAGACGCAGACCGACGCTAGAATGCCTCCAGTATCTCGTGGGGGTTACGTTTAGGCACAGGGTCAGTATACATGCCACGTATCATATGGCCTTGGTCTGTCTTTGGAAGACCTCTGTACTGCATGGAGGGATACGTATTTGGTCTAGATACCTAATCTTGTTAAGTGCTTAATGGGCATCTCGACCGACTTTAGAAGGCCTCCTTTATCTCGTTGGGGTTACGTTCAGGCACAGGGTCAGTATCCACGCCATGTAGCATGTGGTCCTTGTCTGTCGTTGAAAGTCTTGCAGACCCTTATCTTCGAGGAGGGTGGTTTATGCATAGGAGAATACGTGGTCGGTCTTTATAGGAGAGCCTTGGGAACCCATCATCTTATTCACGAGGATTACCTATTCAGACTTAAAGCTTACTACTTCGGTCTGACGTTAGAAGACTCCCTCAGACCGTCTTCCTATGAGGGTGGTTTAATCATTGGGGATACGTAATTTGGGGTAGAAGAACCTGGCGCAGGAAGATCCTCAGATTCATAGACAATGTTCTCCCGACAGGGAAAACAGATATTGCGTACAATCGCTGATTGGCCTTAGAATTGTAAGAACTGTAAAAGTATGATTTAAGATTGGCATAATGAGAAATGTTCCTTGTATTTTCTTTATAATTGCAGTAGCCAAGTCAAGGGCAGAAATGGTACAATCCTGTTAGAGGCTCTATCAAACCGGATTGAGTTTGGTGAGTGATAATAGTTATGCGATTATAGATAGATTTATTGAATTGCATATATATTAGGTAAGATCCTCCATCCTTTAATATATAGAAACTAGGGAGGTTCTTACAATATACAATTTATATAAAATCTTTTTAGTATCTAATTGCTTACTGTTTATTCCTTACTTCGGAACCTTCAACAAGCCCCTTAAATTTTAAATTATAATATTTTTTACAAATTGACAATTATTATTTTCAGTTATTTTTTTATCTTTGTAGCGTCACCCAGGTACCCTATCTTGAAAATTGTAATTTGAATTTATTTTCAAGAATGCAAATTCAAGAACAAAACAATCGCTAAATGATTTTTCTTGACTCTACTGACAATAATGCTACTATTACTCAAATCAATTGCTTACCTTACTTTGACTTTCGTGGCAATAATTAAAACATTAGAATTTATTTACAAGTAGGATATTTAATTACTCGCAAACCTCAAATCTGATCACACGAAGTGGCCGTCTAGTAGTAGGTACGTTGTGCTATTTGAATTGAGATAGGCTGGATGAGGTAAGTGTTGCATCATGACGGGCAGGTAAACAATGAAACTACTCAAATTAAAATTAACGAGCTTTGCGCAATGGTGGTTCAGCCCGTTGATATACTATTGTGGGAAAGAACCACCAATAAAACCCACTTTATTCATAAATAAATAATTGCACAAGTACATTAATAAATCAAAATAACACAAAAAAAAAGCAATGAAAGGGTTAACTATACAATAAAACACCATTAAATCAGGTTAAAGTGCGTAAAAAATTATAACATTAAGAGAAAAATAGATAAAAAGTAGTTTAGTTACACACAAACATAATAAAAAAAAACCATGTAGTCACACCCACCATCATGTTATAAATAATAAAAATAATAAAAATCATGCCGGTCTTTAAGCAAATAAGCGCATAAAACAATAAGGCAAATTACGGTACATATAAAATACAACAGTAAAATTGCACAAGTGATAATAAGGTAAAGGCAAGACAAAAGAAAATAGACAAGGAATTTATACACACACAATTGTTTAGTGACTACTAAAGAATAAAACACATAGTTAAGTTACATGAAATTACATATAAAGAGAAGTTAGTTCGCAGACAAATAATTCTACTTAACAAACTGACAAAAACTCATTAAAACAAAGCCTTACAAGGGTAATTTATAAATAAATCATAACATCGTAACCGATATATAAGATATATAAGAAGAAAAAGATACAACGCCCCTTTTCCAGGTTACACATTCATCTATACAACAATAAAAACAATAAAAATAAAATTCGAGGTATTTAACGATTATCTCGACCCGGGAGTGTGTACCCACTTGGAAATTGCCATTTACAATTAATAACCAAAGCGGTATCATGTACCCGTTCGCCAACCCACCTCTATCTCTGTTATTTTAGCAGATTTCAGCTGAATGAACCCGCGTGCGAATAAGATACCTTTGCAAAGCAATGCTCGATTTTTAATAGGTTATATAGCTTGTAGAATCATTGGCTGCCAGCCTTAATTTATATAAAAATACCTACCTACACTTGCATATATATTCGTTTAATTGATCACAGATACAAATCGTTAACAGATGCGGTTTAACTTCAAAAAGAGTGACTGTTATTTATAGATTAATATTTGAAAAAGACATTACAACTAACACCCGAAAGAAAAGACAAATTAGTGTTGGCTAATTCAAAAGACAAACTGTTTACAATGGGAGTTTATAATTAAAACAAATCAAAGCGTCCGGCTCAATCAAAATTTCAACAGCAACTGCCTTCCCCTCTGGTTTCCAACTTACCATGTCTACTCTCGAAAATCAACCCCGTCTTTGAAAAGTGATAAAAAAAACAAGAAACATTAATTTACGTTGGAACAGTTTCATATTAATTATTGAACGACAGCTTAATTTTAAAAATATGCATACGTCCGTAACACGCGCTGCATCTAGGTCTTAAGTTTCAACGTACCAAACAAAGATCCCCTTGGATTTGCGCTATGTACCGACACAATTTATTAGTACATTTGTGAAGTTTTTACCACCAGAATGTGCCTATAGCGACTTTCAAAGATTCATTACACTACCTCAATAAAGACAGTTCGAGCGAGCATCTATTTCTATCCTAGCATGTTTTTTTTCAACCCTTATTCAAATATTAATTACGTAAAATACCGAAAATAAAATATCCAGAAAACATTATCAAATTACGACTTAATATATAATAAAATACATCAAACACCGTTAACCCTTCTATCGCGGTAACAATTGCGATTTGAACATGTTTATTATAATAAAATTTTCGCGGTCCGCTACCTACATCTTTTAACTATAATTGTACACAATAAAAAGAATTCCAGTTAAGAAAATTGAAATTCGAAGGTTTTTTTTGGTTTCGAAAAGCGTTTTAAATTTCAATTTTACCCAAACAAGACGAACTTTTCTTCACAAAATTCAAAAACTGAAACTCAATTTTAAAATATGCATAAATACTTTCATTATGACGACATAAACTTTCGAGTTCGTAAAAGTACATATACAATTAAACCCAATTAAATTTGAAGGGTAAATAAAATTTTTCAAATATATAGGTATACGATTTGCATTACAACTTTCTCTTTCTTTAGATTCGGACAATTAGTAATTAGGAATAGTATAAATGAAACGAGGAAAATAAATTTTCTTTAGTTGTGTATAAGTTATAATTAATTCCTTTAGGTTATTTTTGTGCTTAAAATTTAAAATTTCCGAAAAGTTTTTAAACGAGCGTTATCAGGAGTTAATTTGGAATGTTTACGAATACTTCTGCCGAGAAAGAAATAACTTTGGCATTTTGGGCAATATTGAGGCAGTATTCCAAAGAACATCCAGTGTCATATTAGAAGATAATTTAGATACTATTAGAGAAACAAAATAGCTATTAAAAGTTATATTATAAATACGTTAGTTGAACATCCTAGTGAAATGAGATGCACAACCGGGGCCGCAGCAAGGGGGGGGGGGGCATGGGGGTCTCTTGCCCCGGGCGGCAAAATGTTCGGGGCGGCAAAATTACTTGAAAATTAAATTTCATTTTACTAATTTCAGACTTGTATTAATATGTAACAAAAATTTCATAAGCAAGTACTTAGCACATCGAACACAACACAGTACCTACTGTCAAAGATTCTACTGTCAATCGGTGTCAGTGTAACCTGCGTAATACAATAAACACAGAAGATAGGATAGTGCGCAATGCGCATAGTGGGCAGACGTGGGTGGCGTCAGCTGGAGAGTAGGTAATTCTGGCGCGAAGTGCATGTTTGCGTACGATACCTGATTTTATTACTGAATTTTGTTGAGAATTAGAGCGTTATTGCCACAAATATACGTTGTGATGTTGCCATTTGCAACGTAGACAATCAGTCTAAACATTATAATAAAGATTTAATGTCCTTTCGTTTTCCTAAAGACACGATAATTTAAACAAACAATGATTATATGCTTGCAAACGAGCCGACAAGTTAACGTATTAAATGCTAGAATATTATGTTCTTTACATTTTGGCAAAGAATGTTATGAAAGAAATTTAAAAGTAGTGTTGTGTTAATATCTTAATTTCTCTAATTTCCTCCAAAAATGGCCCTAGTCAACTCTATGCAAGTCAATCCAAAAACATTTTACTGTTTATTAAATTTAAGCGAACATGTTTAGTTTGAAACATGTCCCCAATGGTTTCTTAATTAATACTTATTTGTATTTAAAAATCTCCATATTTAAATTAGGTTCTTATAGAATAAAAATAAATCTGAGTTTTAACCTATTTTTTTTTCTCTGTACTCTAAACACTTTTCTACCCTTACGATCCCGATAAATTTGCATTATTTTATTCTGGTTTATTCAAACAATGTTTTATTTCAAATATATATTATATAATTTATATTTAATAAAATTGTACTTTCATTCGCAGTGGTATTTATGTGTATTCAATTATCACAGACAAAAAATTTTGCAAAGTAGTAGGTATATTTTTCGTACAAGTAAAGGAAATAAATACATTCTCAAATGTGTTTTTGTAAGACTTCCAATAAGAGTTATAACGGAATGTTTTAAGGCAGTAATTTGCAGATTCAGTATAGTTTACTGTTTAAGCGTAGTCCGGCCCGACTAACCATAGGACTGACTCATCACTAGACACTGCTCTTGTCTATTTTTATAATCTACTGTTAGTCGCATGTCGGCCACTGTCAAAGTATTGCACTGTGCTCCTACCCTATCCTTGCTGCGTGTTTCTCGTGTTATGGTGTTATCGGCGTCTACAAAAGAAACGTCTATGATCCAACATCCTAAATACTGTAACTGTAAGAAACTGCGTTTGCAGTTGCAGTAAAATTTAAAATACTATAAACGTAAAAATTGTTTAACTTTAATCAATTGCCAAATTAAACAACGTGGGAACCATTGTTTAGCGGTAAGTAACAATTTGGCGTTTGTTTTATCAGCTGATATGGTAATATTTTGGAAAATGAGTTAAAAATATTGCCATTTAATCACGTTTCCGGTCTTGACATTCGCAGCAAAAATATTTTATGCAGTTAACACACGACAATATTGGCAGAGTAAAAATGTTTTTTTGTCTTTAACCGTTTATTAGAGTTCCGCAGCCGAATGGCAAAAAAGTGGAACTCTTATAGATTCGTTTTGTCGTAGCTTTAAATTTCGTGGTTTTGTCCGTCTGTCCGTCCTAATCCTTTACAAATTAGTTAACTCCTACAGTTATGAACATAATCGCATGAAATTTTGCACAAAAATAGTTTAGATATAGATCTCAATTTTAAAAGAATAAAAATGTATCGTAATTAATAAGTCGCATGTGCTCAATAGCGCTTTAGTGCTTTTAGTTCTAAGTATCAATAATTTTAAGCAACTGTAAAACCTTATATCAATTAACGGCCTTACTTATAATATAAAAACTAGAAGCACTAAAGGGTTTTTTCTAAATCTAATTTTTTTGGGGGCCTAATGTTATAATATACTATATATCAAAGTCAATATTATTTTTTTAGAACAATAAAATCACAATGGCTGACCGCAAAAAACTATCTGGTGGTGCGTACAAGAAAAATAGGTTAAAGAAGCTGAAGGAACTAAGCAAGTGGAATGGAAGTTTTAAGAAGTACTTATTACAGTCAACTTCAAAAGTAATGGGAAATGCAATTCTATTAGCATCCGACCAAGCATTAAACAAAATGGAAGTAATAATGGAAGAAGAAAGTAATGCAGAAATTGCTATTTCTGGAACTTCCCAACATGAAATTACCGTTTCGACCACTTCAGAACCTTCGAAGCTAATACCTACAACTACATCAACAAATTCCGAAACAGATGACAGCGCTAGTAACCTTCCCGCTGAAAATTCTTTAACAAAAACCTTATCCCCCATCAGTTTGAGCGAGAAACCCGAACCTGACTTTAAATTTGATTTTAATGATCCTGGTACATGGCCAAGATATCTATCTGATACTGAAAGGTGTTATATTACTAAAATGAGGGTAGATAGTAACTATACGCCGGACTTATCCAAAAGCGAAAGAGACGGACGAACTCTTACTAAAGATTGGTTTTTTAAATCGTTACAAAATGGATCACAGGTTAAACGATCCTTTTTAGCTTATAGTGAAACTAAAGTTTCTTTGTTCTGCGTTTGTTGCAGAATGTTTTCTCATTTGTTTTCCCATGAAGCTAGAATGTCATCCTTAGCCAAAGAAGAGGGATTTGCAACATGGAAAAAGCTTAGTGACAAAATACCAGAACATGAGAATTCCTCCAATCATAAACGTTGCTTTTGTATGTGGAAGTCGTTAGAGACATCTCTCGGGAAAGGAGGCATTGACAAAGAACTTCAAGATGCCATTCAAAAGGAAGAATCTCACTGGAAAGAAGTTTTACACTGTATTGTTGATGTTATTTTACATTTAGCGAAGCAAGGGAGTCCACTTAGAGGAACAAGTGAACGATGTAATTTTGAAAATTCGAACAGTGGCAAATTTCTGAACACAATAGCTCTTTTGTCCCACTATAATGCCCCACTTCGACAACATATTGAACGCTATAAGAAGGGGCAGCTAAGCTATTTTTCATCGGAAATTCAAGATGAATTTCTTGATATAATTTCTAACAAAATAAGACAAAATATAATCCAAGATGTTAAAAAAGCTAAATATTTTGCCTTAATGTTCGATTGTACACCATGAACAAATGACAGAGATAATCAGATATGTAAATATAAGTAATGATGGACCTGAAGTTGTAGAGAGTCTTGTAGATTTTTTTCTTGTTTCTGACAAAACTGGGGAAGGTCTTTCTCAAGAAATTATTAAAAAAGTAAACAATGATGGCTTGGATATGAACCTATGCAGAGGCCAATCGTATGATAACGGTGCCAACATGGCCGGAAAATACAAAGAAGTGCAAGCTAGAATACTGAAAGAGAACAAATACGCATATTTTGTGCCCTGCTCATTCCTTAAACTTAATCGGAGTTCACGCTGCCGAAGCATGCCTTCCAGCACAAAATTATTTTGGAGTATTGCACTCCCTTTATAACTACTTCAGTGGGTCTACTTCAAGATGGGAAGTGCTGCAAAGTCACGTTCCTTTAACTCTTAAGGCAGAAAGTAAAACAAGGTGGTCAGCACGACTTGAGTCTGTCGAAGTCGTCTTCAAACACCTTGATAAAATATATCTAGCACTTGAAGAGTTATGTACTAAGGGGTCTACGCCAGAGACTAAAACTGAAGCTACAGCTCTCATGGGTCAAATTAAGTATTTTACATTTGTTGTGCTGACTTGCTTTTGGTACAGTGTACTAAAGCCAATTCACAGAACCAATAAGTTCCTTCAGGGAGCAGACCTGACAGTTGACAGAGCAGCGAGAAACATGCAAGGTTTAATAAACCTGTTGTCTTCAAAGAGAGAAAGCTTAGTATCGGAAGCTATGGCAGATGCCAAAATCATGGCCCAAGAAAATGGTTTAGAAACCGGGTTTAAAGAACAAAGAAAAAGAAAAAAGGAGATGATGCCTGGTGAGACCTGTGAAGATGAAGCATTTGGTTTAACACAGGAAGAAAATTTGAGAGCTTCTCTCATGGAAATACTTAACAGAATTCTAAGTGAAATGAATAGCAGATTTGATGCATTGAAAGACATAAATCGTAAATTTGGTTTTTTGTGTGGCTCTCAGATAAATGAAACAGATTCAAAAGACTTACAAATTAAAGCTAAAATATTGGCTGACAGTTACTCAGAAGATTTTAACAAAGAGGAGCTAGTCAATGAAATAGAAAGTTTTAAACACCATGCTCTTGAAATGGACAGTAGTCTAAGAAATGCCACAGCACAATCCACTTTGAAAATTATTTATGAGCAGCACCTGCAAGAGGGCTACCCAAACATAACAACAGCTTTACAAATATTCCTTACTCTCCCAGTCTCTGTTGCTTCGGGCGAGAGAAGCTTCGGCAAGCTTGAACTAATCAAGAATTATTTAAGGAGCACCATGAAACAACAGAGATTAACCAATTTAAGTCTCATATCAATTGAACATCAAAGAGCGTCATCAATCTCATTCGACGAAATAATCAAGACATTTGAAGTCAAAAAATCAAGAAAAGTCAAATTTACATAATTGTTTTATGTATGTATAATATTTCTCTGCAGTATAATAAACATATTTTACATGAATTGTTATTTGCAAATAACTGAGGTTGAGTGGTAGAAGGGGGAGCGGCAAAATTAGGGCTTGCCCCTCCTGGAAAAATGTGTAGCTGCGGTCCTGTGCCCAACTGATCCAATAAGGCCAGTATATATATATATATATATATATATATATATATATATATATATATATATATATATATATATATATATATATATATATATATATATATATATATATATATATATATATATATATATATACGGGTGGCCCACTTAAGTGGGATTGATCCATAACTCCCTTACTATTACAGATACGAAAAAATATCTTATATAAAAGTTGTCCACAGTCATAAACTACGCGTTTTAAAATTATTTTCAGAAATGACGGACTTCCGGTTATACCGGAAACTCATGCCAACTTCATTATTTTAAATAGAACAACCTATACATTATTACATTTTTGAATTCCTCGTTGAATTTAAAGGTCACTTTAATAACCATACTATGGGTCTACGTCGCATTGCTTCTGAGTTATTTGACATTTTGTAAAAAAAATGACGTTTGCAGTGCCTTCGAAAACTTTCAATATCTCGAAGACGGATACCGGTAGAGAGATGTGGCTTTCGTTTTTTACTTCCCAAAAGGGTACGGCATCATTCTCATTCATTGCCAAAAATCTTGCTTTTAGAATTCAATAGTTTCTATCGCTCCGAAAATAACTTTTTTCAAACATGGATAACTTGATTTTTTTAAATGGAACCACCCATATTTTCTTATATCAGCGGATAGGAAATTAAATTTCCTTTCCATTGATGTAACATTATCGATATTTTGGAGTGATAGTTTTCGAGATATTCACATTTTTATCTAATTTCAGTTTTTACTGCGCATTGCCGCCGGGCTTTGGAAAACGTTTGTCAATTGTTTTAAACAACTGATAAGAAACGTCAGTTTCTCGAGCTTCTGTTGTGCTTTGCTGACTTGTGTATCAGTTTAAGTGTTTCTACAAGACATTTCCATTAAAATGTTGTTGTTCGACGCAGAGTTGATCGACATGACTTTCATTCTTGGAGAATGCCAAAGAAATGCGTTATTGGCGTCAAGGATTTATGCGGTACGGTATCCTGAACGAAGACTTCCCCGAGAAACAGCCTTTCAAAAGTTGTTACAACGTTTTACAAACACCGGACGCGTGCAGTATCAAACGAGGGAACGTGTCAACAGGATAACCTGTATTTCTTGTGCATTCCTTTTGTATATCTTCTGTAACGTTAAGTAATTGTTCTTATGTATTTATTGATCGTTCTTTATGTATTTATTGTGTATTTCTTGTGCATTTCTTCTCTATTTCTTGTGTAAGCCTTAAGTAATTATTTTGTATTCCTTGTGCAATCCTTATGTATTTATTGTTCATTCCTTATGTATTTCTTGTGTATTTCTTTTGAGTTTTGTGTTCTTGATTCTTGAGTATTTATTGTTTATTTCTCGTGCATTAAAAAATCAAGTTATCCATGTTTGAAAAAAGTTATTTTCGGAGCGATAGAAATGATTGAATTCTAAAAGCAAGACTTCTTATCAGTTGTTTAAAACAATTGACAAACGTTTTCCAAAGCACCGCGGCAATGCGCAATAAAAACTGAAACTAGATAAAAATGTGAATATCTCGAAAACTATCACTCCAAAATATCGATAATGTCACATCAATGGAAAGGAAATTTAATTTCCTATCCGCTGATGTAAGAAAATATGGGTGGTTCCATTTAAAAAAATCAAGTTATTCATGTTTGGAAAAAAATATTTTCGGAGCAATAGAAATTATTGAATTCTAAAAGCAAAATTTTTGGCAATGAATGAGAATGATGCCGTAGCCTTTTCGGAAGGAAAAAACGAAAGCCACATCTCTCTACCGGTATCCGAGATATTGAAAGTTTTCGGAGGCACTGCAAACGTCATTTTTTCTACAAAATGTCAAATAATTCAGAAGCTATGCGACCCATATTATGATTATTAAAGTGACCTTTAAATTCAACGAGGAATTCAAAAATGTAATAATATATAGGTTGTTCTATTTAAAATAACGAAATTGGCC
The DNA here is from genome assembly GCA_036346205.1 of Vesta saturnalis. Classification (NCBI taxonomy): domain Eukaryota; kingdom Metazoa; phylum Arthropoda; class Insecta; order Coleoptera; family Lampyridae; genus Vesta; species Vesta saturnalis. The sequence continues at coordinate 85,012 of JARFJB010001919.1, read as the reverse complement.
CGCCATTTCTGAAATTAATTTTAAAGTTTATGACTGTGGACAACTTTTATATAAGACCTTTTTTTCGTATTTGTAATAGTAAGGGAGTTATGGAGCAACGCCGCTTAAGTGGGCCACCCTATATATATATATATATATATATATATATATATATATATATATATATATATATATATGTCATGTGTTTTAACTAAAAAAGAACGTAAAAAGCTACGTCGTTAAAATAAAAGAGAAATGTGGAAAGAAGAGCAAGGTTTAGAGGCCCCACCTGAACCAAAGCTACGCATATCAAACCTTATGAGAGTCTTACGAACTGGCGCTGTGCAAGATCCAACGAAAATTGGAGCTCACGCCAGAGACAAATGGCCAAACTGCAAAGAGCACATGAAGAAGCAAATGCTGCCAGACAATTAACATCTGAGCAGAAAAAGCAAAAAAGATTAAGAAAGTAAAAGAGGATACATCACTTGGTGTATACATTTCCATTTTTCGTATTAGGGATTTACAAGAACTTGCTTCAAAAAAGTTTAAAATTGAAACAAATGCAAAACAATTGTTTATGACTGGTGGTGTTGTACTGTATCCAGATTGCTGTGTTGTCGTAGTGAAGGGTGGTTTAAGACAACAAAGGAAATATAAATATGTATAGTTATGTAAATGATAGAACAATAACTTGTACAGATTAAATTTGATCACGATTACTTTGTTAAAATGTCTGCTTGTTGCAACTTTGATTGTATATACTTCTTTTGCAAATTGTCACATAAATTTATATTTTAGGTCAATATGTTTACCCTTTTGTTGTTACATGGATACACCCCTGGTTGTCTTCAAAATAAGTAATCTTATCAACATTTACATTCATGCCAAGTAATAACTTTTTCAACCAGATGCCTTCACGAACTGCACTGCATAAGGCTACTAATTCGGCTTCTGTATTACCAAGAATATTAAACAAAACCCTGCTAATTGATTTTCTATAGTGAAATATAGTTTATATGTGCAAACCTTTTGTATGTAAGAATATGCCACGGTACCAAACATTCGTAAATTTGCCACGTTTGGTTCCTTTCCCATTTAATTCTAATCCAATCGTAATTGTACTACGTAAGTATCTAAGGATTTGTTCCAGGTTAAGGTTATGGACACAGTAATGTTCAACTTTATGTTTCTTAAAATACTCTCTAGCTAATCTTTCAGTGGGACACACTTTAAACTTTACGTCACCGAAACTTCTTTGTTTACTTCCAATTAGAAAGATTGTTTTGAGCAAACTGACGGGCAGTCCATTAACAACAACAATTAAGAGATGTCGTGAAAATTCAAAAGTGAAGATATGCCCAAAGGATTAAAACATCAATAAGAGATATTCAATATGACATATATGCCAGAAAGGAACTGAAGCAGTTAAAAATATATTGCATAATAAAGGATTATTGGAAGCATTATGTACGACATGTACATGTACATGTACATAGAATCGGGTTTAAATATAAAAAGGACTGCAACCGCGGAGCACTTTGCAAAAAGAGAGATGTGGTATTTACAAGAGTGCAATTTGTAAAAAAACATGTCCAAAATATGCAACAAGAACCACATCTTCCCGTCAAGTTTCTAGATGAAACTTGGATATTTAATAAAGGATCAGTTAGACGATCTTGGCAAGATTACACTCTAAAGTCTGCGAAAAGCACACAATGTTCTTCCACTGGGAAAAGATATATCATCCTACATTCCCGTACTTCAAATGAGTTCATTGAGGATGCAAGTTTAACATGCGCTGCAAAATCAAAGTCAGCTGATTAACATTTATGGATGTAATAATCTTCGAGAAGTGCGTGTCTGCGTGTGTGTGCGTGCGTGCGCTCGAGTTTGCGCGTGTGCGCAATGTGTGTGTGTGTCTGCGTGTGTGCATGCCTGGGGAGGCCTTGATAAAAGGTCCTAAAATGAGGTAATAAGTCGATTTAGCGATGGGGAACAAAAAATCGATTGCGTAACCTTCTATACCTACATATGTATATGTAGGTTGGAAGGTAAAAACGAACCTAATATCACATTTTATGCTTATTGTGCTATAATCGGATGGTAAATATAAACATATCGTTGTCATTGTTTTTTTTACCGTAAGGCTTACTGCCTATCTGCTGCTATAATTGCATGTTTAGTTTTGGTTCAGGTTAAATTCGAATATTCCAATGAAGTGTTCTCCCAAAAAAAGAGAAAGCAATAATTACACCATAAAGTATTTTCAAAATACGCAAAATCCAGATACTTTTTCAATTGCTAAAATAAACTTAGAGCTGTAAAATTTTGTATACTAAAAGGAGCAGACTAAGTAAATTAGTGAACAAATAAAATTTGGCAAAATCTTTGGTTCCATCTGACGAGCAATGCCCTAAATAATTAAAGTATTTGTGCATGTGTCGTCCCAAATGATAAACAACGCCCCAAAACCATAAAGGATAGTTCGGTGCAATCGGGGAATTGTATGGCCGATTCCCTAAGAAAATAAATAATTAATGATCTTTGACCCTGAATAATGACCAAGGATCTTAAAGCATAAAGCTTTCTTGTCATTCAAAGCAATGCGTTCGACGGGTTCACCAACGAGAGTGGCGTATAAATATTTTTTTAGACATACCATGTTTATACCATAGCAATAACTTTTTGCCCATTTCTGAAATGTGTTTTATCGTCTTCTCAACGACGTTGATGTATAAATGAAGTTTTTTGTCGTATTTCACCCCAAATAATAGTCAACGCCTTAAAGCCATAAAATATCGTTTTAATCTGATTGGTGTATAAGTATAATTGTTTTTGACCCCAAATAATGAACAACGCGTTAAAATCATAAGACTTTGTTCTTTACCGTCAAATCAATGCGTTTGGTTGTTTTCCTTGACTTCCGTTCAAAATAAACCAAAATGTAGAAGGAGCAAAATGTTGACGAAATCGGTCAATACATTTAATAATTTAAAAGTGTTATAGCTTTACAGTAACTGTGTACTAAACTTTCTTTTTATTTTATAGAAAACAAAACAAAAAGAAAATATAAGCGTATCCAAGGATACTAGCGTCATTTGTATACAGATCAATAATTTAAACAGGCGTCCTAAAGATAACATCCAATATTAAAATGTGTTATTTACGAGATACCTTGCAGATATTGTCCACCAACCCACACAGGACAAATAAATAGACGTACCAACGTGAGAAGGAGAAGCACCGCAACGTAGTTCAAAAGAACCAACCCACATCATTACTCGCACAACATGTAAGCAGACATCACATATAATTAATTTTGAAAATGCAAAAATGATAACCAACATAAAACACAAAACACATCGAATAATTAGGGAAGTCACTGAAATTGAAAAACGGCCAGGAAACTAAAATAAAAGATACAATACACAAACACACTTTAACCTTATCTTTTTTTAACACCGTTTTCTAGCGTAACATGTTTTTGTTGATTTTAATAAACATTATAAGCACTAAAGTAAGTAGCAGGCTGTGTAAAAACAAGGAGTACCAGTAATTGTTAAAATACCGATGTGTATTGTACGTATTTTTTTTTCTTTTATTGATCAATATACAACGTGAAAGACCAAATCTTACTAGCGAAGAATGTGCTCAAGCATTAATATTGTTTAAGGAATGTTGGAATTACCGAAAAATTGGTGAACGATTTAATGTAAGTCACATAACCGTTTCACGAGTCGTACAAAGATATAGAGAGATTGGAAGTCATGGTCGCAGGCCGATTCAGGAGTAATGTTTAAGATTCTCAGCATTAAGACACCGTTTTGTAACAGCTCGGACCCTTCAAATCTCATTAAAAGCTTCCTCCAAGTGCTCACCCACACCCTTCTCAGTATGTTTCCCGCTTGACGAAAAGGGTCATTCGTGTCCTAGATTCGCTGTCGCGATTCAACTTCCAACGGAGTACCGGCGCCTGTGTATCCGGCACGCGGACGACGCTCTACGTAATCCGAGTACCCAATCCCTAAATCCCTCTAAAATGGATATCCTAGCAAGGACCGTTAATGCTAGGGACGTTCGTCGCAAATGCTCCGTATTTAAAAATCTCTTAAACATACACATTCTTTCCATCAGGGAAACGAAGCTCACAAACAGATGCACACTTAACTTTAACACATATTACACCTTCCTAAACGAAAGCCAACACGGAACCACCCTTGTAATTAAAAATTTCTTCCCATCCACTCACTTTCAACTTCCCGCGCACCTACAGCATCTCGAATGCATTGCTGTGACCGTGCACTTTCCGATCCCGATCGTCTTCTTCTCATACTACAACCCGCCAGGCCACAACACTATCCGATGACCTTTTAATTTACACCTCCAGCCTCCATAATGCAATCATCCGAGGTGATTTTAATGCCCGCCACACCCAATTCGCTAACTCCAGAAGTAATGGCAACGGTATCAGGCTATCATCAGCTTTGTTACAGTTGCCACATTTGTGAGTCACTAACACGCATACAACATATTTCGAACATCTAGGTGCCTCAATAATAGACCAAATCATAGTTTCAGTACCCATTGCAAACTATTTCGATCGTGAGTGTTTTTTAGGCACCACGATCACTTCTGCCTTTGCCCCGATCCTTTACACTATCTTCGCATCCGATATTTCCGAAGTTACACTACCCGGAGTAGTTTTTGCGCAGTTTGCGGATGACAGTGCCTTCGGGCCGGTTAATCGAAACAGCGGAACGGCCTCCCGCCTCATATCCAAAACCCTCCAGAACTTGTCCAACTGGGTGAACTGGTGGAGTCTCCGTAAATCCCACCAAAACTCAAACAATCGTCGTCTGGCATCCTAACTACACCGAAGATAAGTTCCCAAAGCTAGTCAATAGCAATGTTTCCCTCGCTCTGAATATCAAGAAAGACTCCCACTCCAACAAGTCACCTACTTAGGAATCCCCTTCACTAGAACCCTCAATTGACTACCCAGCGTACAAAGAAAACTAAACAGGATAAGAAACCGAGAAAACCTACTGGGCGCCTTCCGGGGTTGACTGAGAGGTTGCCACCACAAAACACTTCAACACACATACAAAACATACATACGCCCTGTTATGGATTTCCGTGCACCCATATACACGAACATAAACCCTAATCACCTCTTCTCTATCGCTTCCAGTGCACGCCGAATACTCAGACGCATACACAGGTTACCCTGGGGGTACCCTAACGACCTCACAATACAACAGGAAAACATACCACCCATTACACATAGAATATGGACATTATAAAGAAACTTTGCACGCAAAAGAATTTTTTTCACGGAAAAAACCCAAATTAAAATTCAAACCCCCCCCCCCCCCCCCCCGATCACAACTCCTTGACGACCTCCCCGAGGAGATAGAAAAATCCCTACACAATACTCCATATGCCCTCCGCATCCCCCCGTCTATTCGATGACGACCTAGCATGATACCGGCAAACGAATCGGATTAACCACACACAACACGCCATACCCAACTGAACAATACGCACACTTAAACCAATTTAAATCTCTTTTTCCTTTTTTTTTAACACCAAAAATAACAACATCTCATGATTGTAAACTATACAATTACATAAAACAGCGCAACACCAACAAGAAAAGAATGGCCAGGGCTGAAGAGGAGAAGAACTCCTGAACAATCTAAATAAGTGTAAATAAGTAAGTAACTAACCATAAGCATGCGTATACTAACAAAAAAAAAATGCAAAGAAACGTCTTAGAACCTGTTACACAATTTTTTGTAACTTTCTGTTAGTTAAGTTTTTATAATAGTAAATTAGAGGCCATTTAAGGTAGAAGTTGTATAATATTCCAAAATGCAACCAGTTCTAAAATGAAATGTCATAAAGTGATCAATATTACAAGTATTTCAAGTTTTTACACAAATTATTTTGTAATAAATTGATTTTAACTGAAATTTATGTAAAAAGAAAACCCACTTTCAAACGAGGAACAAACAAATTAAATATTTGAAGTATTTTTGGCAAAATTTTACTATAAGCAGACTAATATATATATATATATATATATATATATATATATATATATAGATATATAAAGAAAAATAACTAAATATGGAAGAGTTAATCACAGCAGTTTTGGGAATTGCGGAGTTTGTAATAACGTGTGTAAAAGGCGATTTGAGTCATGAATTTAACATACATTTATAAGGCAGCTTGTAAAATATAAATAAAACAACATTTAAATTAGACCATGTCTCGAACATTACAAATTTAAATAGGTCATGATTATGTTAATGCATTGACAACGAAAAACAAAATGTAAACATAACCACCTTCTGCTATAGTTTAATTTTTATTGTATAATGTACCTCTATTTCATTCATTCCGTGTAAATGCTTGTAAAGAAGTGCATTATAAATAAAGCATTTATTTATATGCAAATAGTAACAGTATGACTTATTATAGAATTTCCCGTGGAAAAACAAGAGTAGTAGGAAAATGCGCATGAGTGGTATATGCAGAAATCGACCCAGCAGCGCACACACAGTACGGTGGAATCTCTCCCGCGGAAAACGACTATGTAGCTGTCAAGAGGAAACGTCAAACTAACCTAACTCTTCACAGTTTTACATTAAAAACAATTAAAAAGCGCACATTATGTTTCATCGTGAATAAAGTGATTCATTTATATCTTTTTTCGAACATTAAAAAATTTTAAAAACGCTTTCAAGTCTTCCATATTTAAAATCCGAGCCAAATTGAAAGTTTAGGCAAATTAAATAAAAAGTGTTATAATAAAGTGTAATGTTTATAAAATTTAAATAGTTTTTAGGTAAATTTTTAAAGTTTAATCATTTAAAATAAAATGGTTAATAGCATTCGCAGTTTTAACTGCATCAACACATTGTTGAGGGTTTTGCAACAATAATGGGTTACAGAAAACCAAAACGAAAACCTCTAACACCATGGAAAATATTACGAAGATGTATGATATGCTTTACAACGTTATGTATTATTCCTGTTGGTTTGGTTTTATTTGTTACCTCCGACCAATATTTACAGCCTATGAGAGGAAACCGATTAGGACTAAGACCGGAGGTATGTTTATATTGGAATTATTTTTTTAGTAAAATTCGTTTTGCTTGTACCTACTCACCTTCCGCAGAATATCCGTAAATTTGTCTGTTGGTGTTTTTGTGTCAAGGTATTCAATAGCATTCCATGATAAAATGACAGCATTTTCAAATTAGACTACCGCAACAAAAGCTCATGTTACATTTGTGTTTTATTATGTAACTTCCTGATAGGATTATGCTAACTCAAAAATTAATAAAAAAATTAATTTTCCGTATACACAAATGATAAATAGGAAACGTAAGAAATTACAATTTAAGGAAACATTTAATTAATAGCATTAAAAAAACAGGGTGTTCAGTATACCAAACATTATCAAAATGAATAAAAAATATTTCTTCAAAAGTTTGCGTGGTGATTACAATAACATATACACACTAAAAAATTCGCATTTATATACAGTTGACTATACACAGTAATTTTGATAACTGGACTATTAAAGAAAATTGCTTTCTTTACCTCTCTATTTTTACTGTCTTAAGATTGTTTAATGTCAAACAACTGTAGAAACGAACTAATAATGTAGGTGTTTTTGCAATTTTCAATTTCATTTAATTAATTCCGCGAAAATAAACTCAAAACATACATACATAATGCAACATTCGTTACATTAAATAACGAATATGTATGAATATCGTTTTAATGTGTATGTAAAATTTGACATACTACAAGCAGAAAAAAGAAAGAGCATATATTTGTAATGCTCTTAAGGGAATCTTTCAATTTCTACCCCTTAGAGGCGTTTTAAGTTACTCTCTACGTGGAAATGTGTAACTGCAAGCGAAATATGAATTTTTAAATGTCGTTTAATCCGTACCTGTAGGAATCATTTTGGGTTAACCATACTGGTAAAGTTATGCATTTTTGTATTATGAAATAACATACACTTAGTAATACGAATCCTTATTTTGTGTTATATAAATTTATACACTGAAATATGTTACCACATTATCTACTTATAAAATGAATTTTATGTGATATTGTATGCAATCGACATTGCCATACGTCACAAGCCTGAACTTTGACCAGGAAGACTTAGGAAAATACAAAGGGGGACTTTGAAATGCCAAGAGATGGCTATGAACGGCTACCTCATAATTTAGAGGGGAACGGAACTAGGACGGCCATTCCAGAGTTTAGAAGCCCCATTGAAGAAGCGCCCGTTTGAAAGTAAGCTAAAAAACTAAACAATTCTAAATACCTAATAATTTAAAGTAAAACTTGTGGTTTAACATTTTTCGCTCAATAGAAATTAATAACATGCATTTTTCTGCAAATATGTTAAATGTAACGTTTATATTTTAAAGCATGTGCCGTTATACTGTTCAGGCACATTTAAAACACGGACCTACGACTTAAAAGATATTCCTCAGTAGCAAAGTTCGGGTAGATATTTCCAATCAAGAATTAACAGACATACCTACTTTGATTTATTAGCCCATTTACCGCGTGATTTTTTGCCACTGTTGATTCCAATAATTGCTAGAGTGATGAAACTTTCAGAGATGTTGTTTTGCCGATGTCTAAACAGGTAATTCATGTTTTGTATACAAAATTTTGCTCGGCAACGGTCGCCGTATTGAAAAAACGTTAAAAAATCGCTCATTTTGAAGAAAACTTTTAATTTTTCGAATTTGGATGTGAAATACGAAAATGTTGATGGTAAAATTCTGCACAATTTCGTTTTTTATCCATCTTTCTACAACTAATAAAACCGAAGATAGAATTAAAAAAAAAATGGTCACTTTTCGAACAACTGCCATTTTTTTTGCTCTTTACGCACAAATTACTCTATGATGGCGGCTCGTAGGCAAAAAATGCTTCAAATAACATCGATAGACAATTCATTTATTTACAAAATGTTTTTTTATATAACGTCGTACAACGAAAAGTAATATATGATTATTTTACCGAAATAACACTCACGACATTTTCTGTTAGAAGATTATCGCAGATAAAACACTTTTCCGCGATTTCTTCAGCCACTTCGCCGCCTAAAACTGACTGCCGTGAACAGTACGTTATACCGTTGATTGAGGAATTTTTTAGTCAATGGTTATACTTAAACGCATGTTACTCAGGAGGATGTATCGTATAATAACATGCAATGTTGCCAGATCATCAAAAAGGGCCCGATAATTACGCAGTGGCCAAAAAATATTGGAATTTCAGCTACCTAGGTGACCCTCACAGTTGGAGGTGCCACGCGGCGGACGGAACATTCTACCATTTCTAGAGTAATATCACCTCGAAAAATCTGAAATTGTAGCAAATGTAACTCAATATTATATAGATTGAGCTCCATACTTTACATTCCCACAAAAAAAATTGTTATATTCTTTTTTAGCACATTCCTTCGTGTTAAAATTGTGCAGTAAAAATCATCGGAAAATATACTTCCGTCGCACGGCTGTAGCTCATCAGTTAAATACGAAAATTAAATGACACAGTGACCATTTTATCGGAAATTTTGTAACGTTCAACTTTACTTAACAGCATTATTGATGTAAATCTCATAGAAACAGAGCGTCGAGAAAACCTAAAAAATATCCGGTTTTTTAACAATTGGGCCAAAAAGTGGCATCGTTTCAATGACAATATGTAAAATCCGCTTATATCTAGCTCGTTTTAAACTTCGGGGTCGTTTAGACAGTTGTTTAAAGTAGTAAAAAAGTATATGACCTAATTTTTCCAACGATATTATTACAGATGACTCCGTTTCTGTTAAATGTATTAAACAAATTAACGAATTTTTAAAGAATATAAATCGACAATATTCAGACGTAGACGGTACTACATTTTTTTTTTACTTTTGTCCATTCAGTATTATGCAAATATTCAATTTGTCATTGAAATAATCGCCCAAATGTAAATAATTGAATATATAAATACGTATAAACCATCGTATTTAGCTAATATAGCTACATTTCGGAAGTATACGGCTACGTCAAGAAACGGGACGGGGCGCAAAATATAGCAAATTTAAATACCTTTCGATTATCTAAGAATGATTTTTGCTATAGAAGTAGCCGTTCTCGACTTATTACCAAAGGAAGTGGAAAATTTTCATAAAATTTGTTGCAATCAGCCGTATCTCAGCAAGTTTTGGTCGTACGAGATTGTATAAAAAGCATTTTGTAGATAAATGAATTGTCTATCGATCTTTATATTAGCATTTTTTTGTCTACAAGCCGTGATCATAAAGTAAAAAGAGTAAAAAGATGACAGTTGTTCGAAAAGTGACAAAACTGATCATTTTTTAAAAAACTCTATCTTTGGTTCTATTAGTCGTAGAAAGATGAATAAAAAACTAAATTGTGCAGAATTTTAGCACCAACATTTTCGTATTTCACGTCCACAACACTATATGTTATAGTTCAATTCGCTTTTGCTATCGAGCTATAATGATATCTTCTATTTTTCAAAAAAATGTTTCTTCTCATAAAAAATTTTGGGCGCGCGTGATGCATCCTCCCAATAATACAAGATTTCAAAGTTTTTTAAATTGCAAGAATAAACGACAATCGATTTATTTACCCTCGACCCGTAAGAAAAAATTGAACTAATTCACTTGGACTGTTTTCCTAAGTAAATTAACCAGAGCAGAAGCTTCTATGATTTATTTTCAAAAGGAGGTCTAGTTTTTGCTCAGAAAATTAATTCACGATTACCAGAAGAATTTTTAATAGTTTAGCGACATGTGTAAACGGTTGTATATTGTCAGATTGTCAATATTATCTGTTAAAGCTATATCCAACAATAATTATTACCCTCATCTATTGTTTACGTTTGTGGTATTATTTAATTTCTGAAACGTTTTTTACATCCTCTTAATATGCAGTACTGAATTTTGCCTATATAGTAATTTTCATGTATTCATATATCGAATAATGTTGGCAGCGCTAGGATTTCAATTCACAAAATTTAAGATGTACAAACGCACCCCTTTCACCTGCAAAAGTGCACAAGAACTTCTAACAACCAACCTCAATTGCTGTGCAGATATCAACAAAATCTTAATTTTCTATATGATATTATCGTACAATCAACCGAGTTTGAAACGTAACGGAATTTTCAACATTCATAACATACATCACGGAGCGATGTAAAATCCATTTATTTGTACAATAAATATTTTTTCATTAACCTTTTTTTTAATTCACATGGGATCAGGTAAGAACGTGGTGCATTTCAATGTAAAATTACACAACGGGACACTTTTTGTCTGTAAAACTAACCTCCTTTCAATCAGAGGAAATCACAGAAGTTTTTATAGTATGGTAAATCATTTACTTAGGAAAATAGTCCAAGTCAATTGGTTTAATTTTTTTAAGGAAACGAGGGTAAATAAATTTACTGCCGTTTATTCTTGCAATATCAAAAACGTTGACATATTATTATGAAGATAAAACGGCACACCAAAAGAAAAAGCGATTTTTTCAGAAAACGATTTTCTATGACAAGAGATATGATTTTCTGAAAAATTAGAAAAAAGTGGGACTATAACATATAGTGTTTTTGATCCATAATGACAAGCTCTATCATCTTTTGTTTGATATGTGACTTACAGGACACCCTGTATAGACTAACATGACAAGGACCCCCTTCTCTTTCTCCGTCTCCCTCCCCTCTGTCTATCTCTATCTCTGTCTGTGTCTCTGTCTGTGTCTCTGCCTCTGCCTCTGTCGCTGTCTCTGTCTCTGTCTCTATTTCTATCTCTATCTCTATCTCTATCTCTATCTCTATCTCTATCTCTATCTCTATCTCTATCTCTATCTCTATCTCTATCTCTATCTCTATCTCTATCTCTATCTCTATCTCTATCATCTCTATCTCTGTCTGTCTCTATCTCTATCTCTGTCTCTATCTCTATCTCTATCTCTATCTATCTCTATCTCTATCTCTATCTCTATCCCTATCCCGCTCTATCCCTCCCCCTCACCCCTCCCTCTATCTACCTATTTCCCCCTCTCTGCCTCCTTCCCTCTCTTTCTTTCGCTCCCTCCCCTTCTTTCCCGCGCTATATCTCTCTCAATACCTGCTCCCTTCTCTTTCTATAACACAATTTAATAATTACCTTCAAACAAATTAATAGAAATGACACTTCTCGATCATTTGTTAACTACGAAAACCGTGGCCATATTAATTTAACGTTTTATATACGCACATCAGAATTAATTAAATTAATTTTTAAAAGATATTTAGTTTCTTATATGAAAAACTTTTATAAGAAATAATGATCTTAATTTGAATTATTTTTAAAAAAGTTGTCTATGCCTTTTAGTAAAAGTTTCTTTTTCAAATATTCACAAGACGTGCTGTAATAGCAGATTTATTGCCCAACAGAAAACTTTCATTAACAATATTTATTTATAATTTAATAAAGGTTTCTTCAATAAACTGGTTTTCGAGGTATTCACAAAATATACGTTATCGCCACCTATAAGGTACCTTTATTTCTGAATATATTTTCACCAATATCTGATAAAACCGAGATATTACAAAAATAACTCAAAATACAAAACATAATTAAATTCTACGTATTTTTTAACCGGTTACTAACTTAAATTATACCCACGTTTCAGGTAAGGCCAGCCCACAATAAAAATTCTGTTAAAATATTGTTAACTGTAAAGAATGTCCTATTGCGGTTAGATTACTTTTTAAAATTATTTTCGTATTATACAGTGTGTACCAAAAGCCCTAAAAGTATCAAAGTTGCCTTTTTTAAATTGAACCCCCTGTATGTTGCATTTTTGGATTCTCCGATAAAAATAAGTGTATGTTTTAATAAGTTTTATAATACCTAATACTTAAGACTTTTTAAATAATTTGAATTTTATCATAATCTAACCTACTTTTCATGTTTCAAATACTTAACTACTAAATTCTTAACTAATTAAGTTATATAAGCGAAATTTGCAGTGAAGTGTAACAAAAGATTATATTTTATGTCCCAATTATAATAACCTTTCCATCTTATACAGGGTGTCCTGAAATTAAAACTAATCAAATAAGAACTTTAAGTGGCTATAGCTTGATTAATTAAAAAACGCTAAAATGGATTTCAAAATTGGCCCCCCAGATCACCGGACTTAACTCCACCAGATTTCTTTTTTTTTGGGATACTTAAAAGAATCATCTACAATACGCCATCGACAATACCATACGATAAATACGCATAAGAGACGCTTTTGAAACTAACCCCGAAATGTTGTGCAGAGGTAGCGGTGGTTTTGAAAAAAGAGTATGTTACTGTCTGGAAATGAACAGTCGATATTTCAAACATCTGTTATAAATATTTTGCTTCTATTTTATCTTATCGTTGATATCTTATTACCATTACTGCTGTTATATTCTGTTAGACGATAAATTACGTTATTATTCTTATAATTGTAAATTGTCTGACCTTTCTAAATAGCCTAGGCAACTAGATACATTAGAACTTTTATTTAAAAAACACCAAATGGTGCAAAAACTGATTATTTGTCGTATTCCGTAAAAACCCCAAGACTATTCAACAGAACACCCTAATACCATTCAATAGGTAGTTAAAAAGTACAGGGTGTTCCACGTAAGATCTCCCTGTCTTATTTCAGAATCTATGACAAAAATTTTTTGTATAAAAGTTGTTTGGATTTATTAAAATTTTTAAATTATTTACTTTTTATATATACAGGGTGTCCCAGGAAGTCGGAATCGATGTCAATTCGAAAAATTTAAATGGAACACTCTGTATTTTATTACATATTTGGATTTTCCTCAAGAAAGTGAGGTACTTTTATTTAAAACTTTTTTTTTTAATTTTGCATAATTTCGGAGTAAAATGAGGTTATGTTATTTTTATTGCAAAATTACCCTATTAAAAAACTTATTGCTATATACAAAAAAATGAAAAATTAAGTAAATTATATATATTTCACATCAGAAAGGTTGTGATAAATGATCCTAATCATTAGAAACTTCTATTTTAATACTGGGTGTTTTTGAATGAAAAAAACTTAGATTTTTTAAATGGAACATCCTATATTTTATTGCATATTTAGATTCTATATTAAAAAATAAAAAACTTTTTGTAATTATACTTTTTTTAAAATTTTCATTAGTTTTGGAGTAAATTTAGGTTTTGTAATTTGTATAACAATTTTTGCTCATTAACATGTTAAAAATAAGTTTACGACGTTAGTTTAAAAAAGTTGCAAAAGAAAAGTAGAATCCTTACTATACCCAATTTGTTAAATATTAATATTTAAAATAATATATTCTCTCTCTTTAGTATTTGCGTTTGCACGTCTTTTAAGTTTAAGATTTAGAGTAGGCCTAGGATCAGGGTAATGACAGTTTTTATTAGTAATAATTAAAAATCAAGACGGCTGTGTTTAGCAAAGTAAACAGTTTGACAGTTAAGTGAGCTGTAATAGTATATTACCCGTTTAATTCTTTTGATTTTGTGATAAGTTGTGTTAAAAAAAGCATTTATATTATTATTGTAAAAATGTCCAGAACTGGCTTTGAGAGAATATGACACCTCTTTTCCTCGCCGAAGAATACCAAATAAAAAAATATTTAGGAGAATAATTTCGGATCTACATGAAAAGTCTGTTGTTATTAATAAAAAACGAAACAGACCAAATACTATTTTAACACAAGATCGTCAGATTGAGGTTTTATTATATTTTACTGAAAATCCTGAAACTTCATTAAATGATGCTACCCGTGATTTAGAAATAAAGAAAACTGGTATTCATAGAAGTCTTAAATTAAATAAATATAAACCATATAAGTTTCTCACTGTTCAGCAATTAACAGAAGCTGATTGCAATGAAAGACTGAAATTTTGCAATAGCATGATGGACATGCAATTAGAAAGAAATATATTTCCCAACGTGTTTTGGACCGACGAAGTTACCTTTAGCACAAGCGGTATGTTTAACAGGCGTAGTTGTCACTACTGGTCTAAAAATAATTTATTGAAAGTAAAAGAAGTAAAAAAACAAGGCAGAAAAAGCGTTAACGTCTGGTGTGTTATAAATAATGTAATATTGGGTCCTATATTTTTTAATGGGTATATGAATAGTATGAGATATAAGCAAATGTTGGAAACTCAAATACCAGAATTGCTGGAAACATTGCCCGAGCGCGTTCGAGCAAACCTGGTTTACCAGCAGAATAGCGCGCCGTATCATTACACGGACGAAGTTATAAATTTTTTAACTGAAAACTTCGACACAACTATATGAAAAAATGGCACGATCTCCTGACCTCCAAGAAGCCCTCACCTATCCCCACTTGACTTTTTTTTGTGGAAAGAAAGAGTTTACAAAAATAGGACTAACAGTATTGAAGAATTGAAGCAAAAAATTAGGAGAAAAATTGAAGCATTAAATAATTCCGATGCAGTGAAAAATGCTATTCAATGTTTAGAAACTAGATTATACCACATGTATATAATGGGGGATACATTGAAAACTTCTTGTAAATTTCTGTTGTTTATTTGTTTGTTAATTGTTTTATTATGTATTAAATACGTTCTGAAAATTTTGTTGTATCATTTTATAGTAAAATATTTAGTAACCATCTTACAATTAATGATAATAATTATACATGAATTTAATTTATTATAAGTTTTTGTTATGAACGAATAAGTTCAAAGATAAATAAAAAATGTTTAATGAATTTAATTTAGTTAGTATTTAGTATTTTTGTTTTAATATTATTTTGCCAGAAACAATGCAAAAGGTTAGAAAAGAGTGTCGAAATATTATATTTTTAACATACAAAATCAAAAGATTTATACGAGTAACACACTATCACAGCCTTCTTAACTGTCAAATGGTTTACTTTGATAGATACAGCCGCCTTAATTTTTAAATAATTATTATATTACTAAAAACTGTCATTGCCCTGATTCTAGGCCTACTCTCAAGCTTAAACTTGAAACGCAAATACTAAAGAGAGAGAATACCTATATTATTTTAAATATTAATTTTTAACAAACTGGGTATAGTAAGGATTCTACATTTCTTTTACAACTTTTTTAAACTAGTCTCGTAAACTTAACAGTATAGTTTAACGGTTAACATTCATGACAATTATTATTTTTAAATAGCATATTAATGAGCAAAAATTGTGATAAAAATTACAAAACCTAAATTTACTCCAAAGCTAATGAAGATTTTTAAAAAAGTGTAATTACAAAAAGTTTTTTGTTT
The DNA here is from genome assembly GCA_036346205.1 of Vesta saturnalis. Taxonomy (NCBI): domain Eukaryota; kingdom Metazoa; phylum Arthropoda; class Insecta; order Coleoptera; family Lampyridae; genus Vesta; species Vesta saturnalis. The sequence continues at coordinate 68,663 of JARFJB010001919.1, read as the reverse complement.
TTTAATATAGAATCTCCATGTATTTTTCATTCAAAATATTTTCGATTGACCCGTGTATAAAAAACATCCAGTATTAAAATAGAAGTTTCTAATGATTTGGATCATTTATCACAACGTATGTGATTTTTTTTTGTGTATAACAATAAGTTTTTTAATATGGTAATTTTGTGATAAAAATAACATAACCTCATTTTACTCCGAAACTATACAAAATTAAAAAAAAAGTTTTAGATAAAAGTACCTCACTTTCTTGGGGAAAATCCAAATATGTAATAAAATACAGAGTGTTCCAATTAAATTTTTCGAGTTGACATCGATTCCCACTTACTGGGACACCCTGTATATATAAAAAGTAAATAATTTAAAAATTTTTTTATATAAAACTTTTTTTTTGTGTATGTTATAGATTCTGAGATAAAACATAGGGACATCTTACGTGGAAAACCCTGTACATTAAGGTAAAAACCATGGCGTTCTATTTAAATTAATCAAGCTAGAGCCACTAAAAGTTCTTATTTGATTAGTTTTAATTTTTGGACACCCTGTATAAGATAGAAAATAATTGGCAGTGGCGGCTCGTGAGTTATGAAAGAGGGTGGACACAAGAAAAAACTTACTTATTTTTTATACATTAAATCCAAAAAAATTAAAAAAACCGTAAATTTTTCTTTTTTGTCATGTTTCTAGTTTAAAATGTGATATTGAAACTTTACAGGAGCATTTTTTGATGCTTGCAATCTGTACTTCAAGACGGTTTATTTTGTTTCATTTAAAAAATTAAGTAAATAGTCAAATTTTGTAAAAAGTATCCAAACTCCATGAAATTCAATGTTTAATAAACTTTACTAATACTGAAAAAAAAAACTGGCATAGATTTTTTATATAACCTTAATAAAAGTATATTCAGCCAAAAAAAATTCTTGCTTCATTAATATTAGTGTAATTTCTAGAAAATACGAAAAAATAACGTATTTTTCAGAAAATCGAACCAAGATTCATTTTTAAAAAGTATTTTCAGGCTGAAATAATAAATATCAATTTGAAAATAGTCGTTCACTTTCAGTGTTCTGAAGGCAAGAACATCAACTACGTGCTTTTGTTTCTTATTTTATTTAAAAAGAATTATTTTTTAAAAATTGCAGCAATAATAATAATTATACATTTTTATACATGTTATTTCAATTTTTACAGATTGCACGTAAATATATACTTTTGTGCCAGAGTTAACAGTGATCTTATTTTCAAAACACTCTTTAAGGTACCGTATCGTATATTTGTTTTGATGAATAAAATTTAAAATTCAAATAATAATATGTAATAATTATTTTAGTGGAGAAATGGACTCAAAAACCCCTTTGTACTAGCAATTTTCAATTTTTATTTTTTAACACCATATTCTTGTTCAGCGACCTCAAAAACCCTTACATTATTAATTTGAGCAAAAACTGGTTGGCGTATTTAAAATTTACCTTCAAAAAACGGTTTTTATTGTTTAAACAATTAAAAAATAATTGCCGTACAAATTTGAGTTCATAACTTTTTTCTGTAAGGTATTTCGATGCAATTTGAAAAAGTTTTACGAAAATTCATTTAATCGCTACTTATTCCTAAATAATGCATGTTTTAAGAGCAATTTGACTCCACTATAATTATATTGTTTTCGTTATCATAACATAACTAAAGAAGAAAGTATAAAATCTGCACCTACAGTAATTTTGTATAATTTACTAAAAAAAATGTATAACTTTTATTAGACCAAAATACAAACCTATTATGATGAGCTAAGTTATCTTACCGAACATCTATACAAATGTAAATATACAGTTCAATGTTATTAATTTTTAGTAACGTAACGTAACAGTTTGTAAGTATGAATTTTCTTTCTTAAAATTCACATTACCATTTCATTTTAGATTATTTGAAAATCTGCAAAAATTTAAAATATAATACAATAATGTCGACTAATTAATATAAATTTAAAGCTACAATGTTTTAAATTTTGGTATATATACACAGGCGCGGTACGCACCGAAATCAAAGTGCAGTGTGCTCTATTAAAGCTAGACGTTTACTGAAGAGTGAATACACACAAATTTGTGGGAACCATATAACCGCTCGCAAATGTGACCCAAAAAATGTATGAAATAGGTCTCAATAATCTCAATCATGCCCAAGAGTTTAATGAGTTATTGAAATTTTTTAGAAAACATTATTGATGCCTTAGCAAGCAAAGAAGAACTCAGTCACATCACCTTACCAAGTTCAACAACTACAATGTGTGCGCCTATTGTAAAAATCAATATCCATTCTAGTTGTATGATAAATCAGTATATCCGTTAACAGAAATCTTTTGTAAGAAGTACCTTTACGTTAATTGTATACAGAGAAGTATGGAAGTGCCAAAGTTACAATTACAAAAGTTGTCGTCAATCTCTGACGACTGCTTCACATATTATGGCACAAATATACAACAAATCCTAGCAAAGTGAACACTAATAAGAACAACTGCGATGAATCATCAGTCAAAACATCATCGACTACTACCAAAATAAGGACCTTGGAAATCCATACCATACAAGAAGAAACCGTGCTTCTAAGAAGCAACATAGTGCCAGTTGTGTCACCGCTTGGTACTCCACATATGTAGAATGCTAATTAAAACGATTTACAAGTTTCATTTATGAAACCAGAAACAGAATCAATTTTAACGGTACACCGAAAAAAAATTCGTTATGAGATATATGGAATATATGGTAGTCTCAACATATCTAAAGAAAAGATAATAATACCTAAATCCATGTATCTTCAGTGAATTTTCATTGCCTATAGAACAACACAAAAACGAACACGCATACTTTAACATACGCATGAACGAAAATATTATGCTCTTAAGTTTAGTGAAAGTTAGTGTTTCAAAATTATAAATAAAACGTAAAAGATTCGAAAAAATAGTACTTTTCAAATGTCACTAATGCTAATTTAGGTGATCAAAACCATTTACGTAAATTTATTCACGTTCTATACATGGCTGTTAATCATATACAAGTACCACACAAGGAAAAGGTCGTTCTAAGTAATAAAATTAATTCTTTCAAATTTTTTTTTAATTCAACAGAAGTAGCTACTATCTAATAGTCTATTCAACGCCTTCCTTCTATAATGTACAGAAGTTCAAAATTCAGTTTTCTTAGAAACGCTTTAAATTAAGGTTATTTTGTGAAAAATAATATGCAAAAAACTTGTGCAGATAAATCGCATATTTTACTTCACGTGCCGTATCATCAATTATGAGTTTGGCTGCTACCCTGTGCACAAAAATTAAAGCTAAACATGTATTCATTAATTTTAAAAAGATGACCAACAAGATAAAAGCATAAAATTTTGTTCTTGTCTATTAAGATAATATTTTTGGGTGTTGAATAAATAAGAATTTTGAACACCACGTGTTAAAATGATGACCAACATTGTCAAACTATAAAATTTGGTTCTTTCTTTCGAGCAAATAATTTTGATCATTTCCCTGCAGAAATTGGTGTTTAAATAAAGATTTTGGACATTACTGGTTCCAAAAGATGATCAACATGGTAATACGCTAACATTTAGTTCGTGTCTATTGAGATAGTATTTTTGGCTTTTTTTCTCCCAGTGAAAAAAAATTTGAATTTTGCACAGCGCGGGTTGGAAATGTACTGATGTACAAGTAAGAAAAGCGGTCGATCATAACTCAGAAACTATTTGAGATTGAGCAGTGAAATCAAAAATCTTATAATAAATGTGGCCGAGTCAAAATGCTCAAAATTATTTTTAATTGCCTACCATTGCCGCCAGAGGGCGTTGCACTGATTTCAAATCGGAATTCCCATTTTTTGTGAAATTTTATTTAGTAATGTATAAAAAAAAATATATCTGTTGTAAACTAGTGATCAATATGTAAAACTTTGTTTAATGAATTTTTACGATTACTGCCAAAATAAAGGAAGGGGGAACCATATAACTACACGAGAAAAAATCGTGTAACTTCGAAACAGGTTGATTAAATTTGTCAAAATTAGTCTCCATGTTACTGGAATACTTGATATTACGAAACAGATCCAAAACCACTACAATTATCTGCGCCTACTAATAGAGGGCGCAATTTAAAGGAACAAAACAGTCTATAAGAGTTATTGACATTTTTTTTAAACACTCCCTTATTAATTTTCCATCCAATAGAAGTGAAAAAAATATTTGGTATCATTTGAATTTTTTTTTTAGAAAAGTCGACCGTTTTGTTTCTTCACGAAGTAGCGCCCTTTATTGGTCGACGGAGATAAGAAATTGTTGTGATTTTGAATTTGTTTGATAATATCAAGTATTCCCTTAACATCCAGACCAATCTTGACACACTCAAGCAACCCATGTCGAAGTTACACGATTTTTTGCAGTAACACGTTATATAGTCCCCTCTCCCTTTATTTTGATAGTAACCGTAAAAATTCATTAAACAAAGTTTCACATATTGATCACTAGTTTATAACGGATATATTTTTTTAAATACATTACTAAACAGAATTGCCCAAAAAATTGGACTTTCAATTTGAAATCAGTGAAGTGCCCTCTAGCGGCAATGGTAGGAAATTAAAAACAATTTCCAGTATTTGCTCTTAGCCACACTTATTATAAGATTCTTTTTCACTGCTCTATCTCAAACAGTTTTTGAGTTATGGCCGGCCGTCTTTCTTAGTTGTACACTTGGTACACTAACACTGTGAAACTATGAAGTTTTGGCCTTGCCCTTTACCGTTTTCCGCAGAAATTGATGTATAAAGATTTTGGACATTACTGGTTCTAAAAGATGACCAACATAGTAAAACCATAAACATTGTAACACTATAAAATTTGGGTCTTGCTCTTCAAGCAAATAATTTTAATCGTTTTCCCGGGGAAATCGGTGAGGACATTAGTAGCTCCAAAAGATGACCAACATGGTAGTACCATAAATGTTGTAAAACTATAAAATTTTGATTTGGTACCTGAAGAAACATTGTGAAACTATACAATTCCGTTTTTGCCCTTCGGGCCAACAATTTTAATTCCTTCCCCGTTGAAATTGGCGTGTAAATAATGGTTTCGGAAATTGCTGTTTCCAGAGGATAGTAAAACTATAAAATTTTGTTCTTGCCTATTGAGATAGTGTTTTTGGTTGTTTCCCCCAGGATATTAATGAACTAAAAATTTTCCACTACACGGGTTGGAAATGATGACCAATACTGTGTAACGATAAAGTGTGGATCTTCTCTTCAAGTAAACAATTTTTGAAGTATCGACGCAGAAATTGGTGTGTCATGGTACAACTGTAAAATTTTGTTTTGAGCCATCGAAATAATGCTTTTAGTCGTTTTCCCAAATAATTTAACATAACAAATGTAATAAATTACTGAGGACTACTATGGCGACGCATGTATAAAATTTAATGAAAATTGTGCGTCGTATGTGGAAGAATATTAACGTTTTACATGTCAAAAGGGCTCTTAGGAAATGATTAGTGAGAAGGGGGTGGGGGGTAATAAAACTTGTATTGTCCATGGCCACACTTCATGATGTAAGCCATCTGTAGAAAAAAGTTTCAACAATTTAAGCTAATTCCATAATTAGTACTTCAATTTGTTGGAAATGCACACAGATAAACGATAATTGCTAATTTTTTTATTCTAAAAGAATGTGTCAAAAAATTAAACTTTCAGGAGTTATTAATGAACAATAAATACAAAAAGTGCACCGATGTACAACACAAGCAAAACCCCAAACGCTTAACGCGTTCCGGTGGCTAAGCTATCAACATCATCGGTTGACTAGGACGAAACTAAAAAAAAACAGTTAATCTCACTTGGTTATTAGCGTCCTGTAGGGGCCAAGATTCAGATGTATTATTATCCTATTTATGATATATTTCTAACATCTATAACGAAAGGAAAAGTGCTAGAACGAAAATGAATGAGGCTGCTGAATAAATCGAATAAAAAGCTGCCTCAACGAAAGAAGGGTTTCAGCTAACAACAAGGGGATTATACATAAAATTATGTTAGTAGAGGCTTCATATTCCGGTAGAAAAACATTTTAGTGTTATATGGTTTGCTGATTCGTGGTTGGCAAGCAAACACTTAGATAAATACACCAGGAGGCAATTTCTCGTGGGAGTTTATAATCACAAGTTTTGTATTGATAGTCATCAGTGATTCACTCAGACTTTAGTTAATAACATTTAATCGAGTAGAAATATCCTATATCGACATATATGAATGTCAGGACGTATATCACAATTTTAATGTTCATTATAAGAATAGCAAACCAACTAATAGTATACAGTGCGCTCAGAAAGTAACGGATAAATTCATTATTTTCGAAATCGTCCATTTGTGGTCAAAATCCTGCAACACGTCGATTTTTTATTTCGATTCCGGACTTTATGCTGTATCGCACATGTAGATCGGGCTGCGCACTTTCCGGATATGACGTCAAACTTCGTATTTTTAAACGGCAACCCTGTATGTTCTTCACGGAAATCGATGCAACTCTTTCTCCTGAGTTCAAAAATGCCCCATTTATTGGGATTATTTGAAACAGTATGCGCCGTATTAATTTTTAAATGTGGCATAATTCGAAAAGTGGTGCGGTGTTAGTGTTGTCAATGTTTGCGTTAAATTAAGACTAAACAGTGCAACCCATTTATTAAAATAAACATAAACTGAACGAAAACAAACATAATATAAGACTTGAAAGGGTTTTTGTATTCCGGTGACAAAAATACGTACTTCAAGTCTACCTATAACTATACCTAATTTGTGGGGTTTTCGGCCGCTTGAAAATAAAAAATAAACTCCATACCGAGTTACCTAGCTGCTTGTTGTTTTGACAAAAGCCTATATTTTCAATCACACCAGTTTCGTTCTTGACTAACACCGGACCACTTTTCGAATTATGCCACATTTAATAATTAATATGGCGCATACTGTTTCAAATAATCGCAATAAATAGGGCATGTTTGAAAGAGTTGCATCGATTTCCACGAAGAACATACAGGGTTGCCATTTAAAAATATGAACTTTGACGTCGTATCCGGAAAGTGCGCAGCGCCATCTACATGTGCGACACAGCATAAAGTCCGGAGTCAAAATAAAAAATCGACGCCGCAGGATTTTGAACACAAATTAACCATTTCGAAAATAATGAATTTATCCGTTGCTTTCTGAGCGCACTGTATAAGATAAGCAATAACATTGATACAAAACAGTATTTATAAATTTCGACTTATCTGGACGTATTAAAAACGTAATTAATTTATAGCATTGTTAATTTCGTTTGTGTAATACCCACACCAAATCAATTAATCTATTAATATACAATGTTAATCATTCCTTTTAATATACGTTATTATGCAGAACATCTATAGCAATATAGATAAACATTTTATGGCCTATTAGTAATTGCTTTTTTTTTGTTAATTACAACCGTTATATGAAAATATTTATAGTAATATTGATTTGTTCCATAACTTATTCCTTGTAATAATTCAACTCTTATAAACATATTTGTTTAGATATCTCAATCAATATATGCCTTTTTATGAACACAAAAAATATATGATTTTTTTTTTAATTGGCCTAAGTTACTATATAACAGGAGCAAAAAACTCCGTATATTTACTCTTCATTAGCAAGTTCGAACAACTACTCAAAAAACTAAATGACTTAATAACAATATATTTCTTCTAAACTACTAACGTAAACGTCAGTCAGTCGCCTATTTTTAACTATTATGTGAATCAAGGCCAATTCATCTCGCATTATCATTCATACTTATTATCATAAGGCCGACTGCGCGCAAGCTCCGTAAACCTAATAAGTTACCTCAATCCGCTACTTTGTTCGGATTGGTTCAAAGCCGCTACGTCATCCCCAGTCCTCGGTGCCGCGCTTCAGGAGTGCTTTGTACGGACGACTTAACTTGTACGTAACAATTTAAAAATTTATTAGATAACCGGTATGTAAAATTGGTTTGTGCTGCAGTTGTATATTTTGTTAGAACCATAGAAACATAGTTACACAATACATATAAATCTGGAACTATGTAGATACAATATGCAATTACGTTTTTTTTTATTAATACAATCATAATATCAAATGTAACTAACCCATTTATAGACAATTTTACAGAAATAATAATAAGTATCAGTAAATTGTACATAATTTGTCGTTTTGATATTATTTGTCACTTTGATTTTTGTTACGCCTAGTGGAGACTACAGCTTGTAGTTACAAGTTTATGAGTTTGTACTAAAGCTAAGTAATTTAAAGCTTATTGTAATTTGTTACACGATTATTTCCATTAAAAATTATTATATTTTAATATGAATGGTGAAAGTTTTAGTTAATAATATTAGTAACTTGTTTTTAACAAAAAAAAATTTTTAAAAGTTCTAATCAAAAATAGTTAAATGAAAATGCTCTAATCGTATTGTATTTCAGATATTACACCAGTTTCCTGTACTTTTTTCTTATTTTCTCTTATGGTTGCGCTGATCTTTTTATTGCTTTCTTGGGTCCGGTGGCTTTGAAATTTAAAAATTATATTCGTCCTTCGTAAGACGAAACATTTGATTGATCTGGCATATCAATATTCTTTTTAATCAATTTATTTACTAAATTTTTTGTTGTATTTCTGCCCGATTGAAATGTCGTTACATTGTCTAATAGTTTAGCTTTTTCAAGCCACTGAACAGAGGGTTCTGTAAGGCCTCCAAAGCATAAGCTTTGTAACCAAGTAGGTAAATTGCTGGAGGAATATTTTGTTTGATATGTGTAGTTTCCCATTTCAGGATATTCTTTTTTAAACTTACGGGCAACCCATCCAGCTAAATATATCAACCCATCTTCTTCAGACTGGCATGCCATTTTCCTTTGGGGACATTGTGAACTGGATGACGTTGAAGACAAACTTTCTGCATCAGAGTGTTCGGCATCAGTACACTCACTCGATGAAATCTCCGGCAAATGATTTTCACTTATTACAACTTTAGCGTCATTTAAAACCTTAGCTAACAAATATTGGTCCTGTGAAATATATTCGGTATTAGTATGCTTTTGAACAATTCCCGGATTTTTTCCAAAAATAATCATTCGTACCCGGTAAATGGCATTTAGAGGTGTGGAGACCTCCTCTAATTCTGAGTTGGCAGAAGAAATTTTCCAGGGCATCTTGATTTAACCTGCATATGAGGACACATTTGGCATTGTATTGTTGCAGCATATATTTAACACGTTCGCTGTCGCGGTATAGAGGAATATGGTAACCACCGTATGCCACTGTGATTTTCAGGGTCGGGGTATGTGAAACCGCCGGCGACCGCATGGCTTGTTGAGGAAACTGTTGTCGTCAAGTGGCAGGAGGCCGCCGGCGGTCTCAGCGACAATAATAGCACCTTCTCATGCAATTGAGAAATTTCTTTGTGAAACAATGTTTTATACTCCCCTCCCCCCCGTACTAGACGTCAGAGCGTTGGGAGGAGAGGTAATCCTCTGACCCCCCTTTGAATTCAGGGATTAATAATAAACTTATACATTATATATGATAAGAAAATTTCTGTAATGTAGGTAGCGGGCCGCAAAAATTTTATTATTGTAATAAACGTTTGTCAAATCGCTGTTGTTACCACGATAGAAAAGATAATTAGTGGATTTTTAATATCTTGATAATACGTCGTAATTTACTAATGTTTTCAAAATATTTTTATTATATATTTTTATCTAAGGAATGTAGGATTGTTTGTAACTAATATGTATGTAAACACATGTTAGGGGGTGAGTGGCAGGTGCACGCTTAAAAATGCTTTACTGAAGGTACGTAACAAATCATTGGAATTTTCTCACACGCGCTCTTGATGTAAAAATGTCATTGGTCTAATGATTAATTGTGGCGAGACGGGCCACGAGGAAAAGATATCTTTGTTACTGGAGTTCATTTTAAGGTTGTTACAGATGAATGCATATTTTTAAAATTACTATGAAACTATTCCAACATAAGTTAGTGTTTCTTGTTTTTTATTACTTTTGAAACACGGGGATGGTTTTTCGGGAGTAGATATAGTTATGCTTGGATCGGGGGGAAGGCAGATACAGCGAGCTTTTCAATCGAGCCAAATCGATTTATGGGTTAATTAAATCCCTTCATTGTAAACAGTTTGTCTTTAAAATAATTCGTGCGTGTACATTTTTCCTTTGAATTCGCCAACACTAAGTTGTCTTTTCTTCCGGGGTTAAACCGCGTCTATTGACGATTTGTGCCTGTGATCAATTAAGGGAATATTTACTCTAGTGTAAGTAAGTATTTTTATATAACTGAAAGCTCGCAGCAAATAGTTTTACCAGTCTAGATAACATATTAAATACCAAACATTGTCTTGCAAAGATATCTTATTCGTACGCGGACTCATTAAGCTGAAATCTACTAAAATAAAAGGGCAGTACAAGGCCCTGTCCCGCGGATATTTGTGCAAATTAGCATTGTTGATTGTTGTTCATATTTATAAGGGTGTAAAGGTGGCTGATGAAAGGGTATAGGATGCCACAGGTTATTAATTGTAAAAGACGATTTCCTGTTGGTACACACTCCCAAGCCAGACCATTAAACCCCTCGAATTTTATATTTATTGTTTTTATGTGTTGTAACCGGAGAGAGAGGCACGGTATGTTGCTAACGCACTCAAATTTATATATCGGGTACGATGTTAGTGATCTATTTATAACGTACCCTTGTAAGGATTTGTTTTTATTTCAGTTGACTTATGTATTTTGTGCTTTAGTTGTCACTAAACAATTAGGTAATTTTTAAATTCCTGTATGTTTTCTTTTGATCCTCACATTTACCTTATTACATGTGCAATTTTACTGTTGTTGTATTTTATATGTACCGTGATTGACATTATTATTTTATGTGCTTATTTACTTAAAGACCGGCATGATTGGTTTTTAAAATGGGCCACATGTTTGGTGTTACGATTTTTATTATGCTTTTTATTTTGATTATTTATGACCCAATTGTGAGTGTGACTATATCTGTTTTTATTGTGTTTCTGTGTAACTAAACTGCTTTTTATCCATTTCCTCTTAATGTTATAATTTTGTACGCACTTTAACCTGATTTAATGGTGTTTTGTTATATATTTAATCCTTTCATTGTTTTTTTTTTGTCTTATTTGATTTACCAATGGACTTGTGCAATTGCTTATTTATGAATAAAGTGAGTTTTACTGGTGGTTCTTTCCCACAATAGTAGATTAACGGGCTGAACCACCGGTGCGCCAAGTTCGTTGATTTTGATTTGAGTAGTTTAATTTTTTTACCTGCCCGCAAGACGCAACACGTACCTCATCCAGACTATCTCATTTAGATAGCATAACGTACCTAACACTACACGGTCACTTCGGTTGATCAGGTTTGAGGCTTGCGAGTAATTAAATATCAGACTTGTAAATAAATGCTAATGTTTTAATTATTGTCCGGAAAGGCAAAGTAAAGCAGGCAAGTAATGTGATTAATGTAGTCAAGATAAATCACTTAGCGATTACTGGTTCTTGAATTTGCATTATTGCAAATAAGTTCAGATTGCTCTTTTCAAGATAGTGTACCTGGGGTACGTTACAGTAAAAACAATTTTTCTTTATAAAAGTGATGAAAATAATGTTAGAAATTATTACAAGTTACTAGTGTTTACAGTAGAATTCAGAACACATGAATATCTTACACACGCTACAAACCGTGTTTATTTTCATCGCTTATTTTTGAGCCTCGGTGCAACCGTGTCTTTTGGCGATTTCAGTATAGCAAGGTGTGCAACATCGTCTTTGTTTGTAGAATGTGAGTTTCCCTCGGTTGCAAAAATCGTTTGGGTGTGGTTTCTGTAGCCAGCAGTTCTGTTATAAGCTCCTCTCGAAATTTTTTAATAGTAGTTGGTTTTCCACTAAGATTTTTGTAAATAAGGATAGCATTTACTACTGCAGTGTTCAAAATTAGTTCGAATATTACCTTGTGGTATCACCTGATAGTTTTTCGCAGAGGGGAAAAGTACGAACCCAGCTGGTCCGAAATATCTACCCCTTGTTTTCCATTATCATATTCCATTATTTTTTGGAATAACTTTTTTGTCCCTTTACCCCTACTTTTTTTTTCTACACAGATGGTCTCAATTCCATGTTTCGTTGATAAAAATATGACTTCTCTTTTTATCTAGCCACTTTACAACTACTATTCCATCTGAGGTTTGTTTACCAACCACGCCTCCCTTGGTCAGGTTTAGTACAACTGGTTCCCCCAGATTCTTACTGACATTATACATTCAACCACTGTATATAAATAGAAGCAACGTGTATCCCTGAGGGTTGCATAACTTAAATATTTTAATCTCATACTTACAGGCTTCAGAGGGGATGTATTGTAGCATTAGTAATCTGCCTCTAAAAGGGATCATGCTTTCATCAATGGCTACAGCCGATCCTGCTGTGTACTCCGAACTGAAAGTGTCTTGCAAGTGGTTAATTACTTCTCTAACTTTATAAATTTTGTCTGACTTGTCTGCTCCTTTGTTGTCTGTGAAATGAATGAATCGCAATAGTAGTTGAAACCGGTTGCGACTCATGCACTTAGGTACCAAATTATTGTTGTACAGGACGTTAGTACTCCAATAATCTTCAATACTTGGTTTTTTTACTAAGCCCATATACAATACAAAACTTTTGTATTTCATCTACCGTTATATCAATCCATTCTGTTTCCCTTGTCTGCTCAACAATCCCTTGAAGTAATTTATCATTCAGAAATGTTTTATAAACATTTATAGGTTTCAAATTTTCTCTTATCTCAGGGTAATTAGTATTGTACATAAACCTCTCAGTTCCAGAGAAAGTAAAACTTGATAACTTCCCAGTACTTCGTCTTTTCGTTTGCTGATTGATTGTCGTGTGTTGATGGAACAGGAACTTCCACTTCAACAGGCTCTATATTATTCAGTTGGTCCACTTCGTCTATTATTTCATTTACTATTTCACAATAATAGTCAGGATCATCATCATCATCTGATGAAAAGTCAAATTCGTCTAATTCGTCCGATTCAATTATTTTCAAAAGCTCTTCGTCGGTCGTAAGTTTTTCATTTAGTTTTTTTTTGTAGAAGACGATGGACCTTGTTCACTATCCATCTGTATGCAAATTAACATAAAATATAAGAAAAAATCCATCAATCGATCAATAAAAGCACTTACTGCAAAAAATAATTAATTAGAAACTTTATAAATATGCTAAATAACCACGTTCACTAAATTAAATCAATCAAATATAAGAATTGCACACTATTCAAGATCCATAATGATACGACATAAACAAGAAAACACATGCTGATAGAACTGGCACTGTGTCATTCCCAGTGTAGCCACCCAAAACCCATGAATAATACTTATTATTGTTGTACTGGGAAGCCACCCGCGAGATTTAAACGTTTCACCACAAAGCCGGAACGAATGAGCGCACATTGAAAAACCATCTGAGCTGACGCGGGCGCCCTCATGACACCTCCGGGTAGCAAAAATTGAGACCGCCGGCGTCCTCATGGCAGCGAACGTGTTAAAAAGGGCTTTAAGCGAAGTAATAGATATTATAATTCCCTTTTGAAATATTTGTAGGGTGCTCTTTGCCATCTTTTAATTGAAATGCTGTATCAAGAAGCCAATTACGAATTAATTTTAAAAGGTGAAGAGCGTCCGCAAAAAATAAAGGTTTTTTAATAGACACTGAAAGCTCCTACTAGAGCCCTACATTTCCTCCGTCATAGTCCGAAACACATGCAAGCATTTGATTATGTCTGCCCACAACTTCCTCTGCTATTTTGTCGTATTCATAAACAGCACTTATTTTTACTTTATCAAATTGTAGAACTACGACTTTCTGAAAGTTTCCCATATTTTCTCCTGCTACTTTCATTATTCGTAAAATATCGTATAACAATCCCTGGTGCAGATTTACTTTTGTAGCCCATCTTTGCAATGATGACAATCCGGGCAATAGAAAATGTAATGTTTTTTGAACATCTTTTACTAAAATATCTCAGTGTAAAAGCCATAGAAATCTCTTCTAATGTCTAAGTTACTTTTTTCTTTTGTCTTTAATATCAAATCGATTTGGTTTTTGCTGAATATATTACTAAGAATTTGTCTCGTGTTTTCCTCATTTTGTGAAACGCTAGCCAACTGTGCCTTTTTTAATTGTTTTTCTAATGATGCAATTACGGATTGCTGTTTTTCAAAATCTTCAGTAAGTGTTTCTAATCTTCTAACTAATGTACAATTTTCTTGAACTATTGTTGCATACTTTTCTAACAAAACTTTATGGTTACACTCTAAGTCAATGTCCGCTACCGTTTGGGTTTCAACATTAACATAATTTTCAAAATTTATAGTTTCTTCTTTTCCTTCAAGCAAGTTTTTAACTAAATTTTTATTTGTTCGTTTCTCAAGTCTTTTTTCTCTATTGGTAGGTCTAACACTGTTAGGTGTAGGTTCATTAACATTATAAGAACTATCTAGGAAAAGCGTATGCACAGCTGCAGACAAAAAAATAATGTGTTACTTAAAAATGAACCAGAATCTTCGCAAAACATTGGTTTGAAACAAAGTTTTGTAATTGCAACTACAAAGTTGCCTAAAATATAACTGAGATAGACACGTACCGTCTAAGTTTAGATCTTTTTCAGAGGCAATTTCAGTAGCTCTGCTTTTAAATCGCGTCGATAATAATCAGCTTTAAAGTGAACGGAACAAATATAGGAAGTATTGCATTTCATTTGCCGTCACGTTTACACTTTTGTATCCATATTTCTCGAATTTTTTTCATTTTTGTTACCTCTCTGCTGCTATTACACAAAGCTATCGCACAGCGAGTGACTGGCTATTATAAATCTATAAATTTTGCAAAAATCGAAGTTTTTATGTGTGAATACTAATATTTAAAATAAGCTTAGCGCAAGTATATATTACGAACTATGAATGTTTAAACGATCACAAATTAATAGTTTTTAATAAAAGATAACACAACAACAAGAAATTAAACAGTCGCAAATATCGATAAAATAGATTTAGCACCTGCATGCGCTTAATACACCGTAATAAGGTGTCTGACTCAACAACACTGGACTGACTGTTTTGGGCACAGCACAATTTTTAAAATATCTAAAAAGCGATGATTTTTTTTAAAACATCTAAAAAAACCTTAAGAAGTTACCCATCATTCTCCATTTAACCAACTCTCTACCTATTAGTTTCCAAGACCTTATACAAACTATGAAAAAAATACTGTACTATCTTGTAGCAAAAATGTATTCATACCTTTATAAAGAGCAGGTACAGTACATAATATTAGAAAACTGTGAGTAGTCTGTAACATAAAAAGAAGGTTGATATTATAAAAGTTGTATTTTAAATCAAAGTAAAATAGCAAGTGTAACGAAAAATTACAAATTAAAAATTCTGCGGCAGTTACCGGGTGAGACCATTTTCATACCTGAACTAAATTTCAACTCTGTGTACTTATCTACTAAATTAAAAAAAATGAGTGTTAGTTTATAACGGACTAAAGGAGTAGTCGGTCGGAGCACTCCAAAAAATTGATATGATGTTTTGTTGTCCCAAAATTCCAATCTAAAACAAATTTCAACTCCCTTAAGGAGGAATTCTGAACACCTCCAAAAAGCGGCAAAATTATTTCTTACCTCAAAATTTATTCTAATATAAATTTAAAAAAACAAGCAAAAATGAGGGCGGCAACCTCTGTAGATGTTCCATTTTTACCAAAAACAATAGAATTTTGCCCTAGTTGCGTTGTACACTATCTAAAAAATTTTGTTCAGATTAGAATTGTAAACCCATAAAGTTTCGATTAATACCCAAGTCAAGATTTCCATCAATTCCATTCAGCCATTTATTATCTTTCATGTTCAGGTCTCAATTGATGTATCTAGCATTGGAGCACACACCTTGCGAAACTCCAGTTTGCCATGCGTTACGATGCATGCTAAACTATGTAAACTATGAATTATAATAGTCCGAGAGCCAGCAGGAAAAAATACCGCCTCATCGGGTACAAAAGGTTTTACTTTTTTAAGTGAAAGAACTTTATATTGTGATTATATAATCACCCGTCTGCCGCTCCCAAGTGGGCAACTTAACCCGGGGGCGGCCGTCAAAAATTGTCCAAAATGATGAAAAACCTCATAAGGTACATGCATGATTTTTTTTTAGTTGTGTTCGGAAAATATTCCAGAATACAAAAACCTATGGCAGACGGTTCAAAATGGTCGCCCTTTTAGAGCAGACGATCTCAAAATATCCAAAAATCTCTCGAAACCTCCTCATAAAGTACATACACGTTTTTTTACTCAAATGAAAGCTCTTTTCGAGTAGATTTCAAATATGTATTCAAATTTTTGGCAGACGGTCATCTAACGAGAGCAGGCGCAAATGAAATTACTCGTTACGTCTCACTTTAGCACGTAACGCGCAATGCGGTAGAACGAGATCGGTGCTAACGTTCATAAACATAACAATTTAAATGTTGCCTTTCGTTTTATACCAACGCTTCTAGAGTGTGTATCTTGTTAATAAACAATATGTTTGAACAGTACAAACAAAAATATCACGAACGGAAATAAATTAATAATTTGTTATAAAAAAATAATTTAAAGGAAATAAAAATCAACAATTGTTTGTTGAAAAAACATTTAATGAAACAGTATAGTATATTGTACAATAAAAAATGTAACTAAGGGTTTAAACAAAAACTGAAAATAGTATAAAACTAAAATTAAACAAAATATTTTGTGTTTATCACAAAGAAGCGTAAATAAACAAAGATTTTCTTCAACATAGAACAAAAAACAAGAAATAAAATCTAAAATATGTAAAAATAAACATTATAAATCGAACAATTAATTGTTAATAAATTCAAAATAATAAGCTTAAAAATGTGTATTACAACATTAAAAGAGAACAATAAAATTTAAATGAATAATTTTTGTACACATAACTTTCTGTATCGATAAAATAAAAGAATGCAATAGAAAAAAAACAAATATCTTGATCTTATGTGATATTATTGTATCTACAATTCTTCATCGCTAGATGACAGGTAAAACTCCTCATCATCGTTATCTGAGGCCTCAGAATTTGACGAAGTGGACGGTGTACATATTTCATCCAGCGATGAAGGTGTTTGCGGACCTTCGAACCATTGTGGTTGATACTTGTCTCGAATAAGTACCCAACCGTTTTCTAAAGGGTTATAAAAACTTGGATGACCCTTAGTTGCATGGTTCCATATAGCACAAATTTGGTTTACTCTTTTTAGTTTACAATGCAAAGCATCTTTACACGGCGGCAGTAAACTACCATCAAATGTTTCCAGATTATCCAAAGGCCTATTTTTGTTTTTTGGTTTGTATGATTTCATAAATATTTCAAAGCGGGCTTCGTTTATATCGTAAATGTTTGCTAAACCGTATATTTTACACAACAAGTTTTCCATACAAGTAATTTGTTCTTCTGTCAATTCAGGTTTATCACCAAACGAGCTCAGCACTTTCTGTGCTTCTCGGTCCTTTTCCAATAAATAAAAAGGTCTAATTTTTCCTTTCTTGGAAAAGGCTGCTGTGTAATCACAACCTGTAAAACAATGAAAAGCAGGCAATGCTTTACACAGTTCTGGTCCTAGAGACTGGGCTAATGAATTAATGTCAATATATCGTAAAATATTTTTTGACTGGACACCTACTTCCAACCAGACAAATTTTGTTGAAATATTATGTAAATTTCCAAGGACAATAACTAAAATATCGGTATCAGAAGTTCTTATTACTGCTTTGCTATCAGATGGCATTTTGGATAAATGGAAAACAATTCTGCTATCTGCTTCTTCATGCGTGCAATCTAAAGTACTCTCTACATTTCTATAAACATGATTATCTACACAAAAGAACTTATAACAAATGTCTTCGCAATTAACAAACAGGTGTTTGTTACTCAAAATTGGTGCATAACAATCATTCTGCCAATTATCACAAAAGAACTTCACCAGAGCTGTTTTGAAGTTGTCGTTTCTTAAGGACTTTATGAAATCAGTTGGTCTGTGTTGTTCTGGACCAGAAATTACAAAATTACTCGATCTATTTAATACATTAGCTCGTTTTTCACGTTTAGCATCTTTAATAGACGGCGTTAAAAACTTATCGAAAACAAGGTCAATCCTGTTTGATTTGTATCGACAAATTTTATTAAGAAATGTTGAGCCAATTTTCCAAAAGTCACTGGCAATTCACCCAACAAATGCAATAAGAAAATCCATCGATAATAGTACAATCTGGATTATTGGGTGGATTGTCTTGGGCCCTTTTCTCAAGAATTTTTAAAAGAGTGGATTTGTCAGTTTGGTTCATCGTTCCATCGATATGGCACATAGATAGTGGTGTTGGTGTTAACGGGAAAGATAAAATATTCATAATATCTAATTGATTTTCCATCGACAAAAATAAAATTCTCCCCAATAGATCCCTTTCCATTTTAACTACTTTTACAGTCCCATCAGATTTCCTAATCATACCTTTATTCTCACAAGCAAACGTTGCTATATCTTGTTTATTTAATTTTGATTGAAATATTGACGGATTATCCGAACATTCATTAATAAAATTGTTCCGTAGTTTCTCTCCAATTGAAGCAATATTTAAAAGAAAATTTTTGGTTCTTTGTGATGTAGACTTTCCAGTGGATGAATTGAAAAGTTTTTCCTTCTTTATGTTGTGATCAAATGGGTTTATATTTTGTTTGATGCCGTGAAGAAGTTTTGTAAGTGCCGCATTGTCTTTTTTTATAACGTGAGGACGCCAACAATTACTTACGTCGTTCGTTTTGGACAGATCCAATTTGTCCAACATGTGTGTTATCAACGTAGTTCTTAAAGAATGGTTTACAGCCCATCTTTGTCTTGCAGAAATTGAATTTGTAAAATTAGATATTCCAGTTAGCTTGTTCGCAGCATCTGCGTTTATTGTTTGTTCCAATGTTAGGTCTATTGGTGTTCGTAAAAAGTCCTTATTTGTTCTTCTTATTGAAAATCCTCCATTTATTAAAGTTTCTTTAAATCCGGGATGAGTGTTGTCTACATTGATAAGATCGTCGTAATATTTTAAAATCCACCGCGAATAATTCTAATGATTCACAGAAAACATTAAAGATGCAATTTGTGGGAGACAGTATACACATAGTTCAAAATTATTCGTTCTAATACTTCTCGAAAACTTAAGATAAAGTTTAACAAAGTTTATGTAGTTCATCCAATATTTAGCTGTTGCACCATGGTTTCCAAGTTCCGTTTGTTGGGAATAATTATCATACTCGTCTAAAAGTACTTGTAAGTGTAAAGTATTCAACAATGTACTATCAGTACGATTTGTTTCTTGTCGGTCCCGTAATTCATTAATAACGTCATGTAATAGAAATTGTTTTGTTTCCAAAAAATTCTGAAAATGTAAAATTTGCAAGGCTGTTGCAAATAACACATGGATTCTTTTGCAACGATTGTAATGTGATCCACTTATAAATCCCCTCAATGATCCTGATGCTAATATTTCACATTCAGTCAGCATTGCAGGACCTCCAGATTCTTCTATGTATTTTCCTAGAGCTTTGAAAAAAGACATTTCAATATGAAAGGCACCAAGCTGAATAAAAATATTGTCATAAGTTGGCGATTCAGCATGTTGTATCTGATATGCTAATTTGGCAATTGCAAGATCATATGTGACAGATATGTACTGCTGTTGGCATTCTTCCGCAATTTTTTGTGCTGTTGTAAGTGTGTGTGCTACAACTGGTAAGCTTGTTGGAGAAGCATTTATAGGTGGAAGATACCAAATTTTTTGCTGAGATAAATTATCTTCAGTTCTAAAGTTACTCCATCCTGTCCAAAATGGAATATTATTTGTATCCAATAGTGCTAACGAAATCATCCATAAATTGTCGAATAAATTTTAAATTTTGTGGTTTCTTGGATATATCATTATCGACATTGATTGGTAGGGTTTTTTGAAGTTTGGGTTTTTTATAGTACGATTCTATTTCCAGATCCGTAAGATTAAAAACTCTTCGTATTTTCCTGTTCATACTGTCGTTTGAAATATTGTTGCTATTTGTGTTTTCATTTGTTCATATGTTTGTTTTATGTTGAAACAGAACACCTACCGTATCATGCAAAGTATTCTTGCCGGTGAGAGTATCCACAACTCGATCATAATTATCGAATGCTACTGCAGTTCCTAAATTAGGTTCGCGTGCAACGTCATCAGACATTAATGAACTGGTTTCTACAGACGAGTAGGTAAGTTCAGTCTCAAGTTCTTCAATTACTGAATAAGAAGCAGTGTGTCCCAACCTATTCAAAATATTTAATACTATTCGACTTCCTGTGAGACTTTTTATGACAAGTCCCAATTCCATGTGTTTAGATGGTTTAATTCGGCCATTTGTAGTGCAGTATATGACATCTTGAGATAGTGACTCAACTTTACTTAACTTAGAATTTGTCAGATATCGTCTTTTTGGTCCAGATAACAGAAATTCAAAAAATTGTGTAATAGAATCAGGAATATTACACTCTCCTTCAGCAATATGTTTCACTGTTAATTTATCTGGCAAATTCCGTTTGTCAACTGTCATAATATCTCTACACAACTGAAAAGTTGCATTTCGAAGATATCGTTCAAAAGTTTTATTTTTCGAGGTACATAGTTGAACTGCATTCATATATTGCATATCTTTCGGATACACAATAATTTCTCGTTTGTAGCGAGAAAACTGCAAATTCTCACCAAATATTTTTTTTAACTTACGCTTAAGGTGAGTTGATGTAAAAGTATTTGTCAGTGAAGTTGATTGCCAGCGAGGTAGATTTTTGTTGAAAAATTCTACATATAACTGTATGTACAGATTATATATGTACAGGGTCCGCCAATAGTGCATGGACGAAGCTTTATGAGTTTACACAATATCGTTTTCAAAATTATTTATTACAGGATGGTGTGGGATCTTTCGGGTTACAATTAGAAAATATTTTCGCAAAAATTACTACTCGTATACAGGGTATTACAACACAAAGTTATATTTTTTTTAATGGAACATACCGTATATTATTATAAATTTGGATTCCCTGGTTAATTTTAAGGGCACTTTATTCACTATATGAGGTATCTTAAACGCGCAATTTAGGCGCTGCATTCAATTTTTTTAAAATTTAGAGGTTGAAAAGAAAAATTGTAACAACCGTATTGAGAAATGTGTAACACTGAAATTTTAATGGTTGATTAGTCATAGACTGTGCTACATAAAATCGTAAAAATAGTACTATTATCTTATTTAATTTTCGAGATATCGTAATGCAAAGTATAAGATTTTCAATCATAGATAACTTGAGTTTTTTAAATGGAAAGGTGTACATTGTTTTACATTGTTAGATAGGTCATTTAATTACATTTTTTTATGATATAACATTGTTGGTATTTATGTTTTGCCGTTTTTTGATAATCCAGCTTTTTTACTGAATTTGCAAAGTTTAAGATTTTTAATCATAGATAACTTGATTTATTTAAATGGAAAGGTATACATTGTGTTACATTGATAGATAGGAAATTTAATTACAATTTTTTTGATATAACATTGTTGGTATTTATTTTTTGCAGTTTTTTGATAATCCAGCTTTTTTACTGAATTTATCGATTTTGGAAGAAAATAATATTAAATTAAATGTTCAAATTGTCGACCACGCTGATTTAGACAATACTGAATTCTTTTAATAAAAGAAGCTTCAACCCGATTTAACATATTAGGAGTAATTGTAGCAAAAACATTTCTAATTCGCAATTTCATATTCTCAGCAGTTGTTGATTCTTCCTCATATACTTTATTCTTCACAAAGCCCCAAAGAAAAAAATCCAATGGAGTTATATCGGGAGATCTAGCTGGCCAAGGTATCGGTCCTTGTCTTCCTATCCAATTTTCGTGAAACGTCGAATTTAACCACTGGGTTACAATTCTGGCATTATTGTTGGAAATACATACCTCTTCTTTGAGTCAAAGGTGCATTCTCCAATAAATGATATAATTCGTTTTTTAGAAAATTATGATATTCTACCCCAGCGAGTGTGCCATTGAAAAAAAAAGGACCAACAATAGTTCCGCCGAATATACCTGCCCAAACATTCACTGACCATTTATTTTGAGAGACTAACCGAAATTGGTGTGGATTTTCATTTGAATAAAAATGAAAATTATGTCTGTTCACAAATCCATTTCGATGAAATGTACATTCGTCGGTAAATAATATCCCCGATATAAAATTTTCGTTCGCATTTAACTGTTGTTGAACCCACTGGCAAAAATTAATTCGATTTTGAAAATCTTGTTCTTTCAGCTCTTGATGCAATTGTACATGATAGGAGTGAAATTTATTTTTCTTTAACATTCGTCTCACGGAAGTTTGACTGATTTCTAAATTGTCACTTAATTTCGGAATACTAACGTGGGGGTTTTCAACTGTAGCTACAAGTACACGAAATTCATTTTCTTCATTTGTAACAACTTTAGCTCTTTCGTTTTTAAGATATCCAACACTTCCAGTACTTTCAAATCTTTCTAAAAGATTGCGAAACGATTCTTCTCTTGGTTGTCTTCGATCAGGATAACGCTGCCCGTAGATTCGAGGGGCCAATAAACAATTTTTGTTTGATTCTCCAAGCACAAATATCATGTCAACTAATTCATTTTGCAAAAAATTACTCATTATAATTCTTAAATAAACGTATTACGTATATGATGTTCGTAAAGTTAAGCGTCAAACATTCACACTGCAATAAAGTAATTAACTCAGTTACGTTTGAACATACACGCGAAATGACAAAACAGATACTATTGCTGAATTTTGTTTCTAATATTCTTTTGTTTTCATAGCTTGATGTGATTTACACAATTATACATACATATGTAAACCTACGAAAATCGACAAATTCAGTAAAAAAGCTGGATTATCAAAAAACTGCAAAAAATAAATACCAACAATGTTATATCAAAAAAATTGTAATTAAATTTCCTATCTATCAATGTAACACAATGTATACCTTTCCATTTAAATAAATCAAGTTATCTATGATTAAAACTCTTAAACTGTGCAAATTCAGTAAAAAAGCTGGATTATCAAAAAACGGTAAAATATAAATACCAACAATGTTATATCAAAAAAAATGTAATTAAATTTCCTATCTAACAATGTGAAACAATGTATACCTTTCCATTTAAAAAAATCAATTTATCTATGATTGAAAATCTTAAACTTTGGATTACGATATCTCGAAAATTAAAAAAGATAATATTACTATTTTTACGATTTTATGTAGCACAGTCTATGACTAATAAACCATTAAAATTTTAGTGTTACACATTTCTCAATACGGTTGTTACAATTTTTCTTTTCAACCTCTAAATTTTCAAAAAATTGAATTCAGCGCCTAAATTACGCGTTTAAGATACCTCATATAGTGAATAAAGTGCCCTTGAAATTAACCAGGGAATCCAAATTTATAATAATATACGGTATGTTCCATTTAAAAAAATATAACTTTGTGTTGTAATACCCTGTATACGAGTAGTAATTTTTGCGAAAATATTTTCTAATTGTAACCCGAAAGATCCCACACCATACTGCAATAAATAATTTTGAAAACGATATTGTATAAACTCATAAAGCTTCGTCCACGCACTATTGGCGGACCCTGTATATCTTTTAAGAATACAGCGTCGCATTTTTCTATAACATTCATATCCAAAAATGTTTAATTTCAGTTATTGTTTCTGCATGAAATTTTCTATTTAATACCCAAGAACTATCTTCTTTCTTTTTCTCACATTTGTTAGATCGTTTTTGATATTTTATGCAGCATATGGCATGATAATGAACTTCTTTGGCGATAAAATCTGTATCAATAATTTTCGTTAACATTTGGTGATCTTTCAAATTCGTGGCGTATTGTTTTACTTTTGACTCAAACGTTTTCGTAGCGCATGTGACTAAACCTAGTCTCTTCTTTTTTATAGATACAAATATACAAATATTTGTAAAGATTCCTGTATTTTTATTTTTTAATGATAATTTATTTCTAGATCTAGTAGAAGGAGTTTTCGGAATTAATGTCTTATCGGAGGTTTCATCATTTTCTACCAACGAGGTTATGGAGGCTTGCACATCTGCATCAGATATGTATGCAAGTTTTCCATTTTTACAGTGGTAAATTTACGATAGCACTGCGTATGGTAACCCTCAAGATTATTTACAAAAACTGGTAATTTAATTTGATTATGCGGCATGCAAAACTTTTTTCGTGCAGCTAGAACTCTTCGACATTTATTTAATGTTTCGTTTGTAAAGAGTTTTACTTCGGAATAGACGTCAGTAATGTGTATACAACATTTTGCCAAACATTCTAAACTGCTCGTACTTGGCTGATTGATATCCATCACGCTGGAAAAAACAACACGTTTTGATCTCCAACTGATGAAAATTTAGGAAAATACGAGTGGTCAGAAAAGCATAGTAATTAAATTTTAAATAAATATTGAAAATATATAATAATTTATTTGTTGTAATTAAAAGTAATTCATTGAAGTTTCACTTACCGACACTTAACCTGACGTGTGTGCACAACAAATACCATCCACCTACTGCTGTTTAAAAAAAACACACACAAGTTAATCGCACCCCGGACGTGTGCAAAGCAAAACATCCAAAAAATTCGATGAAATAGATCTCTTGTTCAACGATCGTTCGATGACGTCAGACAACAATATTGCAGAATAATTTATTTTGATTGTTTTTTAGTCGGTGGTCGGTTTTGATTGTAAAATAATCCGATACAATGAATAGTGTTATTTTTATTTTCTGTTGTTTTAAAAGTTTTTGTTTAAAATGCTTATGTTATATTTTTCTTTTGATATTATTGTGTAATACTATACTGTTTCACTAAGTATTGTTTCAATAAACAGTACTTATTGTTGATTTTTACTCCCTTTAAATTATTTTATTACAACAAATTAGTATTAATTTGTTTCCGTTCGTGATATTCTTGTTTCTTATAAGTAGGTAAGTACGTGCGTATAAGTAAGTATGTTGATTATTTTTGTGTGTACTGTTGAAACATATTGTTTATTAACAAGATACACACTTTAGAAGCGTTGGTATAAAACGAAACGCAACATTTAAATTGTTATGTTTATTAACGTTAGCACCGATCTCGTTCTACCGCATTGCGCGTTACGCGCTAAAGTGAGACGTAACGAGTAATTTCATTTGCGTCTGCTCTCGTTAGATGACCGTCTGCCAAAAATTTGAATAAATATTTGAAATCTACTCGAAAAGAGCTTTCATTTGAGTAAAAAAATGTGTATGTACCTTATGAGGAGGTTTCGAGAGATTTTTGGATATTTTGAGGTCGTCTGCTCTAAAAGGGCGACCATTTTGAACCGTCTGCCATAGGTTTTTGTATTCTGGAACATTTTCCGAACACAACTAAAAAGAAATCATGCATGTACCTTATGAGGAGATTTTTCTTCATTTTGGACAATTTTTGACGGCCGCCCCCGGGTTAAGTTGCCCACTTGGGAGCGGCAGACGGGTGATTATATAATCACAATATAAAGTTCTTTCACTTAAAAAAGTAAAACCTTTTGTACCCGATGAGGCGGTATTTTTTCCTGCTGGCTCTCGGACTATAAAGGCTATGCTTACTCGTAGATATCTATCAGGTGTTAGTTACCCTTTGCTTCACAAAAATTGGACAACAGGACGCTGTTCGAGAACGGTGTATTGGGCTAACAGAACTTTTTTCAGCATGTGTTTTTCAGTTTCTCGCACGCATAGAATACATGCAGTTTGAAACATAAAGCATGGTTAGAGGTAACTATTATAACTGCCACTACCTCATGCACACTCAAAGGTAAGCACGTGTGATTCATTCACTCGGGGGATTAAAAGTAGTTCCTTAGTCCCTTAATATATAACGTACTATAACGTATGGATTAACATAAAATATGTTTTAATAAAATTCAGTCTTTACAAAGGAAGGTCATTAGTGTTTTTAAAACAAAAAATTCAAGTAGGTAGTTACAAATCAGAACAATTTAATTGGATCATGATTTAAAAAAAATTACTGAAGATGTGCGTTTTGCAAAAATAGTGTGATAGAATAATAAAATTACTATAAATAGAGAATAAAAATGTGTTAAGCTTTATAGTGATCATAAAGAAAAATAAAATAACTAAATCAATGAAACAACTTATTTTTGTACAAGTACTTGACGTGTGTATCTAAGTAGTGGTTTCATCACACAAATAAACATAGCTTAGAACTTTGAGTTTTATATGTGACAGCGGTTTCCTGAACCTTTATTTAATAATTTTAATTACGTGCTGAAACCATCTGTACAACTCCAAACAATAACTGCCAAGAACTATATTAATATCGAACAACTTCCAGTTGTAGATAGATATAAATAAATATCTGTATATAATTTTGAGTTCAACTTTTCAGCTTTCTATATTTAAATGTGCTTTCTTGTCGGCAATTTAAAGAAAGTTTGAACTTTAATAAATT
The DNA here is from genome assembly GCA_036346205.1 of Vesta saturnalis. Lineage (NCBI taxonomy): Eukaryota > Metazoa > Arthropoda > Insecta > Coleoptera > Lampyridae > Vesta > Vesta saturnalis. The sequence goes on along the minus strand of JARFJB010001919.1, from coordinate 41,900 downwards.
TAGTAACACTGCTAAACTTCATAAAGTTTAGTTGTATACGTTTTACTTGTTAAGTTACGTTAGGAAATTGAGTTTTTAATAAATGCTGTTGATGTAGTTTTATAAACTTCATAAAATAAATTATGTATAGATTTCCAGTACAGTAAATATTCAGATAAAAAAAATGGCAGGAGTTTAATACGTGAAAATTTCTAGTTAAATGGTCATAAAAAATATATTTCATTGATAATAATAATAATAATAATATTTATTTAACCATATCAAAGTATTGAAATTTTTTGTGGAATATCAAATCCTTAAATACAAAATCATTGTATAAGCATACAAAGAAACCTAAATATATCACGTTACAATTAGTATTAACAAACGACATGTAATTAAAAGTGTAAAGGACATTTAAAAATCAACTAATTAAAGAATACATGTATCTTGAAAATAAACTTCTACTGTATAGTAACACTTATGAGTAAGGTATGTCTTAATTTGGCTTTTAAAAGATTCATAAAAACACAAAAACTCCTTTACAACATGCCCATAGTATTCAGGAGACCCATCTTGGGAATACCACACGTTTTGACGTACAATTAAGGGAATCTTCTTCCAAGAATTGTTTGTACATTTCGGAGTTTAAGTGCTCATTAAAAATGTGGGGTCCAATGAGACTGTCTTCTATAATCCCGGCCCAAACATTTACTGTGAAACGATGTTGAAATCCGGTAACAGTAATTTCATGAGGATTTTCATCTGACCAAACGTGCTCATAGTGACTTGTTCACTCCATCCTGAGAAAAAGTTGCCTCATCACAAAATAGTGTAACAGGAATGTTACCATCACATGTGATCATCCTTTCACAAAACCGAACTCTTGGAGCCAAATCGCCGGGAAGAAGGTGCTGAACGGGTTGAAGGTGATACGGATGCATTCCATTTTCGCGAAGAATTTTCAAAATCGTGCTCCTGCTTTCCATTTCAACTTCTCTCAGCACCTCTTCTACAAACGCATGTTGTGGAGACTCTCGATCACTTCCATGTGTAAGAAAACTTTCTGTTTCTCGAAGGCAGTGAAGTCCGGGCTATCGTTTTGTCAGTGGGAGCATGACGATTTGGAAAACGATTTTGTACTCTGCTGCTGTTGTATAATAATTACCGTTAAACAAGCCGTACGGCAATACCATATCACTGTACTCCTCATTTGAAAATTGATAAGACATGATTTAATTGTAATTAAATTAACTCTAATTGTTACAAAGCAGATGATAAATTTTAGTTATATTCAAATAATGTTTGACACAAATGACATGAAACGTCAAATAAGACACATTTTCTCAGTTTATTGTGGTAATACTTGTTAGGAAACCAAAATTGCTCCTACGATTTTTACAGTATGGATCTCATTTGAACAACTGTAAGCGTATTATCTTTACTTACTTTTAGATTTTTCTTCAACCGCCCATATCTCCTCAGGGGTTAGGAATTGGGAAAAAATTGCACATAAACATTTTGCTTAAAATCGTTCAATGAATACGTATATGAATTCTTCGTAGTTTCCTCGCGGACACCCTGTATAAATTTTTACTACTTCGGGTTTCATAGGTATGTATATCGGAATGTGTCGACATGGTATCTTTCGTGGCATGAATCTCTAATAGTGTGTAATAAATAAATAATGATGGTAGTGGCGTAATATCTAAATTGGCAAAGGCATTGAAACAGTGTTCTCTAAAACCCAGACCTGCTAATAACCTAATTGCACGTTTCTGTAATCTGAAAACTCGGTTAGCTTCAGGTGAATTACTCCACAACACAACTCCGTAAACAATATGAGAGTGGAAAAGAGAATAATATACAGTTTTGAGTACCGAACAATATTATTCAATCTTCTGATTAGAAACAGTACGCTAGAGTCGATATGGCTAGACCAGGAAAGACGGCAGTCGATATAAACACCAAATATTTTCACACTATTTTGTTACTCACTGCTTGACTGAGACTTTTAAGAATTAGTAGTGGTTGGGTTTTTTCTTTGTTTAGCTTTAATCTGTTTGCTGTAAACCAGCATTCGGCTTTACCAAGACCGATTTCACAATCCTGCTCTAAACTATTGAGATTATAATTGAGGGGGTTCAATGCAATAAGTGGAGAAGTCCATTTTCATAGAAAATGAGATTCATATCTACACATGCCCTGTCCATATAGCAATTTTATATCATCATGTGCAATAACTGGACTCTTAGCGCTCTTAGTTTCGTGAACATAGATGTATTGGTGGTTGTCTAGTTCTACTATTTTCTTACATCAGCGGATAGGAAGTTAAATTTACTTTCCATTGATGTAACATTATCGATATTTTGGAGTGATAGTTTTCGAGATATTCACATTTTTATCTAATTTCAGTTTCTATTGCGCATTGCCGCGGTGCTTTGGAAAACGTTTGTCAATTGTTTTAAACAACTGACAAGAAACGTCAGTTTCTCGAGCTTCTGTTGTGCTTTGCTGTCTTGTGTATCAGTTTAAGTGTTTCTACAAGACATTTCCATTAAAATGTTGTTGTTCGACGCAGAGTTGATCGCCATGACTTTCATTCTTGGAGAATGCCAAAGAAATGCATTATTGGCGTCAAGGATTTATGCGGTACGGTATCCTGAACAACATTTTAATGGAAATGTCTTGTAGAAACAGTTAAACTGATACACAAGACAGCAAAGCACAACAGAAGCTCGAGAAACTGACGTTTCTTGTCAGTTGTTTAAAACAATTGACAAACGTTTTCCAAAAGTGATCGTCGAGTTAAAGTGCGGGAGATAGCTAATAAACTGCGTATTTCAAGGTACAAGTGCATAACATCTTACATCAATATTTAAATATGAAAAAGAGAGGTGCCAGATGGGTGCCGCGTTTGTTAACAGAAGCACAAATGCATACACGTGTTTCGATTTCAAGTGACTGTTTGGTTAAGTTGCAGTGTAGTCTAAGCGAATTCTTTCATCGATACGTTACCGTGGATGAAACATGGATTCACCATTACACACCCGAGACGAAAATGCAGTCGAAACGATGGACTTCTGCGGACGAGCGTACCCCTAAAAAGGCAAAAACCGTTTTTTTCTGCCAACAAAGTTATGGCCCCGGTCTATTGGGACTCTGAAGGGGTAATCCTTATTGATTACCTGCAGAAGGGTAGAACTATAACTGGCGAGTATTATTCCAACTTATTAACACGCTTTGATGCGGAATTAAGAAAGAAACGCCCTCTTATGCGTCCGTTATTGCATCCAATAAATTAATTGAATTGGGTTATGAATTGCTGCCCCATCCTCCATATTCGCCAGATCTGGCCCCAAGTAATTTCTTCTTGTTCCCAAACTTGAAGAAGTGGCTCGGAGGACAGAGATTTCATACAAATGAAGAAGTAATGGAAGCAACGGATGCATATTTTGCACAGTTTCCAAAAAATTATTTTTCTGAACGTTTAAAAAAGTTAGAAAGCCGTTGGAATAAGTGTATAGAATTAAAAGGAAATTATCTAGAAAAATAATAGTATATTATTTTATAAGGAGCAAAAGTAACACTTTTTGTGGCGAATCTGTAGGTTTGACAAATACAGATGAGCCATAGAAGTGCCATCTTCACAGTGCCTTACCTGGAGTTTCAAAAGATCTCTAAAAACGCAGTTATTTCTCAAAATTCCGAAACATTTTAAAGTCGACAGTTATTTGCTTTTTTAATTTCTCCCCCAATCAAGTGTTTTAATCTCGCAATTGTGCTGCTCGATTTATTATCGCGACACTCTCGTTCGCGTGCGATGACTCGCTGATGTGCTTCGTATGCAATTAAATAACGCTGTTATTTAATATCATGTAATAACTAAAATGAAGTTTGTGATACTAAGGTAACAAAAATGATTGAATGATCAAATGAATACTGTTAAATATAAATATATTTGAATAAAAATATTTTTGTTTTACGCAGATTTGTACACAATAAAATGTACTGTTTCGTACATCTTGTCCGAGAGAAACTCGGTGACTGACTGACTGACTACTTATGTTTTTTTTTTGTTAGTATGCACATGCTTATGGTTAGTTACTTACTTATTTTAGATTATCTGGAACTTGTGCATAGAATTTACTATTATTGCATATTGTCAAGAGATGTCGACATTAGAAAGTTTGTATTTTAACAAATGGGTCTCATAGATGTAACAAATCTGGGCATTATTACATTTAAGAAGTTCTTATAACTTAAAGATAGTTAACAATACATCAGAGGGCTGTAAATTATGTACTGTAATAAAGAGAAAAGAAAAAAAAACCCTTTAACCTATTGGAAATTTACAGCAGCTTTAACAAAAGTCTAGTACAATTTTTTTTAAACTTCACGTTTTTTTTTGTTTTCAAATAATTATTTTATACAAACCTGTATATAATTATTCCTTTATATTATACCAATTTTATCACATCATTTTTAAAGCGAAGACTAATAGCAGCTTTAAAAATTTTCCGTAACAGGTTAGGGAAACAAATTCCTAAATGATACAGAGTTTATGTATGCCACTATACAAGCGAATAGTTTGGGACTAAGCAAAAGTTGAGGTCATTTATACACTACTACTAATACGAAAATAAAGTAATTTAAAAAAAAACAGGTTACAGGGGCACCCTTCTGATGTATTGGGAGTATATCAATACACAAACCTGAAACTATTGTTATCTCTATCAAAATGAAAAATCTGGAACACTGGAACTATGGCACGATCTGTAACAAACAAAATACACCCACGTAGCACACAGAATTAAAAAACAACGAACGCGTTTCGATAGCTACGCTATCATCATCAGCGATCGACTAGGTGCGCACTACTAAAGGAATTACTACATACAATGGGTTTTCAGATGAAGTGGTTATGAATATAGTTAGAAACAAACACATAGGATGAGGGTTAAGAACGTAACTACATTAGGTAACGCGAGAGAACAAATAGAAACAAAGTATGTAAAGTGACCAAACTATCCTGCTTATACAAAAGGTCGACCTTAAATTTTTTCCAAAATTAATTTGTAAACAGTCACTACTTCAGATAATAGTTTGTAAACTGTTTTAGGCAATCCAAAAGATAAAGTGGATAAGCAGGATAGGTCGGGAATTTATAAGATTAATTGTAAAAATTGTGAACAAATATATGTGGGGGAAACTAAACGATCTATCAAAATTCGCTTTAAAGAACATTTACCTCATATAAAATACAAACGTTGGGACAAGTCTGCCGTAGCCCTACATATGTTTGTTAAAAATCATGTAGTAGATGAGGTATCATTAATGAAATATGTTAGTAATAAGCACGAACTTGATTGTTACGAAAGTTTAGAGATCTTCAAAAACAAACAAATTCTAATGAATAATGATAATCAAGGACATTTAGGCTACTCAGAACTCATTAAACTTTCATAACTTTCACTTTCACTTTCACCAGATTAGCAACGAAGCGTTACTCGCTGATGGTATGTATGTTAGAAATTTTCTTTGTCCGCCTTAGTCGACCGCTGATGATGATAGCGTAGCTATCGAAACGGGTTCGCTGTTTTTAATTTTGTGTGGTACGTGGGTGTATTTTGTTTGTTACAGATCCTGCCACAGTTCCAGATTTTTCAAGTGACCCTAGTCGACCGCTGATAATGATATCGTAGCTATCGAAACGCGTTCGGTGTTTTTTAATTTTGTGTGGTACGTGGTTGTATTTTGTTTGCTCTGTCAAAATATTGAAAAACCTGCATAAGCAGTTGAATACGTTGAATGTCCTAAAATTGCTAGCTTAAATAATGATGATGAATTATTTTGCAGTGTGCGAATCGTAAAAATTTGTACACAATAAAAGTATTTCGTCATTACAGGTACAGCGAAAAACTACATAAAAATAACCTTGACGTGCTTAAATTTTAACGTTCTAGTGTTTTAATTAAACATTAATTAATTATACATCAATACTACATAGCGCAATAAAACACCACTTTTCCTATAAAGCACTGTTTCTCATATACAGCATATATCATATGTACATCAAAAAGTTTGGTTTGACAAGCCAACAAAATACACGCAATACCTAAATTAACTTTGAGGTTATCTTGAAAAAATAAACAACATTGAAAAGCAATTCATACAAAAAAAAATCTTAATTAACATGACGAAGAGCAAAATATTGGATAATATTTATTGTAATTATTAGGAAGTTTGGCATTTTGTTGTAATCTATTTAGTAAAGGCCTATAAAATGTGTATCAATAAAAACAGTATTCACTTGCAAATCTAAAATTAATGGTAAAGATAGCCGAATTCTTTACGCAGGTAATTAATCCCAGACACCCTTTTTTTTTTATTTTCGTTCCATCTCTGTTTCTTAATGAATCTTAATTTAATTAAAGAAATGAGGAGTAGCCATAACTGGGTCGTGATCTGCAATGGCCAATATCGTCAACATGAAAATCACGAGCACGATTGAGATTTGACAAAGGCGTCATATTTGAATAGAATAGTGATCATGCAACCGATTGTTCAAAATTATCAGGTCTATTGGTTACGAATACAAAACGGTTAATGGAAATAAAATTCTGTGAGGGACAATGTTATTGTAGTAACCCTCACTTACGCTTTCGTTATACCGAAATGTAGTCGGTAATGGAGACCAAAGTCATCATATAAGTGTTTAACTTTAAAACAGGATATTTAATTTACGGTTGTGTTTTTTTTATAAATAATAGTGCAATTGAAATTGAAGTATATAGTGCTATATTCTCCATTTATTATAAAATGTTCTGCAAAATGTACATTTAGTATAAAGCATTAAGTGCAGTATATAAAAGTTAAAAGTCATAAGTGCATTACTATTTTATAATTGTAAAATTAATAAAAATAGACTTTTAGTGCTTTGGATGGTGTGTAATTACACTAAAGAACTTATTTACACTTCTATACAGAAAGTTACATTTACTCTTATGCACAAGTATGTTCTGTAAAATGTATATTTTGTACAACGGATTAAGTGCATTATATAAACGTTAAGGTCATAAAGTCACAAAGTTACATTTGCGCTTACGCACACGTGTAATTGTTACATTGATTAGGTAGATATAACCGTTTACATATCATGTAAACGAAAGTATTGAGAAATTAAAAATAGCCGTTCTCGAACTGACAAACGCCACCTTATAACGCGTCGTACAAGTGTATAACAAGAAGTAGTCTCTCTCTTTTCTGTATAACAAGATGTTCTCTCTATCTGATTTCCTATATTATAGGAACTCTTTACTAACGCAACAAGACACTAGCAAAAGAAAGTCATGTGCTGGGCACATCAGATTTTTTTCGATAAATAAGTATTTGACCAAAAACTTAATATTATTAATCGCTAATTTAAAATCTAACGCTGAGCATCTTATAAAATTGTGGTCTATTTAAAAACCTTAATGTATTCCTCTTTATATTAGAAGCAAGAATTCCTAATCAGTATTCAGTTTTCATGTCCAAAATATACCTCAAATCAGTTGGCACGGATACCACGATGTTGTCGGGCATTAAGGAGGATACATTTGCCAACAACAAAGTTATTGTTATTGTTGATAAAAAATATTTCACTCTAAGTAACTCAGAAAGGGTAACGATGGTTTCTATACTGTTAACATAGAAAACTGCCCATAGAATGTTAAATATAAAGAAAGGCAAAATTTTAGTCTGGTGCGCGATATCTATAAGAGGGATATATATCTAGGTCTTACGTGGGAAGTATAAGAGGCGAAACACGGGATAGCTGTCGCTATATTCAGAATTGTCTGGTGAAACTGAATGATTTCATTAATGAACATCATGCTGAAAACGATATAATGTTTTGGCCAGTCTTAGCGCCAGGGAAACTCAGAACTGGCTCAACGTTCATTCATACCACGAAAGGACAATCCCCCTAATCTATCTCAGGCCCGCCCAATAGAAGCATTTTGGGCACTTTTGAGTAGAAAAATGTATGATGGAGGATGGCAAACCGAAAATGAAGAACAGTTATACTAGGGATTCACAGAAAAATTCGAGAGGTGGACATCGCAGTCGCCCAGATGTTCGTAGAACATTGCGTCGTGTTGAAAATCACGGAATACTTCATTTAATTTAAGTTCTCAATTTTGTTAATTATAAGTCTATTAATTATGATTGATAGATATAAGTTTAAATAAAACATATTTGTTTATAAAACTGAATATAATATTTTGTGCCAAATCTTTTGAGACATACGTTACTTTCTGTCATGTTCAAGGTTATCAGACCCACGCAAATATGTGATGCTTAATGTTCCATATCAAGCGGTGCAGACCCATAAGCCACCAATATTTTAGAGAATGTTTCCGCAATACGTAGAGACCTGCAGTACTTACCTATAACGTTTAGACACAATTCCGAGCGTAATTCAGAAAGCACTTTGATACTTTATGTATTATTGAACGTATTGCTATTTTCGCTTTCGCTTCATGTCATCGTTTTAGCTTCGGTAATATCAAAATTCACACAGTTTAAAATAGTTGGAACTTTACTATGCATGACATGCCGTGGTGTGTAACACTATTTATTTTAAGAAAAGAAGATTACATAAAAGAATAGATCCAATTCATTTTAACCTTAACAACATATTTTGGTGTATAAAATAGTAGCCGTAATAAACTATACTAATGTCACTATCACTGTAAGATATTCTTCAGTACACTAGGTCAGACTGTATAAGATCGGTTGAGAAAACGTAAGAACAACGAGTCTGTACTAACGTATGATAACGTTTATGAAATATTTTTAGGCAATAATTATCTATAATCTAAATGCTGAGATATGTCTTCAAGCTCACCCAAAATATAACTGACTCAGCTGTGAATTCTGCATACGCTCAAACACACAAAATATGTGTATATATATATATATATATATATATATATATATATATATATATAGGTTGATTTTAGGTTTCCGCGAGTGTAGTATGAAACACTGTTGTTTATCAGTTGTCTCGCGTCTGCTGGTGATGTTTCTGACTTCCAGTACAAAACGACGTTTCGGCAAAGTCTCATTTGCCATTTTCATTTCTTCTCCAACTGATTTGTTCGGTCCGAGTTCGATTCGAGTAACACGGCGCCGAACAAATCAGTTGAGGAGAAAACTTGAAAATGGCAAATGAGACTTAAACGTCGTTTTGTACTAGAGTCAGAACATCACCAGCAGACGCGAGACAACGCCCGATAAACAATATTATATATATATATATATATATATATATATATATATATATATATATATATATATATATGAGCAAAATTTAAGCTTTTCTCTGCATCTAATTTTAAAACAATATTTTATAATTACCGCCAACATTTTCGATACTTGCACTATATTTCCATATTTCCAAACGTCAATATTACCAACACGCACCGTTCTAACAGTGGCGTAACGCTTCTTTAATTAATTAATAATTCATTCCTCATACCCTCACAGTTTGTGGTGAAAATGTCAGAAATTGAAATATTATAGATTATATTTCGAGCTTCAAATCAGGAGTACACAAACGTAGGTCACTATTTCCGTACTTACCGCTGTAATCGTTCTCGTTGGTTGTAGTATGTTCCTTTCCTTAATCTTAGAAACGACTCAAACTGAATGACTTGAAACAAAATATTGGGGATCCAAGATACAGGTAATCACTCAATTCAAGGTAATTACACATTACGTGAACATCATAAACTGTGACAAAATTACTTAGAAATTAATTATTTTATGACCATTATGACAATTTTGACTGGTTTTCAGGCTCCACTTTGAGGGTTTCTAATTATTGATGAATTTGTAATAATACATCCTGAAAAAATGGAGCTGTTCTACTCAATTTTCTGTAGTTAATGAACGTTTTGACCCTAAATAAATCACGTTCCAATTACGTGGCCCAAGGGGTCAGCTGCCTAAAACACATAACTACAGTCAAAAATTAAAATTGTATGATGGTCGGGAATAAAGTAGGTAAGAGTACGCGGGCCACATTGTATATTTTGAAATACGCTGTAACTCGTCATAAAACATTGTTATTATATTACGAATAGATAGCCAATTTATCTAGTAATCATCTCTTAGAGTAAATTTGGCAATACTCATTGGGAATCGGTTCCGCAGTAATTTAAGAAATTTTTTGAGCACTCATAATTAATATATGCAGGGTTATTCACGCTAAAAGTATCAACGTTGCCTTTTTTAAGTGTATGTTTTAATAAGGTTTATACTACCTAAACCTTAAGGTTCTATAAATAATTTCTCGAGAGCTTATACCAGGATTTTCAACAACTGCAGTTAATACATTTGTAATATTTTCATTTTCAAACACATTTCTTTGAATATTGGCTTCATAATTTTTGACGCGTTTACACAAAGGAAGCACGGTTCCACTATTTCCAAATTTGGTAATAATTCTTCCAATTGTAGTAAGGCTTGAATGGGCGGTTTGGATATTTCGCATTAAATGAGGCATTTACTGTGCGCGTATTATTGCCGGAATAAAACATTTTTACAATTTCTATTCTTTCTGAAACGGTGTACGAGATTTTTAAGTCTATTATTATGATTAGTAGATTGACAACATGACAGTATTTTTAATAATTTTGAAAGGTAACGTCATCCTGACATTACATTGCTGTCCTGATGCTGTGCAGGAAGGGAAATTAGCGTAAGTTGTAAAATATTCTTAATAGTTTCATCTGATAGAGAATTCAATTCTTTAAGGAAAGTTCCTGTAGAGTTTTTACCTAAAATAATTAGGCAAGCAGGAATTCGAGAGTTTATGATTTCCCATTGGATTTCCGATGGTGCGTCCGACCATTCACCACCTGGTGTGTATATATATATATATATATATATATATATATATATATATATATATATATAAATATATAGTAAGAAATGATGTGTTTAATATGTATAGTACGAAGTCATTGCATTACGTAGAATAGCGGTTAGTGGGGGAACCATCGTTAGTAGTTGCCATTTCAGTAATCATGGAAGAGTGGAGTAGTGAATATTGCGCATTCGTTATCGAAATGTATTTTAAAAATAGTGATTCGGTGGTCAAGACACAGGGTTTATTTCGCACGCATTTCAACATTGGACGTCATGGTAGTGTTCCATGCCGTAACACAATTAAATTATGGGTTCAAAATGTTCGTCGACATGCGTCTGCAATGAAGGTTAAACTACCAGGGATGCGTCCCAGTGTTCGAACACCAGAAAATGTTGAGACGGTAAGAACAGCCATCCAACGAAGTCCATGTCGTTGAGTTAAGCGACAAGTAATTTCTTTAATACTTTCTGAAACAACAGTACGGCGTATTTTGCATAACAACTTACACATCCATCCATATAAGTAAGCAATTGTTCAAGAACTGGCTGCCGGAGACTTTTTAAATCGTGTGAAGCGCATTTTGAGTTAACAGGATGTGTAAACAAACAAAATTTTCGTCATCTGCATAGCCGCAAGGTAACTGTATGGTGCGGAGTGGCACGATTCGCTATGATTGGTCCATATTTTTTTGAAGATGGTGTTGGAAATGCTGTCACCGTCAATTCGCAACGATATGTGGAAATGTTGAACAACTTTTTGGAACCAGAGCTTCGTCGACAAAACATTGATATGAATACTGTATGGTTTCAACAAGATGGAGCAACAGCTCACACAGCACGAGCGTCAATAGCTCGACTGCAAGAAATGTTTCCAGCAGCAGTAATTTCGCGCAAGGGGAATGTTCCTTGGGCGGCACGGTCTCCCGATCTGAAGAGCAAGGTGTATTTAAATACACCGCAAACAATGCAGGAATTAAAAGAAAACCTTCGCAATGAAATTCGTGCAATTCCTATGAATATACTAGAGCGCGTAATGAACAATTTGCAAGACCGCTTGGAACAGTGTGTACGGGGTGAAGGACATCATTTAAGTGACATTATTTTCCATAAATAAAATGGCATGTAATATACTATCGATTACTTGTATGTGAAAATAAATATCTTGTTACATAAATTTGTAGTTGAATACCAAAAATCGTCAGGTTCCTTAGGCGGACCCTGTATATATATATATATATATATATATATATATATATATATATATATATATATATATATATATATATATATATACACAGGTGATTCAAATTCGAGGCTAACCATGGGCATTTCGAAAACGGTAAGAGATAGAGGGGTGGTTTAAATTTGGCAAAGTTGCAAAATTTTGGGAACATGCTGCCGAGAAACCAAAAAAATTTTATTTCGTTTTCAAGATTTTTTAAAAAAACCAAAATCTCTCATTTTCGTTTTTATTTTTTCCTAACCTTATTTACAAAGATATTCAAAATTAAACAATACATTCTTAAGACAACTTTTTCTTGCCTACAAAATGGCGGCATCAAAATTTTAATACGACGTTTCGTCTTCTGCCGACCATCATCAACTTTTTTATTTCTTATGGCCGCCGTCTTGAATTCTTAGACCACTAAATAGAGCTTTTTTTTGTGATTTCAAAAATGTATAATTTGCCTACCTTATGTTGAACCGTTTAGCTAATATCAAAAAAGTAAAATTATTGTTGATTTTAAAAAACGATCTAGATACCATTACACTGTAGATGCGTGTACATATTGTTTTTTATTATCAAGATACCTAAATTTACAAAAAAAAAATAAAATTACTATTAACACATAATGTACTTTTGACTTATAAAAAAAACTATGAGAAACAAGTAAACGAAAAGGAACAAGTAAAGCAAGAAAAATAACAATAAATTAAACTATTTTTAAACGTTTAGGATTACAATAGGTGTTCAAAAAGAAAACCATTTTGTTGTACACACATATTAGCTCTTTTGATTACACTACGTATTGCTCGTTGAATACTTCTTCGGGGAATATTTTGGCAGGGAGTTATAACGCTATTTCGAAGTTCTTGGATGTTTTCGTAGCGCTGCTTATAAATAATATTTTTTAAGGTTCCCCACAAAAAAAAATCTAGCGGAGTAAGGTCGGGACTACGCGCTGGCCATTCGATAACACCTCTGTTACCTATCCATGCGTTTAGAAAAATTTCGTTTAGATAATTACGAACTAAAACAGCTTTATGTGGTGGAGCACCATCTTGCTGCCACCAAAGTTCTCTTAATTCGTTAAGTGGCATTTCTTTCAAATACCCCACCATTGGTTCTCTTAAGAACTCTAGATATCTAACTGAATTTAACGTATCCTCATAAATAAAAGGGTCTAGTAACCTATTCTTAGTTAAACCGATCCAGACGTTAAACCCAAAGCGAATTTGATCTCGGACTTGCCTGTTCTCTCTAGGATTTTCAGTTGCCCAGATGTGTTCATTGTTGCGATTAAAAACGCCTAAATTGGAGAAGCGACATTCATCAGTCCAAATTATTTTTTCAACAAAATTCGCATCGTGGTTTGCTTGGTCAAGTAACCAATTGCAAAATCTAAGTCGCCTCTGGTTATCACCGGGATGTAAAACTTGACTTGTATGTATTTTATAAGGTTTGAAATTCGCCTCATTCAATGTTCTCCACGCTGTTGTTTGCGGGATATTTAAATTTACAGATATCTCTCTTGTAGAAATAGACGGGTTTAGGTTTACCTAAAATTAAATCAAAACATAGATCTGTGACAAAAAAAACATAAGAAAGACTTACTGTATTAAGAATTTCCTCTTTAACTGCTAAAGGGAGCCTACTTCCGTATTTCGGTCTTGATGCATTAAATTGTCCGTATTCTGACAAATTTCGGTGAAGTCTTAAGAAATAACTTTCGTTTGGTTGATTTCTTTCAGGATACATTTCAAAATAGGTGTTTAATGTATCTCTCGAGTTTCTGCCTTTGGCATAATAGACTTGCAACATGTCACGCTTTTCATCGTTTGAAAATGGCATTTTAAATACTAATACAATTACAACATTCACAAAAAAAAACACAAATACAATTACAGTACAGTAGCCATATTAAATACAATAAAGAATAATCAAATTCAAAGGTATCTTGATAATAAAAAACAATATGTACACGCATCTACAGTGCAATGGTATCTAAATCGTTTTTTAAAATCAACAGTAATTTTACTTTTTTGATAATATCTAAACGGTTCAACATAAGGTAGGCAAATTATACATTTTTGAAATCACAAAAAAAAGCTCTATTTAGTGGTCTAAGAATTCAAGATGGCGGCCATAAGAAATAAAAAAGTTGATGATGGTCAGCAGAAGACGAAACGTCGTATTAAAATTTTGATGCCGCCATTTTGTAGGCAAGAAAAAGTTGTCTTAAGAATGTATTGTTTAATTTTGAATATCTTTGCAAATAAGGTCAGGAAAAAATAAAAACGAAAATGAGAGATTTTGGTTTTTTTAAAAAATCTCGAAAACGAAATAAAATTTTTTTGGTTTCTCGGCAGAATGTTGTTGTTCCCAAAATTTCGCAACTTTGACAAATTTAAACCACCCCTCTATCTCTTACCGTTTTCGAAATCCCCACGGTTAGCCTCGAATTTTAATCACCCTGTATATGTATATCTACAGGGTGATGTTTTTTGACCGTGTATTAGAAGTTTACGGAGAAAGAAAAAATATACGATTCTGAAAACTTGGGGATCGACATGGTGTCAAAAGACCTACTAAATAAAAATATTTGCAAGAAAGTGGCACTTTTAGTTACACCGGAAGTAGACACCATCATTCTTATTTTAAATAGAATAATACATTTTTTAATTTTTTTTAGATTGTATATAAAATTTTACGTTTAATTTGTTCCAAGTACCACATACCTAAAATTTATATTTTTAAAGATATAAATTATTTAATGAAAAATTTGACCGCTTGATTTTAAAATCCAAATATCTTTGGTATTTATTAAAATTATTCAAACGTTGCATAGATAACAAGTAAACTTTCGTATACAAATTAATTATTAATTTTTATGCACAGGGTTTTTATAAACATGCCTCCATCTTATAACTTTAAACGTAAATCAATCAATATATTTAAATAGAACACCCTGTACGTTATTAATGCAGACGATGTAGATTTGAGTTTTCTTTTAATTGGTATTTAGGTTTCCTGTACCTAAAGTTGAGCGTTTTCTATATAATTAGAAATTTTGTTAAATTTTTGATATTAAAACGTTAAAGCAAGTAAAGTAGATAGTTTTGGTATTAAAACCCAACGTACTTGTTTAAACAAACAATTAAAATATTGAGCTATGCAACTTTATCAATTTAGTATTTAAGTTGGATAGTAGTAAATTGTTGTCTTGCTTATTAAGCTAGTATAAAGAAAATAAAAAATACTTACTCAAATTCGGACATAATAAATTTATTTGCCACTTATAGATAGTGCAACAAAATATTAAGCAGAACATTAAGCCACTAATTAACAATACTAAATTTATAAAGATATACAACAACATCAATAATAAATAATAACAATGTAACAAGTACAAACAAGGTAATTGAAAATATTTAAAACAAATTTATCGTCTAAAGTAATTGTTCAAAATGTTTTGCATTAACACTAAGGCACATAGTTATTCTTTTAAAGACTGCTTTGGTTGTAGCTCTTTGAATTTCTTGCGCCTCTAAACTTGCAAATTCTCCATGAATTCTGTTATCAAATCTTTTTGGTTGTTAACTCCACGTGAATAAACTTTATTTTTTATTCTATCCCAAAGATAGAAGGCGTTAAGTCTGGCGATCTGGCAGGATACTCAAAAGGATCAATCGCCTTATCCATCTAACTTCAAACATACGGTATAGTTCGTTAGTAACTTCTCGAGTGCAGTGGCTTGGCCCTCCATCAAGTTGATAATAGCATAATCTGTACTGATTAAGTGGTAAATTGTCCAAAAACTCCGACACTAGTTCTTAAAATGTTTAAAGAATTTTGTACATTTAGGTTTTCATTGTAAATGAAGTAAGAGTATTTATCGTTCATTAATAAACAAAACACATTAATGTTGAACGCATATTGAGAAAACCTCGTATGCAGTGCATGGGGATTTTTATTGGACCAAAACTGTACATTTTTTCGGTTAATAATTCCATCTATCGAATATTTTGTCTAATCGCTCCAAATTATTTTTTTTTAGAAAATTGCAGTCTTCTGGACAATGAATTAACATAATTTCGCAAAATAAATTACTTCTTCAAATTACATTCCTTGAACGTCAACAAATTTAAAGTTTCGCATTGAATGCTTTTTTAATATTATTTGAATGGAACTATACGTAACGCCTAATTCCGCTGCGTCAGATCGGATTGAACGTCTAGGGTATGCATGAAAATATCCCAAAATATTTACTTCGGTATCTTCATTGGATGTTATAGGACTGGGACTCCGCTTTTCCGGTTCCAAATGTATAAAAATTCTTCAAAATTCTTCTAAATTTATTATTGTTAATTTGCGGCAATTGAGGATACTTTTCATTAAATGTTCTACAAGTTCTGATAATTATTTTGCCGCACTGTCCATAAAAACCAAATAAATTTATTATGTCAGAATTTGAATAATTATTTGCCATATTCCCAAAACTAACTTAATAAACAACAATTTACTATCGTGGATTATAATAACATATTACAGGTGACAAGTACGTCAGAATTTGAATAATTATTTGCCATATTCCCAAAACTAACTTAATAAACAACAATTTACTATCGTGGATTATAATAACATATTACAGGTGACAAGTACATCTGGTTTGGTGACCATAGCCATATACTTTACTTGCTTTAACATATTAATATAAAAAATTCAACAAAATTTCTAATTATTTGGAAAACGCTTAACTTTAGGTATAGGAAACCTAAATACCAATTGCAAGAAAATTCAAATCTACATAGACTGCATTAATAACATACAGGGAGTTCTATTTAAAAATATTGACTTATTTACGTTTAAAGTTTTATAAGATGGAGGCATGTTTACAAAAACCCTGTGCATATAAATGAATAATTAATCGTACTGTCTTGTATAGAAAAGTTTACTTATTATCTGTGCAAAATTTCTAAATAAAATTTTAATAAATACCAAAGATATTTGGATTTTAATATCAAGCGGTTACTGTCAAATTTTTCATTAAGTAATGTATATCTTTAAAAATATAAATTTTAGGTGTATGGTACTATGAACAAAGTAAACGTAAAATTTTATATACAATCTAAAAACAATTTATATATATATATATATATATATATATATACATGACATAGAAAGTTGTGCCATGCATAGTGCCACGCGATAGAGGACACTAAAATAAGAAAAAAGTTCGTATGAACTTAAGTCCAACGCCTTCGTTTAAAAGATATAGGGTAGAAGTTTAATTATTTTGTGTTTTTTAATATCTTTTACAATGATGTAATAAACGGACGAAATTTGTATACAGGGCTTTTATCACGCAGAATTCAAATATGACCTTAGTTCTTTATTACTGATAGAGGGCGCCACATACAGGTTTCCATCTTGTTTGAATCGCTCCTAACTTTTTTGCCTTACACTGTATGTCATTTTCGACTTTCGTCTTTTCTGCTTCAGAAAGGTATACCTTATTGAAGTCGCTAGGACCAACGGTTTACGAGAAAAATGCATCCGATGCATGCAAATTATCCAAAAGCGCCAAAGTAACTTATTTTCAAAACCGTAATTAGAAGTCACCAATATGGGTTTTCTATTAATGTGTCAGCAGGTATAATTGATAATTACTTAATAAACAAAAATTTACTATCGTGGATTATAATAACATATTACAGGTGACAAGTACGTCAGAATTTGAATAATTATTTGCCATATTCCCAAAACTAACTTAATAAACAACAATTTACTATCGTGGATTATAATAACATATTACAGGTGACAAGTACATCTGGTTTGGTGACCATAGCCATATACTTTACTTGCTTTAACATATTAATATAAAAATTCAACAAAATTTCTAATTATTTGAAAACGCTTAACTTTAGGTATAGGAAACCTAAATACCAATTGCAAGAAAATTCAAATCTACATAGACTGCATTAATAACATACAGGAGTTCTATTTAAAAATATTGACTTATTTACGTTTAAAGTTTTATAAGATGGAGGCATGTTTACAAAAACCTGTGCATATAAATGAATAATTAATCGTACTGTCTTGTATAGAAAAGTTTACTTATTATCTGTGCAAAATTTCTAAATAAAATTTTAATAAATACCAAAGATATTTGGATTTTAATATCAAGCGGTTACTGTCAAATTTTTCATTAAGTAATGTATATCTTTAAAAATATAAATTTTAGGTGTATGGTACTATGAACAAAGTAAACGTAAAATTTTATATACAATCTAAAAAAACAATTTATATATATATATATATATATATATATATATATATATATATATATATACAGGGTGACATAGAAAGTTGTGCCATGCATAGTGCCACGCGATAGAGGACACTAAAATAAGAAAAAAAGTTCGTATGAACTTAAGTCCGCAACGCCTTCGTTTAAAAGATATAGGGTGTAGAAGTTTAATTATTTTTGTGTTTTTTTTTAATATCTTTTTACAATGATGTAATAAACGGACGAAATTTTGTATACAGGGGCTTTTTATCACGCAGAATTCAAATATGACCTTAGTTCTTTTATTACTGATAGAGGGCGCCACATACAGGTTTCCATCTTGTTTGAATCGCTCCTAACTTTTTTGCCTTACACTGTATGTCATTTTCGACTTTCGTCTTTTCTGCTTCAGAAAGGTATACCTTATTGAAGTCGCTAGGACCAACGGTTTACGAGAAAAATGCATCCGATGCATGCAAATTATCCAAAAGCGCCAAAGTAACTTATTTTCAAAACCGTAATTAGAAGTCACCAATATGGGTTTTCTATTAATGTGTCAGCAGGTATAATTGATAATTACTTAATAAACAAAAATTTACTATCGTGGATTATAATAACATATTACAGGTGACAAGTACGTCAGAATTTGAATAATTATTTGCCATATTCCCAAAACTAACTTAATAAACAACAATTTACTATCGTGGATTATAATAACATATTACAGGTGACAAGTACATCTGGTTTGGTGACCATAGCCATATACTTTACTTGCTTTAACATATTAATATAAAAAATTCAACAAAATTTCTAATTATTTGGAAAACGCTTAACTTTAGGTATAGGAAACCTAAATACCAATTGCAAGAAAATTCAAATCTACATAGACTGCATTAATAACATATCAGGGAAGTTCTATTTAAAACATATTGACTTATTTACGTTTAAAGTTTATATAAGATGGAGGCATGTTTACAAAACCCTGTGCATATAAATGAATAACTTAATCGTACTGTCTTGTATAGAAACAGTTTACTTATTATCTGTAGCAAAATTTCTAAATAAAATTTTAATAAATACCAAAGATATTTGGATTTTAAATATCAAGCGTTACTGTCAAATTTTCATTAAGTAATGTATATCTTTAAAAACCTGATAAATATATTAGGTGTATGGTACTATGAACAAAGTAATATCGTAAAATTTTATATACAATCTAAAAAACAATTATATATATATATATATATATAGTATATATATATATATATATATAATATATATATATATATATACAGGTGACATAGAAAGTTGTGCCATGCATAGTGCCACGCGATAGAGGACACTAAAATAAGAAAAAGTTCGTATGAACTTAAGTCCCAACGCCTTCGTTTAAAGATATAGTGTGAAGTTTAATTATTTTTGTGTTTTTTAATATCTTTTACAATGATGTAATAAACGGACGAAATTTTGCTATACAGGGGCTTTTAATCACGCAGAATTCAAATATGACCTTAGTTCACTTTTATTACTGATAGAGGGGCCATACAGGTTTCCATCTTGTTTGAATCGTCCTAACTTTTTATGCCTTACACTGTATGTCATTTTCGACAATTTCGTCGGTTTTCTGCATTCAGAATAGGTATACCTTATTGAAGTCGCTAGGACCAACGGTTTCACTGATGAATAATTTGCATCCGATGCATGCAAATTATCCAAAAGCGCCAAAGTAACTTATTTTCAAAACCGTAACTTATGAAGTCAGCCAATATGGGTTTCTATTAATGTGTCAGCAGGTATAATTGATAATTACTTAATAAACAACAATTTACTATCGTGGATTATAATAACATATTACAGGTGACAAGTACGTCAGAATTTGAATAATTATTTGCCATATATCCCAAAACTAACTTAATAAACAACAATTTACTATCGTGGATTATAATAACATATTACAGGTGACAAGTACATCTGGTTTGGTGATTCCATAGCCATATACTTATAACTTGCATTTAACATATTAATATAAAAAATTCAGACAAAATTGTTGCATACATATATTTGAAAACGCTTAACTTTAGGTATAGGAAACCTAAATACCAATTGCAAGAAAATTCAAATCTACATAGACTGCATTAATAACATACAGGAGTTCTATTTAAAATATTGACTTATTTACGTTTAAAGTTTTATAAGATGGAGGCATGTTTACAAAACCCTGTGCATATAAATGAATAATTAATCGTACTGTCTTGTATAGAAAAGTTTACTTATTATCTGTGCAAAATTTCTAAATAAAATTTTAATAAATACCAAAGATATTTGGATTTTAATATCAAGCGGTTACTGTCAAATTTTCATTAAGTAATGTATATCTTTAAAATATAAATTTTAGGTGTATGGTACTATGAACAAAGTAAACGTAAAATTTTATATACAATCTAAAAAATTTATATATATATATATATATATATATATATATATATATACAGGGTGACATAGAAAGTTGTCATGCATAGTGCCACGCGATAGAGGACACTAAAATAAGAAAAAGTTCGTATGAACTTAAGTCCAACGCCTTCGTTTAAAAGATATAGGGTGTAGAAGTTTAATTATTTTGTGTTTTTTAAATATCTTTTACAATGATGTAATAAACGGACGAAATTTTGTATACAGGGGCTTTTTATCACGCAGAATTCAAATATGACCTTAGTTCTTTTATTACTGATAGAGGGCGCCACATACAGGTTTCCATCTTGTTTGAATCGCTCCTAACTTTTTTGCCTTACACTGTATGTCATTTTCGACTTTCGTCTTTTCTGCTTCAGAAAGGTATACCTTATTGAAGTCGCTAGGACCAACGGTTTACGAGAAAAATGCATCCGATGCATGCAAATTATCCAAAAGCGCCAAAGTAACTTATTTTCAAAACCGTAATTAGAAGTCACCAATATGGGTTTTCTATTAATGTGTCAGCAGGTATAATTGATAATTACTTAATTGGCCCATTTCAATTGCCCAATCGATTGACAGGTGAACTGTATCGAAATTTCTTGGAGAATGAACTAAATACGTTATGTTCCATTGGCTATTATTGGTAGAATGCGTTACATGCATGATGGCGCACCAGCTCACTTTTCTCGATTGGCAAGGGAATTTTTGGATAGGAGATTTGTAAATACGTGGATTGGTCGAGGGGGACCTGTACTCTGGCCAGCTCGTAGTCCCGACCTTAATCCCCTCGATTTTCCATTTTGGGGATTCATGAAAAATGATGTTTATTCTGTGGAAATACATAATGAAGAGCAACTATGGATAAGAATTATGGAATCCGCAGATAGACTTCAACACCCTATATCTTTTAAACGAAGGCGTTGCGGACCTAAGTTCATAGGAATTTTTTTCTTATTTTAGTGTCCTCTATCGCGTGGCACTATGCATGACACTTTTTTCTATGTCACCCTGTATATATATACACAGGGTGAATCTTATCTAATCCGCCAAAATTAAAGAAGTACTAGAACTCATCATTCTAAGCAAAAAAGTTCATATGTACATGGGTCCGGAAATGCTTCGTTTCCGAGATACAGGGTGTCAAAGTTGAAAAAAGAAATCGCGATTTCTTCAATATCTTTCGACTGTTTCGAAATAATTTCGTGTACGGGGGTTTTTTGGGACAGTTGTTTGAACATTTATCAAAAGAACATGTTTACTTTTAATATTAATTTCTTTTCTTTTTCTTTTTTAATGTTGGATATTTTAGTGCTCCTTACAAAAGTTAGTTTTAAATAAATAAAATGCGCTTTAAATGCGTTTTTCTCAGAAAAGGTTGCTCCTAGCGACATCACTAAAATACACCTTTTTTTAGTAGGAGAAAAGATAGGAGAATCGATTTTTCTAGTCCAAAATGGCATACAGTGTAGCACAAAAAAATTGCAACGATTTAAAGGGGTAGAAATGGTTGCCGCTGGCGCCCTCTAGAAGCCACAACTAAATTGACCACAAATTTGTATTTGTCATCTCAAAAACCACCGTATACGAAATTTCATGAAATTATTTCGAAACAGTCGAAAGATATTGAAGAAAACGCAATTTCTTTTTCAACTTTGACACCCTGTATCTCGGAAACGAAGCATTACCGGACCCATGTACACATGAACTTTTTGCTTAGAATGATGAGTTCTAGTACTTCTTAATTTTGGATTAGATAAGATTCACCTGTATATATATATATATATATATATATATATATATATATATATATATATATATATATATATATTAACAACCCTAACCCTTTATTATGTTATCAACAATGCCCGCAGATGTAATCAACAAAAAAGGTATCATAAAATTAAATGATTATAAATATATTATCGCCGAATTTACATAATTATAATACACTATATGTGGGTTATTATCTATAACCCACATGTCGATCACAGTAATTAACTTTTATTCACATCCGTATGTGGTCTTGTACAGAATATTTAATATAGGTACCAACATAAAACGGAAGTCAAATATACACTTATTATAGTGTTAATGTAAAATATTCTTGTTAAACTCTATAACCAAGGAAAAATGTACAACAAGAATAGAACATGTATTTTGTACGTTTTCGTACAATGAATGTAACTACAATTTAATAAACGAGACGGAATCATATCTGCTATTATTGTAAACCAAGAAAAATCGATAAGCCAATTACTACATGATCCGACAGAATGACAAAGTAAACACTACACAAACCCAAACAAAGAACATTTATAAATTCATTAGAAGAGTATAATAACCGGTGGCAAATGTATTTTATACATAAAATGTGAACTTAAGTATGAAAACAAATAAAATTTATTCTTTTAAATACAAACTAAGATGTAATTGTTTATAAATATTACAAACATCAATTTGAACGATAGAAGTGATTCATATATTAACAATATTTTATAAATCGAAAAAAGCTTCTGCAAGATTATTTAATTAAAAAATAGCTTTAAACTAGAGAACTGATTAACCCTTGGCCTTAAAGGTTTTGAAATAGTGATATGAATATTGAATCATAAGTAATTAATTCTTTGCTCTAATGATGACAACGTTTTGGTGTATAACCGAAAACAAAATTTTAAGATTAGGGGCAATCAGATCTGAGTTACATTTCTAACTAAGAGTCACATCCAGTTATACCTGAACTGTTTCTTATTTTAAATGGTATTCTGCATGTTTTATGCTTAGAAATGTACATGTAATTCTGGCCGCGAACTATATGTAAGAAAAAATGAAAATAGGGGATTGAAGAAAAATAATGCAAAGTAATGTAATATGTAGCATAAGGTTCCTGATACCCAATAATTATAGGAATATAACATTATACGTAATTTTACAGCGAATTGCATCTAAAATTTTATTTTTTATTATTAAAAATGCCACTTAAAATTAATTTATGGAGAAACTTCTGTCTACGTCAAGGGCAGCATTTGATAGGCTGTTGTATGTATTTGGTGCATATAAAAGGCAAACGGCCAATATAATGTTTGCGAAATCATACTATTCGTAGCTTTAAAAAATTTTGTATACGTCTAACAGAAACTTTCTTTCCTAATTCGAAAACTAATGGTAGAGCCTCCCTAACAATGTTTCTAATGGCCTACTCCTACTTTAAATCGCAATTAGAAAGCAATTGACTTAAGTCAGTAATTGCAGTTTAATTCCATTATTGACATGACTACGCGTACATCATATATTTTATTTCATTATAATAATTTTTATAGCTTACGAAAAATTTTATACTGCAAATTTACCTTTAACTGAATTATCTTTAAGAAAGCTCTATTCGTTTTGCTCTAAAGTTGATAGTTTTCAAGATATTCACTCAGTTTCGTGCTTTTGACGTAGGTTTTCGGAACTTTGTTTTACCGAAATCTTTACTTAAGAAAACATACGTACAATTGAATTAGTTTTCAAAAAGGAGTTTAAAATTAATTGTTTTCGAGGTATTCAAAGATACTTTAGCGCCCTCCATAAAAGACCCTTTATCTGTAAACTAATTTTAACCAAAACTTGATAGAATCGAGATATTTGATTCCAAACGTTTACATTACAGTGACTAAGAATGCACAAATACACACCAGTCATCCACCCGAATATACTGTAAAGAATATTATTCAAATCCGAATGCATATAACTGAAGTATGTGAGCCACTTTCTCTGATGCAAAAGGCATGCATCCTTCACTATATTTGTCTCGCCCCTTCCTTCTAACTGCTTTTCCATCTTTCCTACGTTAATGTGTTCTGTCCCTTTTCCCCGCCCACAATCTCTCTTCCGATTGGTACTTCACGCGCGTATCTAATTACCCGGACGTGATTCACTCGCCACAGGTTATTCCGACAAATATGATGGTAAATGTGTGAGATTCTTATCTCAAGATATGTGTTTAAAAGAAATTAAGGAAGATAAGAATTTTTCCAGGTTGGATGGTTATTGTATCCTAATCGAGGATAATTCCCAGTTTAATACACGATTTAATTAACTTCTTTCGAGGTTTGATTCGCGGTTTAATTAAGTTAATTCGCGATTTTTGGAATTGATTCACGGTTTGATCCGCGGGCGTAATTAATTCTCTTCTAATTGGTCTCAAGGCTTACTTCTGATTGATTATCTGATTATCTGGACTTGCTACAGATGTAATAAATTATATCGATAAATATGTTCAAAAGAACATGAGCATTAATAATCTGTCATGTGGGATGATTATTTCGAATAAATTATGAGACCAAGAAAAGTGTTAAAAATGGGGAATTCTTGGTATGGTTCTGGTTAAATTCCGCAGATACCTTATAGTAGGAAATTTTTAATTTAAGTACAATTTTGAATTATTGTTTTTAATCAACATATGGCTTAGTGACATGTATGATAAGTTTGTATTGTTACCTATCTCCGTATATAACCGACAATTATTCAACAGTATATTTTTTATTTTGCAACGAATTTTATAACGCCTCTATATTCGACCATGTCGTCGGGAATCACCGGATGTGAACCCCGTCCAGGCATAGACATATAATATATAGACAAAGTCTATGCCATTAGCAAGTGAGGCAAGTAGGATATGCAACCCACTGTACCTATTATGGGCAGAAAGAAGCTGCGGTTATATTCATAGCCATATCCGACCATGGTTATATTACGTTCAAAGTTAAATGTCTACAACAGTTATTTCCTTTAACAATATGTTGGCGACACCCTTTAACTCTCATAATTATACATCTAGACTGTACAAGTCTAGATAAACAAGAGTTTATAAAAACAAACGTCGCAAAATTATTGCTCCGCGCGTATGTGCGCGGTTCCTCTGGTTACCAGACTATATAGCATTGATAAAAATAAATTAGTCAGTTTTGGAAGCTTGCAAATCAGATGACTTACTGTATTGTGTTGTACCTATTTGCGAATTTCAATATCAGGTAATTAAGATTAAAGACAAAATGGTGCGCTCTTGTTCTGCGAATGGGTGTACGAAACGGGCTACGCGAAATTCGACGTACGCCAAGACTGAAAAGTCGTCTAGAACTTTGCCAGCTTTCCATGCCCTGACAGGATGTGATACAACTAGTCAATTTGTGGTACTGGACAAAAAGTTGGAAAATATTTTTGTCTCATGACACGTTACTGAAAAATGTAGGAACTTCGGAAATGTCGGAAACACTGTTTAGTCAAATGAAAAAGTTTGTTCTGAAACTCTACAAATAATGACGATATCGACTGCTTAGATCGTCTAAGAGGTATTTTAGCTTCTTCCAAAACTATCAACAAATTACCTCCCACCGAAGATAGACTATTACTGCGCATTGTAAAAGAGTCGATTACCAGGCATACATTTGGTTACATAGCTTACAATCCAAACCTGCCACTCTGGATCCCTTAAATAATGGTTGGCGGATGCATAATAATGAATTACAACCAGTACTTACAATATTGCCGGAAGTTCCTAATCAAATGGATTTATTAAAAGGTATAATATGCAGTATATATTTTATTTTTGGTAATACTACGTAATTGTTTTTCTAGGTTGCAGATCATCAAACTATTCGTGTATAAAGCTAAAAGTATCATGCATTGGATCTTGCAAGTGTCTTGGACAAACAAAAACACAAAACAACACAATTGGGAATCAGATAAGGATTCTAATTCCGACAGTGAATGAGTTTTTAATATATTTAATAGTTTTTTTTATAAATTGACGAGAATTTCTTTATGAATTGTTATTTTGTACTTTTTTCCAATTTTAGATTTTAAATTTGACTCATTAGATGCGCTCATGTAGGCAAACCTAAGATCTGTATGTATGTATAATTACTGCAAATGTAAAGTATGTATATAATTTTTAATACCGTGTCAATTACGGGGGACTTTTTTAAATAATTGTTTTTTCTGCTATATACTATGTTTACTAAATAAATCAAATGCTGAAAGATAACGAAGCTATTCTATACGTGATTTATTTCAGTATCTTGTAGGCAAATGCGTGAAGCGGGGGTGTTAACGGGCACTGATGTAACCGCTGCGCGCCGGATGAAATCATGACAAGCTTCTAAATAAAATTCATTATCTACTTTATTTTTTATCCGATTTTAACAAATAACAAACCATTAGAAACAGAAAAGAATGAGCTATTTGCTTTATTCCAAGGTATTCTTTGATTAGAGTTTCCGTTTTTCCGTAATGGTGATGAATAACAATTGATGTGTCTTTCAAACGCAATTGTGACAATTTAGTTGCAAATCGCAAAACTATAATCGATTATTCATTTAAAACTAATGTAATTTATGAAAAGTAACTTATTTTTTAGCACTTTCTGTTCAAGCTAGACGATCCACCTTTAACCAGATGATAGAACTCGTTTTGGGGAATAAATCATATTTACAAAAATCCTTCCCCACCCTTCACCCTGGTACGATTTTTATACTGCCAGGTACATTTTACTCAGAAACGGATACACTATCACCTGAGTAGGTTAAATAATTTTAAAGTAAACGTGCAGACAGATTGAACGATAATTATCGAAGTGAACTATCAGTCAGTATTGAAATATTGCCATTATGCTCTCCGTACATACATAGATAGATAGATAGATAATATCTATTTCACAACCAGTGTTATTGAAATGTGTACAGTACATACTTTCAGAAAAAGAAAACAAAGACAAAGACAAGTGGCAGGTTTACACTAACAACATACATGTAAATAGTTAAGCGTAAAATATAAATTTTAATGTACATATGTTTAGAATAACATTAAACAAATGAAATCACTAACAACATATAATTATATATATATATATATATATATATATATATATATATATATATATATATATATATATATATATATGCGGTCGGGCGATGGTCTGCGTCTGAACACCAAGAAAGTCATACTGTTAACAATTTTGTTAATAACCAAACATATACATACGTAAATATTAAATTTATAAAATATGGACATCAAACGTAAACTATAAAATTTAATGATATAGATATGTATAACAAACTTTAAACTTTTGTAAGTAACATTATTAATACAAACAGACAAAAATATAAAATTATTATGTATGTGCAAAAGGACGAAATTCAATAGCGATACATGTCAATTCTCAAGAAACTCATTCATTGAATAGTAAACAAGTGCGTGTTACATATTCCTGAAGTGCTTTTTAGAATTCTTTTTTTATTAATATATCACGAATGACTGGCAGTAGCTTATTGTATATTTTTAAGAGTCTCTTATGTATGATCTCTGATCTATTGAGTTGCTGAAATCTAGTTATATCTTGTGTTGTGCGTGTGAAAATTAAAGTTTTTGAAAAAATTATTCTTATGATTAAATACAAACAGCATTCGTATACAGGGCTTTTCACGATGAGCGTTAATTAGACGTTTCTGGCAAAGCAGACAACGGATCAACCTGAAAATTTGACAGTATGTATAAATTAATATGATCTATACGCCTAAAATATTTTAGATGATGCAGCGTTGCCGCTTCTACTATAAAGTTGCGACTACTTTGATTTTTCAAATGAAACACCCTGTATGTAATATCATATTATGATTTCCTATTACTTTGTCAACAACTTCATGTACTATCTCCCCATACCTATCTATTACCGTTTAAGAGATATAAATTAATTTCGATTTTTTTTTTTTACAAAACGTACTTTTATAAACGCTGATAATCTTGAACTCTCTGGTACTAAGACGATCAAATTCGAAATAGAGTGGAGTGATACCATGAGGATCTTCAACCTGTATATTTACACATTTTTGAGCTCTACATCCAATTTTAGATTGACTTTAATCAAATAATGCTATATCGATTTCGAACCGTTTTCGAGATAAATTGTTTCAAACAGAAACTGACGTGGTTTCCTTTTGTATTCATCACCTATTTTTGAGATTTTACATCTATTTTATACTACATAACACAATTTCTTTTCGATTTAGTTTTTCAACAGTCTCAAATCAGTCAATTCGAAAATGTACCTTAGAAAAAGTTACCATTTGTAAGCATTGAGGTATTGAGTGTCTCTACCGTACAACATTGCAAATTAATATTTTTTAATAGTGTGCTTTGGAAAAATAAATGATCCAATTTTGAAACGTCAAACTTTCGTTGGTGGTTTTGACTGATTGTGATACTAATTATAATAGAAAAATGTTAAGATTAGGTTACAGTAATGAAGATTTCTTGATTTTTTTTTTTTTATGATTGTGGACCTGAACAGGCTAAATATGACCTATCGTGCTAAAGCACTCAGGAACACTTAGGAGGATGGATAGAGGGATAATGAATTGCCAATAGATGCCTATGAACAGCTACCTTAAATTTTCTCATATCATAAGTGAGAGGAAAACAGGAACTAGGGAGATCATTCCAGAGTTTAGAAGCCGTGTAGAAAAATGTGGATTGCGCCCGTTTGGTACGACAAGTTCATGGTGAGTGCAATAGAATTGCAAGTAGGACATGCCGAATATTTCATGAAAGATATCGACAACTTCCGAAGCCGAATAATAATGTGATAAATCGACTACTACAAAACTGTAGGTTGAATGGAACCTTTCGTCCAAAAATCATTCGTAGAAAGCCTAAAGTGGATGATGCAGACAATGGCATAACAGTTTTGGGATTTTTTAATTCATTTCCAAATGCTTCTCTACACGAGGCTGAAAGGGAGATAGGTATACCCTACGTGACAATTTATCGCATTCGTAATAAGCGCAAATGGCATCCCTATAAATTCTACTGTGTCCAACATTTGAAAGAGACTGATTTGCCTCGTAGAGTGGAATTCTTTGAATGGTTACTTGTCAAGACTCAAGAGGATGAACATTTCCTTGACAATATCATATGGACAGATGAGGCCAAGTTTACAAAAAATGGAATTTTCAACAGACACAACAGTCATTATTGGGCGCCAGAAAATCCTCGTGTAATTCGCCAAAGGGGTTTTCAAGAAAGATGGCAATTTATTGTATTTTGTGCCATAAAGAATGAGTCAATTTTTTATATCGAGTTTTATGATGATAATTTGAATGTAACAAAATATGAAGATTTACTGAGAAATGGAATTCAAATGATTTTAAATAATAGGCCAGGAAGGGAACGTGTATGGTACCAAATGGATGGTGGTCCACCCCATAATTCTCGTTCGGTAGGCGAAGCTTTAACTGAAATCTTCGAAGGCAGATGGATTGGTAATAATGGACCTTTTCGTTGGCCTCGTAGAACACCAGATGGCAATCCAATAGATTATTTTGTGTAGGGTTTCATTAAAAATATGGTTTACTCCAACCCAGTAACAACAATGGAAGATATGAAATCGATAGTTAGAACTGCTTTCAATAGTTTAACTCCAGACTTAATCAGAAGCGCTACACATGAAAATCTTTTGAAGAGATTACATGTTTGTTTAAGTAGAGGTGGAGATGTGTTCGAACATATTCTGAAATACACTGATAATTGAATTAACTTACTAATTCATGAAATTATTTTCAGTTCGTGTGTCAGCGTTAATAAAACTATTGTTTGAAGAGAAGTTTCATTTGATGGTTGAAGAATATTTTAATAATTATTTATTCATTGTATTATCTGTGACTGATGAAGGAACATCGAACGGAATCTGTTAAATTTCAAAAATAAGTGATGAATACAAGGAAACCACGTCAGTTTCTGTTTGAAACAGTTTATCTCGAAAACGGTTCGAAATCGAAATAGCATTATCTGATTAAAGTCAATCTAAAATTGGATGTAGAGCTCAAAAATGTGTAAATATACAGGGTGTTCCATTTGAAAAAATTGACTTCCACTCCTTTTTTCATGTGAACAAAGTATCTGCATTTTTTAAAGACCCTGTATGGGGCAAATAAAAATATGACTCGAAGTGAAGATCCTCATGGTATCACTCCACTACATTTCGAATTTGATCGTCTTAGTACCAGAGAGTTCAAGATTATCAGTGTTTCTAAAAGTACATGTTTTGTAAAAAAAATCGAAATTAATTTATATCTCTTAAACGGTAATAGATAGGTATAGGGAAATAGTACATGAAGTTATTGACAAAGTAATAGGAAATCATAATATGATATTATATACAGGGTGTTCCATTTGAAAAATCAAAGTAGTCGCTACTTTATAGTAGAAGCGGCAACGCCGCAACATCTAAAATATTTTAGGCGTATAGATCATATTAATTTATGAACACTGTCAAATTTTCAGGTTGATCCGTTGTCTGGTTTGCCAGAAACGTCTAATTAACGCTCATCGTGAAAAGCCCTGTATAAGTAAATATTGATGCTCATATTCTCTTTCAAGACCTTCTTAGCAATCACGTTCTACAGCTAAGTGATATTATTTGAAAAATGTATTTTACAATCAGAATTCACCACGCAAACAAATTCCAACAGCCAAATGTTCGTGTGCGCAAACGGGCCAACAAAACTTATATTATTTAAGAATCGGTAGTTATTTTGCATGTATGATATTGCTAATTTATACCCATTATTTAAGTGTACTGCATACTTTCCCATTTACCTAAACCTCTTCTGCCTACAATTGTCATTGTTGGTTGCATAATCTGCTAACACCACTTGTTGTGCTTGGGGTTCAGTTATAATACGTCCTCATGCGCCCAGGTCGCCCTGTTGACGTGGTCACTTCGGATGTTATCGAAACAACTTACAGAATTTCAGAAACCACGATTTCCAGAATTCTACACGATGCCTTCAGAGACAAAGTTTAGTGCTAGATGGGTGACCAGAATGATTTTGAAGAATCAAATGCGTGTATTCCAATCGAAATGTTACTGAAAATGAAACGCGACTTCATTATTTTAATCATCAAGAATCGATGTATGTTAAAGTTCTGCAGAAAGTAATGACAACCGTTTTGTGAGGCAGTCAAGGATTTTTAATGAATAAGGGTAACACGGTAATAGGAATTCATTCGAGCTTAACACATCGCATTAAGCGTATCAAAGTAAAAAGGCGAGGAAAATTGGCGAAAACGTCCTATTTATCCACAATGCACCAGTATACCAATCAGAAGTTT
This sequence comes from Vesta saturnalis, assembly GCA_036346205.1. Lineage (NCBI taxonomy): Eukaryota > Metazoa > Arthropoda > Insecta > Coleoptera > Lampyridae > Vesta > Vesta saturnalis. Next base: position 9,888 of record JARFJB010001919.1, on the reverse strand, counting down.
CAAAAGCTGTCATTGCTGAATGTGGTTTCGTAGAAATTGACCATCCGCCTTATAATCCATATCTGGCTCCCAGCGGCCATTTTTTATTTCCAAATCTTAACAAAACCCTGAAGGAAACAACATTTAATAACGATAAGGACTTACAGCAGCTGGTGATGTCATCTTGGGACAACATATAAACTGTGATTAACCACTTTTTTTCGTACAATAAATAACAGTTTTACTACAACGTCCTTACTTACTATTCACGCTGTAGATTACTATTACATTATATTCATTGATAATAATCCTTCCATAAAAACCATCAATATTGAGTTATTACTTATAATTACGAGACCCACATAATTACCTTCACTGTAGTTTAAATAGTAATTCGAAGTTGTGGAGACTAACGACTGCAATCAATTGCGTTTATTTGGTAATTTGTCTGGATTGCTGGTTTAAAATCAACTTTTCTAATTAATCAAATAAAATCGTCATATGTGTATTTAAATCCTTGAATAACCTCTAATTATTGAATGATGAATTGAACTTCAGTCAGGCTCAAAGTTATGTTAGGCATTCACGCTTAATGTTCTCTGTATATTCATTTCGCTAACTTAATAAACAAATCAGCATTTCATAATAAACAAATTTCACACTTGAATGGACTATTGTTTTCATATTCATCATTAATAAAATTAATAATAATTAATGAATTGTTCGTACTTTCATAAACAACAAACAAAAAGTATTAAAGTTCTCTGCTTATTGTAAGATCCGGGAATAAATTGAAAAGTAATAGATTTTATGTAATAGCATTTAAAACTTCGCTTTCGAAAATATAGCGAACTCGTTCAACTTAGTTTGGCTATTTTCCAAATGTTCTCATTGCATTATTGACCCTAGGGATAACAGTTCGTAACACATGCACTGCAGAAAATCATTGCGGTAATGCGGCGTTTATACTAAACATTTTTATATGAACAATAAAATATAACAATAAGCTGATTAAGTACCCATTCAAATTTACACCCACTTTCATATATTCACAATGTTCATAAATTAAGGGTAATATCACAAGTAGTAAATATAAACTAAGCAAAGGGGTAGTCAAGCGTATTTTGTACGTTAACAATGAAAACAGAAATTGTGCAGTTAAATACTACATTTCAGATGCTTTTTATTTTAGGTTTCCGACGTAAAGACAAAGTTCCAGAAAGTTATTGTAATTGGTCAAATAATTTGAAATTTAATTGAGTACAAAAATATCCCTTTTGAAGTCCCCTGATTCCACAAAGTGGTTTTCAAAAAATGTCAAAAATGTGTGGTGCGTGCGTGCCTGAGTGTGTGATGTGAGTGAGAGTGTGAGTGAGTGAGAGTGTGAGTGTATAAGTGTGGATGTGAGTCAGTGTGAGCGTGAGCGTATGCGTGTGCGAGTGTGAGAATGTGAGTGTGCGTGCGTGCGTGTGCGCGGGCGGGGTTGCCTGTGCGTGCGTGCATGCGTGCATTTTCGGCTCCACATTGCAGTTGCAAACCGGTTACAAAACAGAAATACGGTCAAAAGGATTACCGCCGAAGGAAATATGTTCATACAAAAAGCCAATGCTTTGTTCGAAAGACATAAATCTTTTAAAAAGGCAACATAAGTCCCCATCTGTACTAACTGAACAGAATTTGGGAATATATAAAAAACAGTATGGATCTTCAGAAAATCATGGCAAGATAATACTGCATAATTCACTGCAAGAAAACAGGAGAGGGTTCAAGATATACCATTGTGCATGCAGGAGGAGCGGACAGTTTTGTTGATGATGCAAGCCTAGTTTTCAAAAGTAATCGAAAAACCGGCGACTACCATGATAATATGAACTGCGAAGGTTGAAAAATGGTTCAAAACCAAACTATACCTAACCTAGAGGAGCCCAGTTTAATTATCACGGATAATGCCAGTCACCATTTACGAATGGTGGAACCAATTCCATGTTCGACTTGGTCTAAAACAAAATTACTAGAGCGGGTCGAGTCTAAAAATATTAAGATTCAAGGGGAATGTATGAAGTAACAAATATGGGAAATTATAAGAACTAAGTTGGACTGTTATGCAGAACCAATTAATCACAACGTTTTACGTTTAACGCCATATCATTACCAGTACAGCAGTAAAACATAAACAAGTCCTATGTCCAGTTCTAAATAAAATAGAAATAATTCTTGGGTATATAAAATATAAAAACCATGAGTTATCATTTTTCCATATTTTGTAGGTTTCCGGTCGTTTAATGAAAATCTTCAATCTTCAGTACTAAGCGGCTGGGGGCTATCCTTGTCTATGCTGGAGGTCAGCGAACTATCGCTTTCACCCACATCCAGCACCTGAGCACTGGTGAACGCGCCCAATAGCTGGGTTGCCCATAAAATGTAGACTCCGGTTGTTCGACCCTTCCAAGTCAGAAATTTCACAGTTCAAAATCGAAATACAAATTCACGTGCATTTTGTTCCAAGATTTACAGTATGATCAAATAAAAGGACTAGTCTTATTTGCTCGACTATAGAGATACTACTTGTAGAGAGATGTAATCAAATCCTTGTTTGCAAGAAAACAAAGGATCAAACGATTAAAGCAACTTATAGGCCACTGGTTCTAATGTAAACGTTTATTTTTAGAAAAATGTAATTATACCCACATTATAATAATAATTATTATTATTCAAATTTATTACACAATGGTTTCATATTTAATTTTTCACAATAATATTCTTATAGGAAAGTTTTTCGAGTCGGCTAATTTTTTGTACATGTTTTTATCGCATTTTCATTTATTTGTGGACATTGTCCGTCTGTTTCTTACGTTTTAATTTCACACATAAACATACATTGAAAATATAAATTATAAATTTAAATAGTTTAAAGTTGAGTCATCTTATAGGAAATTGTCATTAAGGAAAATCAGACCTTTATTTTAACAAATATACAGGTTTCTATAATTAAATAAAGGGAATATAGGAATTTGCATCTTCTTTTAACATTCTTTCCACTACTTGACAAATTAAAAAATTATCTAGTGATAGTGGGAATTTTGAATAACCTTGTGACCACTCTTTATCTTTCCGTCGGCCATCTTCAGTAATTCTAGAAAAATTTTGTTAACAAGGTGTATTGGACAGTTAACTAATTAATAGTTATCTTTTTATATAAGTGATTAAGCCCTATCGTTGTGGTATAAAAAAAAGAATTGTAGCAATGTTGTCTGCAGAATACAGTGTTGCCGAACTGTAGAGTTTCATTATTAATTAAGAATCTCACAAGTTTTTTTTTGCAATTGCTTTTAGTAACGTAAATAAAGCGAGCAATTGTAGACAACATACAAGTACAAGCCGAGTGTACGTACAAGGCGGCGAATAGAACTCAATTAACTAGGTTACATTGTATACAAATTGTAAATAATTTTGTAGAGAAAAAAAGTAGGTAAGTTGGTTTTTAACAAGAATTGTAGAACTTGTAAAATTCAATTGTTTCTGATAGTTTGTGGAGGGCCCTTCAGGCCACTGTAAAAAAAGATATTTCTGGTGGGTGCGTTTGTAAATAAATGATATTATTTTGCGATTGTGTTAAATAAATGTTTGTCTAATTTCAAATACGAGTGCAATCAGTTGCTGGTTGAAGGCAGGTAAGTTAAGACCGGCCATTGAGTTTGTGAACCTCCATCTTCAGCACTTGCTGGCTCAAGTGCGGGCGAGTATAGTGAGTCAGTGGCGCCCCAATTTTTTGTTATCGTTACTAATTCTTCCTTATCGAAAAGGACCGCACGCCCTCTCCGACTTTAATCTAGGAGCTTAGCGGCAAATCCATATTGCCCCACTCTTAGCCCTGGTAAATCTGTCCGTGTTTTTGTCCTTCGTATATGAAAATTATCGTACCGCCTCTATATATTCAAATAAAACTTATCGCTAACAAAAATTAAAGTTTTAGCTCCAATACGTTTCTCAAACTACTTTTTCCTGAAATTTTCTTTTGATCTGGAACTCTCACCAAACCATCCCTTAGAGTACATATATCTCGTTTATAGGGTTCTTCGTCAAAAAACACTGCCCAAAACTGATTTTCTTTTTTAGGTATAATTTATGTATTTCTTATTAGAAACAACATATCACCTTCCGGTTTTCTGTGTTAGATATTATGATTATAAGTCAAATTGTGACTAAATTGGTGTGTATACGGTTTGTGTATGTGCATGTCAACTGTTTTGATTTGTTAAAGTATTTATATAACATGTTATACATTTTATTTTATGATTGATGTTAGAACAGCATGTCAATCTCCAATTTGTTGTTGGATTTTAGGGTAATAAGGCAAATTAGAACATAGCCTAAACACTAGGCTTACACATGAGGAGACTAACGTTTTAATTGGTTAAGATATTTAATTGAAATTGTACTTTTAATACAAGCAAAAGTAATACTTACATTAACAATTGGATTTTGCACAGGATTTCCTCTTGTGGCGACCAACTATTTTATTTGTTAAGGTATTATTTTAATACAGGCACCTTTATTAACTAGCATTCATGTTCAGCTCATTTGAGCTGACATTTCCTCAATAAAATTGTTTATATTTACAGTAATGGTGATATTTCCAGTAGGTCATTAAAGCAAAATGGAGAAAATGTGGCATGTATGTCATTTATTACAGATTTTATTTGTTTTGTTTTCTGTAGTAATAATGTTAAATGTATTCAAAACAATCAAAAATTTTGCAAAAAAAGCAGATGTTTAGAAACTGTCAAGCGTTCATTTTCATTACTGTTTGACACATAATTAAAATCAAGAAATGCTGTTTTTAAAACCGAATGGTTTTGAATGCAAATTTTTTAGAGCATTTTGGATGGACTATTTCAAAAACAAAACTCACTACTTCACAATTAAAAGTTATTATTAATTTTATTAAATACATAAATAAAAAGTTTACCACGAGTAGGATTTGAACCTACGACCTGTACTTTGGTAGAGTATCGCGCTAACCAACTGCGCCATCAAGGTTCAAGCCCCAATCGATGTAAATTTTGTGTTTATGTATGCATACATGATGATGTAAATTTTGTCTTTATGTATGCATACATAAAGACAAAATTTACATCGATTGGACGAACTTGATGGCGCATTTGTACGCGGTACTAGCAATACAGGTCGTAGATTCAAATCCTACTCGAGGTAACCTTTTTATTTGTGTATTTAATAATAACTTTTAATTACATATTTACCTTTGAACTTATTCGTTCATAACAAAAACTTATAATCACTACTTCATAGTTTAAAAAAGTTTTATTTCATTACCTAAAATTTAAAAACTATTAGGATGACACACACAATTATTCCCTATAATTAAGGACATTTTTAACATTTTATATATTTCATTTTGTTAACTGCAATATGGGCCTTCAAAAGGAAACTGGCATAATCAAATTTAACATTTTTGTGTAAAAAAAAAGCATAAATTACTTTTTGCTATTAAAATCCTAAATATTTCTTTGTAGATTTATTTTTAGTAGATAATTACCGCTAAAATAATATTAAAACAATTTTATAAAATAAGAACTGACCTAATGACATTTCTGGGGTGCAATATTCGCTGTGATTTTGCTGAAAATTTTCACGTAGTAGTCAATATTAACAGTCAGTCAGCTCCTATTGGTTATTTTGTTTTAAGTCTTTTAATATTTTTGGTTAAAATAATGTGAGAGCAAAGCCATAATGATAAACATAACCACACAATAGTAGATTATGAAACTAGTTTATAATGCAAGGGATTATGGCCTAAGCGAAGGAAAGGTGGTAATATTACGAATGCCATAATCGCGAATTATAAACGAGTTTCATACGCTATTTTATCGTCGACTAGCAGAGTTTATTTTTCCTATTTTCCTTGATTCAAAATTATTAAAAAGCAACCCCTCAACGATTTAATGTTTTTAAGGTTTTCGATATCAGGCAATTCTAATTGTACTATTAATACTAAATGACTAAAGTCCTGTATCTACTTCGTTACTAGGACGACTTTATGGCACGCTGTGCCATAAAGTGATAGATTATTAATGATTTTGACATTCATCATCACAGCATTCTGATACTAGTCGACGATGAAGATTTATAATAGTAATACCACAGATATTAAATGAAAATGTTCTCAGTTGTAAATAACTATAAATAAAATTAATTTTTGTATAATCTCTATGACTGGAAACCTACAAGCCCGGTTATAAAAGAATGAATACGATAAATGTTACAACGTTCGCGTTTTATGGTTTAACGGAACACCGACGGTAAGTGAACAAGTAAATACAAACTGAACAATTGCCATTATCTAAGTGATTAAAAAGTAGAATACCATATGCGGCCCGCAATGCAAACAAAAATAAAAAAAAAATACGGTAAATGTAGACTAGTTCAGATATATTCTTACACAAAACAATTCTTACTTTTAGAAAACCAATATTTGTGAACAATACTATATTGTACCCCTTTAATAAGTAATAAAATCCATAACTAAATTGTAGCCTCATATTATGTACATTACATGTCAAAACTCGGATCATAAACATAGATATTGCCAACCAGTATCAATATAAATACAGTTCAAATGTCGTTTGTAATTTTATTCTTGACTCAACTGCGTATGACGTAAACCCTATCTTCAGGAATCCATTAGCAATACATATGGTATCATTTAACAATGTTAATAATAAAGAAATCAATTAAATTGAACTTTGTTCTTTTCGATACTTACATATTTTTTAGTATCTTAAACAAATAACATGTAATTACATATAACACTGTAATATTTAATATTTTCTATAAAACAAGGGTTCGACCTAGTAACAAAAAACCTAATTTTTCTTGGTTTTTTAAGGTTAATATATGTAAGGAAAATAATTCTTAAAAAAATTATAATATATCAGAAATTGAACATTGTATGTTATTATCAAATCGATCATCATGAGCATATTTAATTAGAGACACTTACAAAACAAGCCATTTTTTTACTTGTTTAAATATTTTTTTCAATTAAGACCCATTTCACAAGTCCGTTGAGTAATAATAAATCATATTTCCTGTGAAAAGTAAAAAGTATTTTAAAGATGTGGTAAGACCGGTACGTAGTTTAGTGTGTGGTAATAGATGGAGGGAAGTACCAAGATATTATCTATTAGTAGATACAGGGCACTTGTTTGCCATTACTTCTCCTTTGTGTTATCACAGTCATCTTCCTTTTCGGCGCCATTCTAAATCACTATTTACTGCAGTTTTGGAGCTTTCATACCCTATTTTAAATTTTTACAATTAAACATGTAAAAAAACTTATTTACAAATTCGGTTATTGGTTAAAACAAAAAGATAGTCAACCTGTCTCA
>JARFJB010001918.1:1135000-1153726 GCA_036346205.1 Vesta saturnalis | reverse complement strand
ACTAGTGTTCTTTAACTTACACCACAGAATCCGTCAGTCGCAGTTGGTTACTCGGAAAACAAACACATTAGTATTCCTTACTGGATACACATCCCCAAAAGTTATGTCAGGAATTTTAGAAATTCCATAATTGGTCCATTTTTATCAACGGAAACTTGAATGCGGACAATATTTAGAACTGTTGAGAAACCAGATGGTTCCAGCTGTTCAACGCCTTAATATAAATTTTGATGACATTTGGTATCAAAAATATGGCTGCCCTGCTCATACTGCGATAAGAGTTCAATAGTTTTTGGAAACTACGTTAACCAACCGTATTATGAGTGGAAAAGGTACTACTAAATATCCTCCTGGCTCACTTTATATCGCGCCGAACGGCTTTTTTGTTTGGGGATACGTATCCCAAAAAATTATGGGCATAGGCATGAACGTGCTAACAATTTGGACGAACTTCGTGTCACAGTTACAGACTCTTTAAAAAGCATTACTCAAGAAATGTTAGAAAACACCCGGACTTAATTTTATCACAGATTGGGTTACCGCCTTGCGCAAGGTAGAGGTCTTTTCGAAAATCTTATAAAGTGGAGTTTTGAAAAAAAGTGTATTCTGTTCATTTTTAAAAATAGTTGGTTTTTCAATAAGAATATTATAATACTAAAGTTAAATATTAAACTTAAGTTATACTATCAATGTGAATGTTAATATTCTTGTTTGTAGCTCTCGTAAGTTTCTTCTTGGTTCTTCTTACGAGTAGTAATCCAACCAGATCATAAATTCGCAATTACAAAAAACTTCGATGTTTGAGGTATTATCATTTAATGTTTAAGTGTAAAGTGTTTACTTAATAGTATCAAAGAACACGCGACTTTTCAACACCATCGTAATTGTTTTGGTTTCATTAGAAATGTGAAGGTAGATTGAAGGAGATTTAAGTAGTTCATATTTTATGTCTACTTGCAAATATGTACAAGTGGTAACATCGGTGAAGTTATGTCTCTCTCACACTCATATAATGTTTATTGGGTTTCATTCTAGCTTATTATAAATCAGATCCGCAATAATGAATAGTTGAGTAAGAATGGGTCACGAAGAAATAAATTGCAAAGTTGACACGGGTGCGTATGTCAACATATTAAATTTAGAAACAGCAAAGAAGCTTGGTGTGAAAATAAAACCATCAAATTCAGGCAGTTTAATCATAAAGTCTTCGAGCTAATTTATATTCTAAATAACTACCCTTCTTTACATATTCGTATTCCTTCCCCTGTATCCTTTCCACTGCACTCTGCCTCAATATCTTTGCATTACTCTATCCCATATTCTGTTTCATATGTCCACATACCTACTCCAGAACCATCTTATGTGACCTCCTTCTACTGCTGCTGGGCCAACATCTGTGCTCTACTGTAATCCATCTTCTGTTTCATCTACCCATACATCTATTTCTTAACATAACCCTTCTTACCTCCTGCTTCTAGGGGGAAGATGCAAAATGATCACCAAACCGGCTAATAACCTATCATCACAACCCAAACCAAACCCTTCTCCCCAATTTATTAACCTTCTCTCCTTTGTTTCCCTAATTATTTATTGTTAATAGTAGGGTAAACAAATTATTCCCTCCCCAAGGGAGAGGGCGGGCTGCTCGAGCTTTCCGAGCTCCTTCAGCCACAATCATGGATTCCCAGCATACATACATCCATTACGTATATATGCATGAAGGGATTAAGGTTGGGTGTGGCCAGGATAGGATCGGACGGAACGGAGTTAGGGTTATATACGCAGTGACCATGCCGCTACATGTGTATGAGGAAAACCACCTGAAAAAAAGCTGATACAAGGTAGACGGTAACGGGAATCGAACCCATTACCTCCCGAATGCTAAGCAGGTCGTATCACCACTACGCTACTAGCTCGGTGTACGTTATTATTAATATACGGATGAACCCAAAATCTCCGCCTTTGCTTTTTTGTTAAATAATTCCACTACAACTGCTTCGTCTTCACTTGAGGAAGACATTTTGTACACTAAAATTGATTATTTTGCAAAGTATTAAAATTGCATGATGGTAGCGTATTCTTGGTATAAAGTCTTCGTATAAACTAGTCGCTAGCGTTTATATATTGTTGCAGTATCGTCGCCGTTGTGTATTGCTGGTGTGATAGCCGTCTTAAAGTAATGAACGTCTGTAAAAGTTTACTGCCTTAAAAAATTAATCATGGTCAGTTTTTATGCATCGCTTTGTAGAAAACTTCCTTTAAAGGAACGATTAAATATATCGGTCAGTTTTTTTGCAAAAAAATGTTACATTTCAACGCCGTCGAACCAGTTGTTTTCAATGAAATAAACATTACAAACAACTTGGTGGTACATTCAACTTACTATGGAAAAGGAAATTTTTTTAAGTTTACCATTTTTATACGTAGTACTTGTAAAACAAGTATGCTGTCACCTTCTATAAAGGTTTATCCAAAGTCTACATACACTGAAAGGTATCCTCGTGAACTATCAAATCGTCAACCACGTCAAAAGGATGGTGTAATTAGAGCTTTAGTGGATATAGCTAAACGAATTCATGATCCTGACTTTACCCAGTTAAAAATATCACAAGAAACTAATGATTATCGTATTACGGATACTAATAGTGAAATTGAATATGTTACAAGAGCAGTATAGATATAGGGATACCGCTTACATAGGGGTAAGTGAGCCAGACAGTTGAGGCATCTAGTATCTCTCAATATATGTTGTACGTAGGTATGAGGTAATCCAAAGTACTGCTCGAAACTTCTTCTGAGGTGGAATCATTGTGTATAGAAGAATTAGCTGTGGTATTTATGTTCTTCTTTTTCTTCATCCTCGGTATTATCAACATTTCCAAAGAAAGATAACACCAAAAATAAATTACGATCTTAATTAATTGTTGAAGCTATTACCATTTACTTAGAACGTTAGCTGAATTGTTATCTAAAAATTTATGCACTATTTAATACCCAAAAGACAAATGTTTTAGTTATTCTACATCAGGATAAATTTTTCTACATGAGTCAATTTTATATTCACTTATGAACAGGCGGACGGGATAAATGAATGGCTTTATGTATTCTAGTGGTGGAAATAATTAAGACAGGAAGTACTCTTTAAACTGATCTTTACAGTATCAACTTCTGGTACTGCGTAATGCAATGTAATAAGCACTTTGTAACAGAAATAAATTACAAAGCGGGCAATTACACTAGGTGAGTAATTTAGTACTCACTTTTATGTTGCGTAATTTCTAAAGTTTGGATATTTAGGACAGGAACTGACTTTAAGTTCTTTGCGGGTGTAAACGCAGGTGGCAAGTGTTGTATCGAAAGCTTAGGTGCAGGTAAAGTCAAATTCGAGGGGCAGAAGTACTGGGCGATCAGGAGATCGGGATGAACATGGAGAGTGCCCAAAGCGACAAACTCCTGGATCTGGTATGGGACGGTTTGGTGATATAGAGGGAGAATACCAAGTCTACCCCAAGAGAACTGCATTAGTGTAAGCGTATCGTGGTCGTATGATGGCGGATGCGGCTTCCTCTACTGGCGTTAGGTCTGAGATTGGTTACTGTGTAAGTTTGGGGAATCGTGTGGACTCTGACTTACACGAGTTTTTAACACTTTCTACATCAACAGCAGAGAGGATAGAATTGATTATTTGATAAATTTAAATACTTACAGACAATAATGTAGTTAATTAATTAACAATAAGATAGCTTACTTTATGTAAAGAGGCGTCGCTGTTTACAACTTGATAAAGGTAACTGTAGACTCCGATCAGATAGCTGTTCCCAATAAACAAGTACCTATTTGCCAAAAACAGGTACCTATTTTCTAAAAAACGGTTAGCTGTCTCTAAAACGGGGTAGCTATTTCCTAAAAAGGGGCAACTGTTTCCTAAGAAGGGGTAACTGCTTTTTAAGAACGGGTATCTGTTTTTTAAAACGGTTACCTATTTCCTAAGAACAGGTAGTTAATTCCTAAAAACTGATATCTGTTTATCTGCAACAAATAGTTAATCTCTAAGCAGATCAGTTTCCAACTCAGTGCACCTTATGTATCTATCTTCAGATACACTTAGTGTTCCATAAGTAACACATGCACGCATAATTCATTCACTCAAAATTAAAACCTACATTTCTTTCACTTTCGTGTAACGCTGTATATTTTGTTCTAAACTTAATTTTTCTTCAGCGCCGACTTTTTATGTTATAAACCGGCTATAATCAACAGAGTGATTGTGGGTCGAAATATAAGTTATTGGAGAGTCTATCAAATTGATTTGCACAGGGACTGTCGTAACTGGGTAAAATTTGTAGAGATTAAAATATTTAAACCGGGTAAAATGTACCTTACAGTTACCCTAAAACCGCTCGTCTCTTTTTTCTTACTAATTCAATCTAAATTTCCAACGCTCTAAGATACAAATAAATAAAATCAACTCCAAAGGTTAAAAACCTATGCCCTTACTCGTAATTTTATGCGTAATTCAACTCTGTAGATCTGGCCTACTTAAAATAAAACTTTTCTCTCTGAAACCTATTCTAAAAACTTAAATTTCTTAATTAAATATTGTAACCTTCACATTGGATTCTGAACATTTCTGAAATTAACTTAATAACTTGTATTAAGTGAATGCTCCCGAGGGCTGCACCTTTAAAAATAACTAGAGAAAAAGTTTTATAAAAATTAGATCTATTGGACAATGTCATTGTCATAAATGTTCATCAGTTACATACTCCTTTCCCACTCCGTTCAAATTCCCTGTAAATACCCGACCTCCGCCTTTTAACTTCACTTCTATTAATATTCCTAATGTTACTAGTATTATTAATATTATTATTAATATTACCAGAATCTTAAAGACTATTATTATTCACCTGAGTCACCTGAATCCCACCCATTATATTAAACTGCCTGTTCAACTAAATCCAATAGTGCCTGATATCCTAACTTATTCATACCTATTTTAGCGACCCGGGTCCAACCCTCATCCCATCCACTCCCAAAATTGCGATCAAAAGTTATTTTTAGTGCGGTCTTCTTGGTGCTTACCCCCCGATGAGGGTACATAAAGGTTGCCGAGAGACGTCATTATTACTGACGGTGGTTATACTCCCGATAAATAATTATTTCTCGATCAAACCATAAAATCCCATCTAGATTAACTAGATCGAGCAATTGTCAGAAGTAACCTTTTGTATAGTCTTCTTGGTGCTTACCCCCCGAGTAGACTATATAAAGATTGCCGAGAGACGTCATTATTACTGACGATGATGTAAGCCCAAGATAAATAATTACCTCTTATACCAAAGTTCATCCATTAACTATCCTAAATACTACTACCATTGTCGGTGGTTAAGGCCCCCGGAAAAGGTACTAGATTGGCGTAAAAACATGTCCTCAAGCGCCACCGCCACCAAGTTCAACTAATACTCACGCCTACACCACATATCTTTCCCCATAATTCATCCTGCAATCTCTCATACCTGTAATTGAAATAACCAGCCAATAAGCTCAAAAATTCATCAACTACACCACCACTTGGATACCCTTGTACCTATTTACACCTTATCATGTTCAAGTTTCCACCACCAGTAAACATCAAACTGACCTGAACCGAGCACTCATTAAACAAATCTGGCTCATTGCGAACTAACATTCTTTAGTTACCGAATCACCCATTCATCTGACATAATTATTTCAAGTACCCATTAATCATATTTCATATAAAATGAAATGAAAATACCACTTCAATGACAAAAGTAACAATGACATTATTGGGCTAGTCTTAAATACGATATCTCTTGCTGAACATTTAAGGGTGGTTTTAGATGGAAAATGTGTAGTGCCTCCTTAATATCAAGTTCTGTTTTGCTACTGGTTCGGTCCAGAATGTTGAAATCTTCATAATTCATGTTTTAATTTTTATCGATTCTATGGTCAAAAACCGCTGAATTGGGCACTGTTTTGGATTTATTGCTAGATGTGGGAGCAATTCCTAATTGCTCGCACTTACGTATAGCGAAATGTACGTAGTTCCACAACTACTACTAGTAGATTTGTATACGATATTCGAGGATAAATCCTTCGGAGGTAAAGCTTTGTTCTCAATCGGGATCCAATTCGTTACAATGAAGTAAAAGCGAATTTTCTATCTAGTACCAATCCTATCTAATCTCTACTTGATGTCTGAAGAGTTTCCTTCATCACGAAAGTTAGAAAGTGTTCAACCTATCCCTACGAAGGCGATAAGACCGATCCCTCCAATTATCACCTCTTTCACTTTGCCTAAAGTTCGACAGGTGAACTTCTTTCACATGTGATCCAAGTTGGTGAGACGGATGTAGTCGCTTAGATGTCTCAAAAGCATTTGACAAAGTGTGGCAAAAATGTTTACTTGCCAAACTCACTTCGTTTGGATTAATTGTGTCGTAATTGATAGCTTCCTTTCAAAAGAAGTTGGCATTAATTCCGGCGTGCCACAGGGATCAGTTATAGCGCCTACACTTCTTCTGCTATAAATAAATGATTTTACATCTTTAACGACTAACCTGGTACTACATTGTTTTGCTGACGATAGCACTCTTCATTGTAGTTCATCTCAGTCTACTGATAATGGTAATCCACCTTCTACTTTAAATTAAAACATAAAAGCTGAAATGACAATTTCAATCATCAAAGACATGCAACGTATTCTTGAACGGGGAAGTAATAATCTATTTAAATGTAATGCCAATAAAACCCAGTGTTGCGCTGCGTTCCCCAAAAAGGAACGATCATTTCCTGTTGTAAGTATGAATGGCTCAGCTTTTAAGTTTTCAAGATCTGTTACTATGTTGAGAATGACTACCTTCAAATTTATCATGGCTTGACCATCTTCTGTCTGCTACTAAAGAAGCTGCTCCTAAAATGGAATTTGGTGCAGGAGGAGTACATTACTTCCCATCAATCATTTCTGCTGTATAACGCCCAAATTTAACCTTATTCTCACCTCTGGGTTGGCGCTAGGCGTAATCAACAAATAACATTCAATCCAGGAAAGGCTGTCTGTAGGTGCCACCGTAATATTAAATTTTTATAAAATAAATAGTCCTAGGCGAGGGGTTGTTAATCCTACCTGACTGTGGAAGAATTGTATGCTACTCAATAAAACCATACACCACTCAAGTTCACACACACTTTCACTTTAACAGAGTACTTTAAATTTTGTCTCAGAAAATTTAATGCACGTCCATTCAATTTTGAAAATCTAAGTTAAATTATCCTTATTCAAAACTTATCCAAAGGTTAATAAAAATTTTAAACATACGAGTCGTCGTACACCTATTGATCGCACCCTGTGTATTCATAAAATCAAAGTAATATAACGTTATTTGGATATTTTCTAATTTACCCTCGTATACACATAGATTAATATTTATAACTGCCATAAAAATTCTGATATAGATAAATATCACCAAATTTATAAAAGTAATACTTCTGTCTATTAATTCTTAACCACAATAACATTAATTCGTAACTTAAAAATAAATAAATAAATAGAGACATAGCGATCAGTGCGTCGTTCATTAATCATGTTTTCTATCAAATACTATTTGAATACTTTCTCTTTAAAATGTATTTAATCATTCACCAGTATGAATGAATTGTAACAATTCAAGGCTGAAGTGTCTACTTAATAAATATCTTGTTACCAGTATTATGTATTTAAGCACTGTGAATGAATGCAAAATAAGTAAATTTTCTAATCGATCTGACCCAAAATATGAAATTCTCAGGTCAATAGTTTAACCAAGACATCGAAAGTTTGACTATTTCTCAATGATGTAATTAATCCTTCATGTAATTTTATACAGACAAACAATGAACTCTTATAATATTGGTCCTCTTTTAAAACTTTAGACTGTCAGAAATCACAATTTAAACAAAAAAAAAGTAAGTCAGCTAATGGAACTATATTGTCCAGTTTTTTTTTTTAAATATTTACAGATATTGGTTGCTTCCAAGAAGCACCACATACAAAAAAAACTAATCCTTATGAATTAAAGTCCCTCAATCTTATAACCTACACCTATAAAACTAGGTAATAGAGATTGATTATCCTTAATATTTCAATGAAGTTAACCACGTAAACAATAGCTAATCAAACTTCGATCATCTAAAACTATTCTTACATAAATACATTCCTTAGCCCTTTTTCCGGTATAATGTGTCCAGTGAGTTGATACGTGGTAATTGATCCTGTATGTAACCACACTTGTCACTGATAAATAGCCACAAATATTTACCTACTTTGGCCCACGCTTTATTCACTATCTTAAATGTTCTAGTTCATTCACGCCTTACGCCTAAAAAAATGGAGCATTCAGATTTACCATGTGTCCTTCCGGAAAACTAGTATTTGTCACAGTATACATGTACTTACACTTGAACATTACAATACTTAAATGTTTCTACGCAGCCGATTTAGTGGTATTAACAATCACACATACTTAAATCAATAACATTAATGTCCAATCAGTATTGGTGTTTATTAAGTTAAACAGTGTTTAACTTAATAAACACGCTTTTATTTTGTTACATAAAGAGTCACGTTAGGTTCCTTTTCTTATCACGCGATTACACGCAATACTTTTCTTTCTAGCTTCGATGTTTGCTGTTTATTATAAATCTGATTCAAACCTTATTAAATTTTGAAAAAAAAACTATTTTTCTTTCATATCACAAATTAATCCTTTCATTTGTAAATGTTTAAATACTTCATCCCCAAAATGGTTTTTTTTGCAGTAAACTGATATGCATTGCGGTTCTGATTATTTACAAATAAAAACTAGCACAAGTCGTTATGGTCTCCCAGAATACTTGCGCGCAACCACCTCTTAAGTATAGCTCTTTGCCGAGCATCTCGTCCTAGCGCTTTCTCCCCTATATACCTGCGGTCATCCAGAATCGCAGCAATCTTGAATTTCTTCACAAATATTTTCACAATTCTTCGCAAAATTCACTCCATATACTGTCCAGGTCTATTTCAACTTTTTATGAAAGTCTCCCATTATGACACCATTTATCCTTGAACATGCATTAATTCTTCGATTGCGCAATGTTACTTTAATACAATATTAACATATCATACAATCACTCACTCATTCACACGTTTACAACAATTTTAACACCGCATTTTCAACGCACAGTAGCAAATTCCCATAGCATTTAACCATTATCGTCAATAGGAGTGCCACCAAAACATTATTTCCTAATCAAATTTAATTCTTTCAACTCTTTTACATGAGACACAACGCTTTACTAAAATTCCAGTGGTGTAGCATTTACAATAATTTACATTCTGTACACGAATATTGCCGGAGGTTACAATTCAGCGGTGATATCTGCGGTAATGTAAAGACAATGCTGATTTTCCTAGGAAAATACTTTGGACACGGTTTGCCAATTGTGGAGTTGTTCGATAGGCATGACTATCATCGTTGGTCAACTGAAAATTCGCATTTGGTAAATCAAAAAAGATTTCAAGCCCGATATGGCTTTAAATCCTGTAATATTTGGTTTGGCTTGGTAGGTACAAGGCTGTTGCATACGGTGTTATTATGTGATTGAAGAAAATTGAAATCAGCGAACTTTAGTTTTTTCAAAATAACTCAAAATCAAATAAAGTCAGGATGAAATTGAAATGAGGTTTGTTGCGAGAATTGAATTCTGCAAAGCATTCCCTGTTGCTCTATCTCTTCTAATAACCGATATGCCAATGGTGAGAGTCGAAATGTGGGAATAGTGTAAAAATGCTATTACCGCTGTGTATTTAGAATTACTTTTTCTGGTTCCCATTTTCCTGTTTAGATTGGAATAGCCATTTTTTTTAAGTGTTTTAGCGATATATTCCTTTCTTTTTTCAGATCCACGAGTGTAAGCTACGATATTAACTTCTACAATACTCGTTTAACGACAACCCTGTTCGGGATAAGTCACTATTCATGCTCTGATAAGGCTGTACAGGTTCCATAATCAAAACATCACCTAGTGGTAATGGTTACTCTTTATTCAGGTAAGTTCTACCATGTGTAATCTAAGGTAGTGAAATGGTTATTGCTTCCTAAACTTTAGTTACTGAATTTACTTTTTTTGATTACCAGGAAATGACTGTTTTGTTTTGCCATTATCGTTATAATCTCACTGTTACTTATTACTAAACGTATTTACTGGAAAAGTACTGCAAACTTTTGTTCTACTATTGGGTTGATGATGACAGCTGTTTGGAAGGTGGACATTAATTCTTGTGGACGCTGTACGTTTGTGTTTGTTACCTAGTGAGCGCTGATTAAATTGTAACCTACTTTAGATTTTTTGTTTGCTTTTTAATTTTAAGGATAGATCTTCTAGCGGCAAATTTTAATTTAAATTTAGATTCCATGGACAGATCGTTGCGCACATAGCTCGGTTTACATATACTTTACAAACGCAAGGTTAAACGCGTGTTGGAATCTAACGGGTAACTGGATCATTTTATTATTTACCTCTTGTTTGTTTTGAATTCAACTACGTAATAATTAACAAAGTAATAAGATATTCTGTTCCACCAAACTTACGCGCAAAAGTTGACTCTTTTTTATTTACGGAACAAATATTCATATTTAGAACGAAATTGGAATAATTAATATTTCTGGTAGTATCTGTTCGTTACTGTGAGTTAAATACAAATGGTTTCTTGCAGTTATTATTTCCTGTGTATTCTGTTTTATAAATGTCGCTGGGTAGGGTTTACTCAACAAAACAATTTGATTATTTATGTGATATAATCATTAACAGTTTCGCAGAAATGCAACAAATTGGCTCACCTAATATCATTAGACCAAGTCTGGAAGACGTAATAGATGGAATAGCGGTATCCATCCTACTCTACTATTAAAATACGTATAGTACAACCGAAACATTCCGCCTGCAAGTGTAAGTGACCACTTTCAAGACTTAACTCAAGGAGTAGTCAATGGCGTTCATTTTTACTTTTCAACCTATACATACAGAGAGGTATAGGTGTGCATGTGCGTATGCGGGTACTTGTTTACATCCCTCTGCCTACCGGGTCGCCGAGGTCTACCCCGGCATTGCCGTATCTACCACTAGACTCTTTAGCATGCAGCCTATCCACCTACTCCAGGTCTTCTCTAGGCTTCTCTGGCCCGAAGTATAGAGTTAAGTGACATGTTATTAAAGGCTCCTTTTATGTCCAACCATACCTCTAGAAGTATCTCCTTGTGCTGTAAGATATTCTCAACTCTTATAAGGTGATGAAGTGCTGTCCCTGTTGACAGTCCTGCTTTATAGGTAAATTGCTTCTAGTGAAGTGGACTAGTTACTATAATCCCTCTCTAATGTGTCTATCAAATAGTTTTTCCATTGTCTTAAGTACGAATGACGTAAGGCAAATGGGTCGGTATGTCCTTGTCTGGTAGTAGTCTGCTCGTCTCTGGAATAGACTACTGTAGTGACTGTCCATCACCGCTCTTAGAATAGGTCAGAGCATAGTAATTAGGAGTTCTGATCCCTCCTGTAGCATCACCGGGAAGATTTTCTCAAGTCCCGAACTAATCGATTGGCCATTTAATTCTATCAAATCTAATCACATATCTAGCAATTAGCCAGTTTTATTTTGATGCCCTGTAACTCATGGCACCCCAGTCCCCCGGTTTGTAGTTCATCAGGTGTTTGATTTAATAGTTCCGAATCACGAAAGTGTACACGAAGAAATTCTCTTTTGCTGTGTATCTTCCTGTTTTCGTGTATTTAGCGCTATCTAACTTTGGACAAAATCCTGTACACTTTTACAGTCCGGCACTTTTCGAGGTCTTTCGATCTCTTCGCAGTACCCAGGACTCCCTGTTGGCCTTTCTTAGTGCTCTGTTGTATTCACTGAGCCATGTCCTGTAGGTCTCTCCTGTACTTTTCGCTATATTAAAGAGTCTTCTTGTATGTTGTCTCTGTCCCGGAGTTCTTGAGTCTACCAAGTGACTTTTCTGTTTTAAACGTCCACGATTGGAGAACAGTTGTCTTCAGAAATATATACTACCGTGCCTGTCAGTAATTTCACGTCTGCGTCTAAATCTGTGCGGTTGCAAATCAAAGTGTTCCCGGCAAGTAACGATTTAGGTCCTACTTATAAGACGCCTAATTCTTTTTACGCGGGTTTGATATCGTAATTTCAAATTGTTCTTCTTCAGAGAAATAACAAAATTAGCCAGAAATAAGCTGGCTATTATTACATTAATTACCCTCTTCCTAGACTCTGTTACAAAGATAGGTTTGTCTCCCTTATTCATTATGTTCAGGTTATGTGCGGTAGTGAATTGTAAAATTGACTCACCTGTGTTATTGGTGCTGCTGCTGCCACATACGACATTATGTGCACTTGCGTCGCATGCTATAGATAGCTGTGATCTACCTCCTCTGCAGCTAAATCCTCCACTGCTGTTGGTGGTGGTGGAACTGGGTCGTCGAACGAAAAATACACCGATGCGAGTATAGTCTCCCTCGGCCCACTTTTCTTGGATACTAATTTTATCGCTACTAGGTTCTGTGAACAGAAGTTTGTTAGCGGTAGTGCTTATAAATTTTTTTTTACTAATGTAAACATCCTGGGTCCGTCAGAGGCTCTGCTAAAAGAGAGCTCTCTACCCACCGCTCCAATACCTTATATTTTACCTTGCTCTATCCAGGGTTCTTGAATTAGGGCTACATAGCAGCCCTCCATCATTTTGCATAAAGCAGACGAAGCTGCCTTACTGTGGTGGAGGTTTATCGGAACCGCGCTTATCCCCATTGTCGATGGTAGTCTATATAGGCCTGAACATGATTTCTCTAAGCCCGTAGTAGGCCTTGAACTTAACCTTCTGCAGGACCCCATACGAGTTGCTGTCAAATACTTGGGAATAAATTACAGTAAAATGAATACGACTCAGTGCGAAGACAGTCCATTTACAAGAATCCATTGGAAACGGTAGTGATGGGGATTTCATTGAAAGGGCCCGTACCTCGTTTAGCTGGTCATTAGGAGCTCCCCGAAGCAAGAAAGTTACAGTATAAAAGTATCTGCTTCTGGTATAAACCAACAGATATAATCACCTTATTGGCAAAATTAAAATAATATTATCGTCTCGGTTTACTTTAGTCGCTGTCTGGGTTTCCCCAGTTTAGTACGTAGATTAGGAATAGTCAACCTTCATATCTAAGTTAATGGTACGTGATAGTCGCCCATTCTCGGACATGTTTATGATACCTTAGGTTATTTACAAATAAAAATTATACAGGGTATCCCGTACAAAATGATGTACATGGGGATATGGGCAACTGTTGGAGCACACAAGTCCGTTAAATGGAAGAAAAGTTGAATTTGTCTACCCAAAAGTAATCTATGTTTATTTTATAAGTAAAAGGATACCACAATTTTAAAAACGGTATCAAAACAATTCCACGTCTACTAACAAAGTCAACTTTTGTTATTCTTATGGAAAAACAAGTCATTAGAAATGTTCTTCAACCATGTTATGACATGTGTATGTTTGGTCAAGATAAACAATGAAAAATAACAAAATTAGGACTTCATGGTAGTTGCCTATTTTTATTCAATTTTTCTTTAAATTAGCAAAAAACTAATTAAAGGGTTGTACATACCTTTAAACGCACTATATTCACATAACTATCATGGAAAATCAAGAAACTACAGCATTTTAGGATTAAAGTAAGTGTTGAAAAAAGCACCGTTTTCTCGCACGTACATCGTCTGACCACTGCTTCATAGCTCTGCTGTCTCGTAAACCCTGCAGTATACTTGATGTTTGAGGTGTCCCAGACAAAAAAGGAACAAGAGGTGTTAGATTAGGGAATCTCGAAGGTCATCTTACTGGTCCCAGGTTGCTTATCCACTTTTTCGAAAATTCGTCAGTCAAGAAGTTGGTGACAACGTCGTACATTATGCGATGGAGCGCCGTCATGTTGAAAGAATATGTTTTGCAGAGTATCTAGTGGAAGTTCCATAATTACTTAAGCTACGCTAGTTTGCAAGAGGTTCAAATATCTCGCGGAATTTAAATTTTTCATTGGAAAAAGACGATTAGATAGCCCACAGATGATTATGTACACATATCTGAATTTTTTTCATGTCATAAATGAGAGGAAAACAGGAACTAGGAAGATCATTGCAGAGTTTGGAAGAGTGTGGACTGTTCCCGCTTGGTGTGACAAGTGGAGATTTGCACTGCATACTTGTGATGTGAATGAGCGAACTGAGTATTCCTAGCAAAGGTATCCCGAGATGGTATCAAATAATGTAATTCAGCAGCGCAATAGCCATTGTAATACCGATAATACAAAGAAAGAACTGAAACTTAAGGGACTGTATGTCAGAAGTTAAGGACTGGTCATTTATAAGCCTAATTGCTCTATTTTGAACAACATTTACGATATCGCGGGTGTATTGAGGGGAACCACCCCAGAGGTGAGAATTATATTCTAGATGAGGTTGAATTTGGCCCTCACACAGCAGAACGAGTTGTCGCTTAAAACTTTACAAAAAGCATATTTTACGAGCAACTGTTTTGGTAGCTGACAGAAGATGGCCAACCCATGATAAATTTGAACATACATTAGTTCCTAACAGAGTAATAGAGTCTGAAAACTTAAGATCTGAACAGCTGTTAGCATTAAATTTAACTAGATTATTGCTTTCCCATTCGAGAATGCATTAAATGTCTATGTTAATTGATTTTGCCATTTCAGCTTTAATGTCTTTATGCATAGAAAGTAGATTATCATTATCAGTAGACTGAGACGAACTACAATGAAGAGTGCTGTCGTAAGCAAAGCAATGGATC
This sequence comes from Vesta saturnalis, assembly GCA_036346205.1. NCBI lineage: Eukaryota > Metazoa > Arthropoda > Insecta > Coleoptera > Lampyridae > Vesta > Vesta saturnalis. The sequence continues at coordinate 1,138,820 of JARFJB010001918.1, read as the reverse complement.
GGATTATTTGTAGACGAAATATGGTCATTTATGTATAACAGGAAAAGTGTAAGCGCTATAACTGGTCACTGTGGCACACCCGCGTTAATACTAACTTCTTTTGAAAAACAGCCATAAGTTTGGCAAGTAAACACTTATACCAAACTTGGTCAAATACCTTTCAGATAGCTAAAGCGACTACAACTGTTTCACCGGACTGTTCCAATATATTATTCCAAACTTGGGTCACATAGAGAAAAAGATCACCCGTTGAACGACTCTGCCTAAACCCATCTTGGTGGTTGCTGATTGATGCCTTCCTCCATGTTTTTAGACAAAATAAAAGTGATGGCAATTGGCCAGACTTTATCTTGAGGACCCTCAACATGGTGCCCAAGAAATGCAACCAAATCTGAAAAACGGTGAGATTGACTATAGAAATAGCTTAAATTTTACGTTTCGTATTGCATATGCTCTCACTTTTAGTACATAAGTGATTAAATAGTTTTTAATGGCCATGAGAATCACTTCCTTGCTAATACTTTTTGCACGTATTTAAAATACGTGAGAACGCCAAGTTGCTTTCAGTGGAATATTCATCCATTACGATATAAACCTTACAATTTTTTCGGACTAATTTCCGAAGGATAGTCATAGCAGTCGACTCAGTGATAATCATGCCCCTAACTTCTAGAACACCCAGAATTTTCTCATTCACAGTTTTTGCATAGATTATCGTTTTTTTCCCAGATTGTATTACAAAATTTATATTTCACTTTCACCAAAAAAATCAGGCTTTTTTCAATTCGCTTTAGAACGTCAGAACAACTTTACTCGCGACCACTTCTGGATCCTTGGGAGCGGAAACTTTTAGCATGTCTTTTTTTTATGATCGTGGCTCTGAACATCCTAAGTTTAGTCTGCGGTGCTAAAGTACTCAGTAACGCTTAGGAGGGTGGATAGGAAGATTTTAAATTGCCAAGAGATGCCTTTGAACGACTACCTTAATTTTTTTATATCATAAGTGAGAGGAAAACTGGAACTAGGAAGATCATTCCAGAGTTACAAGTAGAAGGATGTGGATTGCACCAGTTTGGTACGATAAGTGGATATTTGTACTGCATATTGATGATATGGGTAAGCGGACTATTCCTACCAAAGGTGGCCCGAGATGGTACTAAAGGATGTAATTTACAAGCACAGTAACCGTTTTAATACCGATAGTACACAAAGAGAAATGAAACGATTATTTTACGCTCAAGCGATACTAAGGAAAAATCATTTATAAATTTAATTCTTCTTCTTTGAAGACATATTTTTGATGAGGTCAATTTTGGGCCTGATATTGCAGAGAAAGTTCTTTAGAGGAAGTTCTGCTTAGATCTGTACAAAAAGCACGTTATACGAGCAGCTGATTGAGTATCAGACAGAAGATGATCAATTCATGACAGATTTGAACATACTGTCATTCCCAGTATAGTGATAGTCGGAAAACTTAAGACGTGAGCCATTCATACTTATAACAAAAAAATGATCGATCTATTTTGGAGGACACAAAGCAACACTGAGTTTGCTAGCATTCAATTTAAGTAGATTATTACTCCTCATTCAAGCATAAGTTGAATGTCCTTATTGGCTCAAAAGACCATTACTGATTTAATGTCTTGATTTGAGATAGAAGGCTGATTATGAGGCAATTATGAGTAGATTGAGAACAACTACAATAAAGCGTACTGTGGTCAGTAAATAAATAAAGCGGATTACTCGTTGAAGAAATGCGATCATTTATGTATATCAGAATACGAGACGTATTCGTCTTTTATCAAGGAAATTGGAAACTTATTTGATGAGCGTATCTGCTAATCCATACGAAGTGAGTTTGGCAAGTAGACAATTACGGCAGATTTGGTCAAATGTTTTTCAGGTACTTAAAAGCGACTACCACTAATGTTCTAATGTACGGTTCCAAACTAGTGTCACATGAAAGAAGAATACCTGATGAACGACTGTACCTAAAAGCATATTGGTAGTCATTTAGGAGTTTGTTAAATTCAAGGAAAGAGGGTTACTGATTGATTGCTTTTCCCATGACGGGATGGTAATTGGTCAGTAGTTACAGGGATCGGTCCTATTGTCTTTTTTGGAAATTGTTTGAACATTCGATAACTTCCATGATGAAAGAAATTTCCCAGAAGACATAGAGATCGAAAAGAGCTTAGATAGAACTGCTACTATATCAGCGGAACATTTTCAAGACAATAGCTAAGATACCGTCTGGTCAGTCACCTTACTGGGATCAAGTCTGCTGGTAATCTATTCTAGGAGCTTGTATCGAAAATGCATTGGTTCCATAGCATATAAATAAGAGTTTACTTGGAGCAAATCTTTTCCTGAAACATTGCACACGTTTGATGCAAATGCATCCACAAAAATATTGGCTTTGTGTACAGAATGAGCAGTTGTAAATTTGAAAAAAAGTGTCATGGGGGGAAATGAAGTTGCACGACAGATTTTACTGATAGATTTAACTAAATCCCAAAATGTATGACTGCCTTGTTTGTAGTTCACTGCATTTTCGTTGATATGATCTATTTTTCAGGGATATTGCATCAGTACAAGCCCTATTTAACCAGGGTTAGGAAGGACATACAGGATTTTGTTTTTTGGAAATATATAACTATTTGCCCCTGGTCATAATCTAGTGGAATGAAAACTTTGCTTTATTCAGTAAACGAGTGTATTAAATCCATTGACACCCGCGTTACAAATAGTATATAAAATACAATATATAAAGGCGTGTTTCTATTTAATTTTCACTTTTCATAAAAAAGTATACCCGTTTCCTTATCTGAGGTGGGAAGGTTTGGGTAGACTAACTCAATTTTTTTGCGGTTTCGATTGGTTATCAATTTATTTTAAAGCAAACTTTGATTTCGTTACGTGAGTGGACACTCACGTAACGGAATATAAAGTAAATGTCACTAGTCACTATATTCCAAGAAAATTGTCAGAGGGGCTAGAGCCAATGCACATAATTAACGATAAACAAAATCAAACAGAACACCCACTCTAACTTAAACACTCCGAAACCTCTGGATCTCTGACCAGTTTAAATTTGAAAAAGTAGCTGTACTGGTGTAATATGGGAATATCTCTTTGATTAAATTCTACTATTGATGGTTGAAGTAATATTGTGTATAAAGCTGTAGCTAAATATTTATGAAATCTGAAATACTGAAGTCCTTATTCCAGCGCATTCACTACATTAATCATATTATTGCTACAACTTAATAGTTCCGCTTATAATTGCTCAATTAAAGAAGAAAAAAGATCATAAAGTATTTTTTCCCTCGTTACTTTTTTTTCATACTATTTTACAGAAAACTAATTGATTAAAGATCAAAGATTAATCAACTCATCACGTACCTTACGTGAAAGTCTTTCAAAATAATTGCCTGTGAAATACCGTTACCACGCATAGCGTGAAATGAAAGTGGCCTTTATTACCGATTAGGATCACAAATTAATTGTTTAATCTTTAATTAGTTTAATTTGTACTTGTAAATAAACGGATGTTTTAAATAATACCTGAGGGAACGCTTATGCATAAAATATTCTTTTTTGCATAGATGAGAAATTTACAATATGAATTAACCACAAAAGATAATATGTTGCATTATCTATCTTAAAACATAAGTACTAAAGGCATTAGATAGATTTTATCGATCGACGATAATGGTTTGAAGACTGATGTGAAACCGTAGCTTACAATATTATTAGATCGGTAAAATCCCTAATTACCAAATGCATATAAAACTTTGCACGTTCTACGAAGATTAAT
>JARFJB010001918.1:992500-1130000 GCA_036346205.1 Vesta saturnalis | reverse complement strand
TCACACTCACACACACTCACACACTCACACCACCACACACACACGCACCACACACAGCACACCTCACGCTCTACGCTCACGCTCATCCACGCTCACACTCACACCACACTCACACTCACACTCACACCACATCACACTCACACTACACCACACTCACACTCACACTCACACTCACACTCACACACACTCACACTCACACTCACCTCACGCACGTCACGTCACGCTTAGCTCACACTCACACTCACAATCACACTCACCACTCACGCAAGCTCACGACTCGCACAGCCACACAGCACACGCACACGCACACGCACGCCTCGCACGCACCACACCACACTCACACACACTCACACCATCACACTCACGCTGTCACGCTACGCTACACGCACCACACCACACCACAGCACACTCAACGCACAGCGCACATCAACGCACACGCAGCACACGCACCACGCCACGCTCACGCATCCGCACGCGCACGCTCACGCTCACACGCACACCCACACGCACGCTCACGCCCTCAGCAACCACACAACCACACCACACCACATCACACACACACACACACACGCACACACACCACGCTCACGCTCACGCTCACCCACTCACCTCACACCACACCACCACTCACCTCACACTCACACCACACCACATCACACTCACACAACTACACTCACACTCACCACCTCACACTCACACTCACCACTCACACCACACTCACACTCACACTCACACCACACTTCACCTCACGCTTAGCTCACGCTCACACTCACACTCACACTCACCAAGCACACGACACCACGACATCACCGCACAGCACACGCCACGACACGTACGACACGCACACGCAGCACACCACACACACACCACACCACACACCATCACCTCACGCTCACGCTTACGCTCATCTCGCACTCACACTCACACTCACACCACACCACGCCACGTTTACGCCACTCACACGCACACAGCACACCACACGCACCGCACACCGCACAGCCACCGCACACGCACGACGCGCACGCTCACGCCACGCACGCCACGGCACACCACACGCAGACCACACCACAGCACTCAACCACAGCACTCAACCACACCACACACACCTCACCCACCACACCTCACCACACCACCCACCTCACGCTCACACCCACCCTCACGCTCACGCTCACCCTCACACTCACACCACCACACTCACACTCACCTCACACACACACACACTCTCACCCCTACGCTCACCTCACCTCACACTCACACTCACACTCACACTCACACCACACTCACACTCACACTCACACTCACACTCACACTCACACTCACCACACTCACACTCACTCACTCACCCTCACGCTCACGCTCACGCTCACCCTCTCACTCACACTCACACTCACACTCACACTCACACTCACACTCACACTCACACACTCTCCCTCACGCTCACGCTTACGCTCATTCTCGCACTCACACTCACACTCACACGTACACTCACACGCACACGCACACACGCAAACGCAGACGCACACGCACATGCTCACGCATCCGCACGCGCACGCTCACGCTCACACGCACACCCACACGCACGCTCACGCCCTCACATACTCACACACACACTAACACTCACACTCACTCACACACACACACACACACACACACACACACACACGCACACTCACGCTCACGCTCACGCTCATACTCACACTCACACTCACACTCACACTCACACTCACACTCACACTCACACTCACACTCACACTCACACTCACACTCACACTCATACTCACACTCACACTCACTCACTCACCCTCACGCTCACGCTCACGCTCACGCTCTCACTCACACTCACACTCACACTCACACTCACACTCACACTCACACTCACACACTCTCCCTCACGCTCACGCTTACGCTCATTCTCACACTCACACTCACACGTACACTCACACGCACACGCACACACGCAAACGCAGACGCACACGCACATGCTCACGCACCCGCACGCGCAGGCGCATGCGCACTTGCACGTATACGCGCACGAGCACGCCCACACGCACGCGCATGCGCACGTGCACACGCACGCACACGCATAGACACACGCATACACACACGTTCACGCTTATGCATCCGCACGCGCACGTGCATGCTTAAGCTCACACGCTCTCGACACGCATGCGCACGCCCTCACACACTCTCACACACACACACACACACACACACACACATACACACACACGCTCACACTCGCACTCACACACACACACGCTCACGCTCACGCTCACACTCACGCTCTCGCTCACACTCACTCTCTCGCTTACACTCACACTCACACTCGCACTCGCACTCACACTCACACTCACACTCACATTCACACTCACACGCACACGCACACGCACACGCACACGCACACGCACACACACGCACACGCACATGCTCACGGTCACGCACCCATACGCGCACGCACACGCGCACGCGCTCTCACGCGCACACTCACATGCACACGCACACGCACTCTAACACGTACACGCACACGCACACGCTTACACGCACGCACGCACACACACACACACACACACACACACACACACACACACACACTCACACACATTCACTAGGGGAAAATTGTCTAGATAGTTTTCAATATGCGGAAATAATCTAAATCCGTTAAAAATCGGAGATAGTTTTCACGAAAATAATGATTTACGTAGAGATGCTTCGCGGATATGAAAGTAAAATTTTTTTGAAATTAATCGTTAATCAGATTTATGATTGAAAACTTATCTGTCCGCAAAGATAGAAAAAGTGTAATAAATGGAATTTTTTCTTTCCTTAAAACCATATTCTAGCTTAGCCATAAATAGGAAGCAGAAGTTAAAAAGGAAATGTAATTACATGTATTAGAAGCGTTCGAGAAATCTATACATAACCTTTGACCAGTAAGTTCAAATGCTCTCAGCCTACGCATATATTTGATAAAAACTGTTTCGATTAAATATTATCAAATAGGAAAATATCCTGAAACATCCGTTTGGAACGTACAGGAGTCTTTGATAAAGCTATCGTATAGCATAGTAACACCTCTAAAAGATTAGTTGATCGGCCTATTTCCACAGTTTATGCTTTTTGAGCGCGACTTTTCGGAAGCGGACTCTGCTTCCGACATCAGGCTTAGTCCTGAGAAGGACTGTTTTCGCACTTGAGTCGAATTCATATTTTATATGTAATTTTTTCCCAAGCACTTGACTACTCTTAGATTCGAACCTGGTACCTTTCACTTACTAGTCTGACACCTTTGCCACTGAGCCACGGAGTAATCCAATATATATATTTTAGGACTTATATATATATATATATATATATATATATATATAAATCTCTTTCGTGGTTGCGCAGGAGTTTATTGCGCATGTTGCGCAGTAACTCATTGTATGGTTTGGTTTTTGATGAAGATCAGAATTCTAAGAATTGTGTATATAACCTACCATGCGAATGCGGCATAGCATACATAGGAGAGAGCAGTAGACCACTAAAAGTGAGAACACAGGAACACAAGAACAACGTCCGCAAGGGCGAAATAGAAAGATCAAGAATCGCCGAATATGTCTGGAACGAAGACCACCACATCCAATGGGATAACATACAGATAGTGGCAAAGCACGAGAACACAACTCGTCGAAAACTCAAAGAAGCCACATACATCGCACTAGCAGAAAATCCAATAAGCCAAGCTAGTGTAGAAATGAAACCCATATGCATTCCAATAATGCGCGAAGAGCTCAAGCGCAATACACCTGCACAAGAAGTTACTGCGCAACATGCGCAATAAACTTCTGCGCAACCACGAAAAAGTTTTATATATATATATATATATATATATATATATATATATATATATATATAGAGGATTAGTCCGTGGCTCAGTGGCAAAGGTGTCAGACTAGTAAGTGAAAAGTACCAGGTTCGAATCTACGAGTAGTCAAGTGCTTGGGAAAAAATTACATATAAAATATGAATTCGACTCAAGTGCGAAAACAGTCCTTCTCAGGACTAAGCCTGATGACGGAAGCAGAGTCCGCTTTCGAAACGTCGCGCTCAAAAAGCATAAACTGTGGAAATAGGCCGATCAACTTCACTAATAGGAAACCAAAGTTACAAAAGACTTATAATACAGAAACCTAAAGAAGCTGTATGGAAAACATACATTCTTGCCCCGCAACATATACAACATGTATGAAACTTCAATACTAACCACAGTTACAAAACACTTATAATACAGAACCACTAAAAGACTCAAAATTAAATTCGTTTTCCCACCCAATTTTGTTGTTATACTAATTGTTTAATTAACCTGAGAGAAAATCATGAATAAAATATAACACTTTACCTATCAGTACCATTATCGCAAATAAAATTCGTTTAGAAAGCCGTTAGAACACTAACTGTAAAATATGAAACTATGAATTTTATTTTCTGAATAAATTCTTAACCTGGGAAAGCTTGCTAAAAAAAGATAGTAACTAAACGTTAAAATAAAAATCCCTTCTAAAGTACTTAAAAAAAGAAAATAAAGTCACTTTAACGTATATGTTCTCACGTTTGATAAACCGTTGCAAATGCTTATTTGTTGGACAGAGGCGTATTCGGTAAAATTTAGAAACATACAGGTTAATTTATTTTGTGCAAAGCTCCCAAACCATTATTTACTGTTTCTTAGTGTATTTTCTTCAGTAGCCAGCGATTAATAAACTATCACACATTCAAAGTCTTCTTAGATGTCATAAGGGCCCCCATAATAACGCGTCCAGGAGGGTGGAGTTTCTATTTTATTGTCGCCTTGGCTTTATTTAAGTCATATTTTGTTTAAAGTTTAGTTATATTAATTATTTTGATAAGAATTGTAAATAATCAGAAAATACAAGGATTAAACCTCTCTAAGTGTTTATTAATCAGAGAAAAACTGCATCATCTGAGCAAGAAAGAAATTAAGCTAACAACCAACCTAAGTTGGTCATCAGTCACTTAGAAATATAAATTAGTTATTGCCTACTTTACATCATATCCAAAGATATGATGCGTATATGAAATTACGAAAATATGTAAATGGCAGTAATCTAGGTGAGTGAAAGATTGCTTCATAATAGGGTTATAAAGCTGAGTGATTAGCAACCTGACATTCATACGTTAAAATCCAAGTAGCAATTGGCCACAAAACTCACTGTTGCACAGAATTGCATCCTTTTTAGCGACATTAGTGTATAAATACATATTTTGCATATCACATGTTTCAAATGATTACCAACACCGGAAAACCATATAATATACTTCTTGACCATCGAGGTTATACTGTTGTCCTTTTCTTCTCAACGGTTGCAAATGACGGCCAACACTGTAGTGATGAAAATCGCCACGAGTGCTTTACCACGAATGGCGATTTTTATAAGGCAACAACTACGAGTGATTCTGAATAATGATACTTTAGGGTCGGCGCTACGTATTAAAAATTTACGTAGGTAAATAAATTAGCCAGAAAAAGACAACTACTTGATGCGCTTAAACGGAGACAGTGTTTGTAGACTTTATAATTAAACAAAAAGGTATTCCAATAATCATCACAAAAAATTTCCTAAAATTCTTTTTCAGCATCTTTGAAAGTCGTTTATTTGAGCGTTAGACGAATACTAACATAGAGTAAACATTTGATAAATTGATTACTCGTAGTTATTGATGTAGATCAAAATACATTATGTGAAATATTTCGGTCTGCTTCGCTGCTCTAGGTCGCATGTTGATGAAGAGCAGCTGTCATTTAAGTTAAGTGCATGTTCTACCTAATTGCCATGTGACGTGTGATTGTTATGACTTTACGCGTTTACTTGCACATCCGTTATTATAATTAAAATACAAATACTACAATTAAAATTTATAAATGTATCATTTATTGTATTATAGGACAGTAGTGCTTAAACTGTGCGTTGGATTTTTTCAAATTTTAATTTATACATGCAAAAGTTTAAAGTTAAGGTTTTTTAAAGTGCCCACTTCATATAATTTCAAATACATTAGTGGATATGCCAACAGATTACGATTAGAACGTTGCACGACATTGATTCAGGCTTGTGGAGTATCTGCATTCATTTTCCACTGCTTGCTGTAGTCGGGCCGGCGAGAGGTGTCTTATGACTCTTCTTTTAGTAAAGCATGGTTTAAGATTTTAAAAACGTATGTGGTTATTGGTTCATATAGTTAGTAATTTTGAATATCAACAAAACATCGTCAATCTTTCTAGGTTATCGTCAAATTTAAGCCGCGCTGTCAAATTTAAATAGTGAAAATTATTAGCGTACCTGGACAATGGAAGTTAAAGGTAAACTTGGCATATACTATCATATGAGATTTAACTGCAATTCAGAAGGAACCATAAAAAAATTCAACATTTAACGATTTTAACATTGCTAAAGATCTAACTCGTTACATCAATAAAAAAAACTGTGTCAGTAATGGATGAAACAGAGTAAGTTATTAGTATAGCCAGACTATTATCCTCGCCAGGAGTGTTTACCGCTGCGTCATTAATTTATGATCCAATTTGTTTATACTGTCTTCTCAATATATATATATATATATATATATATATATATATATATATATATATATAATATGGTTTTAAGAAAACAAAAAATTCCAATTATTACCCTTTTCCTACCTTTGCGGACAGATTAGTTTTCAATTATAAAATCTGATTAACGATAAATTTCCAAAAAAAAACAACCTTTACTTTCATATGCGCGAAGCATCTCTACGTAAAACATAATTTTTGTGAAAAGTATCTCCAATTTTTAACGAATTTAGATTATTTCGGTATTTTGAAACCAATCTAGACAATTTTCCCATAGTGAATGTGTGTGTTTAAGGTGACATATTTATGTCTACTAATCTCTATCTGGCATGAAGTTTTAAACGTCATTCTGAAATAGATTATTGTTTTTGGTTTTACAGTGTTTCCCGCGCGCGTGTGTGTGTGTGTGCATGCGTGGGTTCGTGTGTGTGCGTGGGTGCGTGTGTGTGCGCGTGTGTATGTGTGTATATGTTTGTGTGTGTGTAGTGGTGCGTGCGAGCGTGCGTGTGGGTGCGTGCGTGCGTACGTGGGTGCGTGCGTACGTTCGTGCGTGCGTGCGTGCGTTGTGTGTGTGTGTGTGCGTGGGTGAGTGCGAGCGCGTGCGCGTGCGCGTGCGTGTGCCTGTGCGTGTGCATGTGCGTTCGTGCATGCCAGGGTGTGTGTAGAATGTGTTTCCGCTAGTATCCACGATAACTCCAGAACGAGATCACATGTGAACTTGAAATTTTGTATTTGAGCTTTTTTTCATTTCGCTTGATTTTGGGAGAAATCCAGTGGCGCAGTGAGGGGGCATATTAGGGGAAGTTTTGGGTATTTATCAAATGTTTTTATAACAGATTCCTACTAAGATATAATAATACCTAGTTATGGACCTTAAATATATCGAATATTCCTTTTCTTTGCAATTTTATGATACGACGTGTAATTTAGCGGCAAAAAAATTTATAAGATAAAATTTAAATGTTAGTTAAACATTTTTCAATATCTGAATAACGATTAATTTTATAAGAAAAATTATAAACATATGGATTAAAGAATATTTAATTATTCATAATTTTTCTTTATGCAGTTTTTTAATGCAAAGCGGAATAAATGTAAACATTAAATAAATATGATTAAAAATGCTTAAGCTATATTATCGGTATTTTTATAGAAGCAGGCGACTTTGGAATTTTTTTTAAGGTGACGTATTTATGTGTTTTATATTATGCGTTTTATTGTTTTTGGTTTAACAGAGAGTACTTTAACAGCAATTCAGAAGGAAGCATAAAAAAATTCAACATTTAACGATTTTAACATTGCTAAAGATCTAACTCGTTACATCAATAAAAAAAACTGTTCTCAGTAATGGATGAAACAGAGTAAGTTATTAGTATAGCCAGACTATTATCCTCGCCAGGAGTGTTTACCGCTGCGTCATTAATTTATGATCCTATTTGTTTATACTGTCTTCTCATATATATATATATATATATATATATATATATATATATATATATATACAGGGTGTCCCAATAGTGCGTATTCGGTCGATAGCTCCTTAGCCATTAAACTTAGAAGATAAGTTTAAATAAGAAAGTTGTCTATTTTTATAAGCTGCATAGTATAAAAATAGTTTGGTTTCTACAGGGTGTAATATAAAATCGGTACAATATAGAACTTTTTATTTTGAAATAGAACACCCTGTATATTATTTTATTTTTCGATTCTCCTTATAAGTTTACATCTTTTTTATAAGAATTACTTACAAGCTAAATCACAGTTTTTGCGATATTTGCAAAGTTAACTAAAAACTGACATTTTTATGTAGTAATTCAAGTAGGCGTATCTCAGTTATTTTTAAAGATAAAAAAATAATCTTTGATATAGACTTTATTGATACATGAGCTTACTTTAATCTATTGCCAAAATTGGATTTCAATATACACGGTGATCACTAAAATTAATTCAATAACATAAATTTGAAAATGCTATATCTTCATTTTTTTAAATGGCACACCCTATATTTTTTAATGCCTTGTCTTCGTCTATTAGTCGGCTTTCATTTCCGTTAAATATGTTCTATACATATCTCTAATAGTTTCGGAGATATTTAAGTTTGTTCAATGTTTTTCGTTGATAACACTGAGGAAGAGTACCATTAGTCGGTCTAAGCAAGCTATGAATACATAAGAAACTAAAAAAAATATTAACTGAAATACAAACACTTAAAATTATAATAAATGTTCACTGTAACCACCATTTTGTTGCTGGCAAACATGAAGTCTTGGAATAAACGACAAATTGACTTTTCGTAACGTGGAAACATTTATATTTTGAATGACGTCTCTAATTCTTGCGTTCATATCATCTACAGTCGTTGGAGGAGTTTTATAGACTTTTTCTTTAATCCAACTCCAAAGAAAAAAGTCCAGCTTTTTCAAGTCACGCGATCTTGCAGGCCAGGAGATCGGCCCTTCTCTTCCAATCCATTTGTTTTGAAACTGGATATTTAAATAATTTCTAACGTTTCTGCTAAAATGCGGAGGAGCGCCATCTAATTGCAGCCACATTTCTCTAAGTGTTTGTAAAGGTAAATCTTTAATAAAAGTTTCAAATTCCTTGCGCAACAAGTTTGAAAATGAATCTCCATTGACCGTGTTTTAAAAAAAATATATGGTCCTATAATTCTTTCCCCAATAATTCCGGCCCAAACGTTAAGTGACCAGCGGTGTTGATGATCAACAGGAATTATAAATCTGGGATTCTCAGTATCGTAATAATGGAAATTATGTCTATTAACGTATCCATTTTTGTGGAAAGTAGCTTCATCAGTAAATAAGATCGTGCTAAAATGGTTGGGTTTTTCTAAATTTTTATTTATGGCCCAATTGCAAAAGTTTAATCTATTAAACGTGAGGATTTTCAATCACGGATTAAAGAACTAAATGTTTATTACCTTTGTTAATTGCAGTTTTTTCTGGTTCTAAATTGTCTCCGTAATGAATACTGCCTGTTTGCTCGAAACGCTCTTTCAATCTTGCAAATGGTGAAACTTGCGGGTGTCGTGCATTTGGAAATTTTTGCTTATAAATTCGATAAGCTAAAAGACAATTTTTATCGCTTTCACCAAGGACGTATATCATATTAACAAGTTCTTCATTCGAAAAATTCAATTTGTAATTTAGGAAGTAAGTATACAATACTACACAAATATTAGCACTGTTTGACAAGTTTGATTTCTTCATTTGTTTTCGTTCATCCTTTGTTTTAGGCTCTTTTGATTAAATTGTTTAATTTTACGATGAATCGTTTAAAAACATCTCAAATATCTCTTAAAAATGGTGGTTACATACAATATTTATTATAATTACAATTTATGTATTTCAGTTAATATTTTTTAGTTTCTTGTGTATCCACAGTTTGCTTTGACCGACTAATGTTACTCTTCATCAGTGTTATCAACGAAAAAAATTGAACAAACTTAAATACCTCCGAAACTATTAGAGACAGGTATAAAACATATTTAATAAAAATTAAAGTCGACTAATAGACGAAGACAAGGCGTTAAAAAATATAGGGTGTGCTATTTAAAAAAATGAAGATATAGCATTTTCATACTTACGTTGTTGAATTAATTTTTGTGATCACCCGTTTATTCAAAGACGTCATGTTTTCCAGCAACAAGATGGTGGTTACATTGATCGATTATTATAATTTTAAGTGTTTGTATTTCAGTTAATATATTTTTTAGTTTCTTATGTATTCATAGCTTGCTTTGACCGACTAATTTTACTCTTCTTCAGTGTTATCAACGAAAAAAATTGAATAAACTTAAATATCTCCTAAACTATTAGAGATAGGTATTGAACATATTTAATAGAAATGAAAGCCGATTAATAGACGAAGACAAGGCATTAAAAATGTATAGGGTGTGCCGTTTAAAAAAATGAAGATATAGCATTTTCAAATTTATGTTATTGAATTAATTTTTGTGGTCACTCTGTATATTGAAATCCATTTTTGACAATAGATTAAAGTAAGCTCATGTATGAATAAATTCCATACCAAAGACTATTTTTTTATCTTTAAAAATAACTGAGATACGCCTACTTGAATTACTACATAAAAATGTCAGTCTTTAGCTAACTTTGCAAATATCTCAAAAACTATAAGATTTAGCTTGTAAGTAATTCTTATAAAAAAGATGTAAAATTATAAGGAGAATCGAAAAATAAAATAATATATAGGGTGTTTTATTTAAAAATCAAAAGTTCTATATTATACCGCTTTTATATTACACCCGGTAGAAACCAAACTATTTTTAGATTATGCAGCTTATAAAAATAAACAACTTTCGTGTTTAAACATATCTTCTAAGTTTAATGGCTAAGGAGCTATAGACCGAATACGCACTATTAGGATACCCTGTATATATATATATATATATATATATATATATATATATATATATATATATATATATATATAACAGTGAATTATATAGGGATGGTGAACATTCGTAGTACATATGACGAATTAGACATACGGTATTGAATAAGCAAATGTAGTAGAAAGAGTAAAGCTATAAACGTGAAATCAATTTGACTAATGCTACATAACCTCCATTTGTTTGTTTATTTTTTGAGTGTTTCCTCATTTCCTACATTTACTTCTTTTAATCATCATTTATTACACACTTTAAAGAAAGTGGGGTGCCCTGATATCAGTATCTGCTGTCCAAGAAGTAAGTATGACATTAAATGTTTATACCTTAGTTCATTACAATCACGAAATTACAGGGTGTGGCAAGCACCTTGGGTACATGTGAGAAATTTCAAGTCTCGAGCTGAATCTAATCCTGTTTTACAGGTCCGGGTAAAAAACCATGACGCAAGAAACACAAACTGACGATCTACCTGAAATATCCAAAATGGGCGTAAGGAAAACGTTATACAAGTATGTGTGCACAAAGTGAGTAATATTACATCACAATCTTTTACATATTACACATTTACATTTACATAAAAACATGTCACAGTTGCAAGTTTAAATGCAGAAATTTGTATCAGTCACATATTAATAAGTGACATAAGTCTTCATCGTGCAATCCACTAGGATTCAAATTCAAAAAAGACTCCAACCCTAGAACTTTATTGGAAAAACGTTACATTTCAAAAATCCGAATCAAATTTCTTAAACAATACATTAAGGAGATTAATTCCCCTTATCGTCGGCAAATAAAGTCTTTTAATTTACTGAAGAAGCAATAAAGCAATGATATAAACCGGAAGATATGTTGGATATCACAGTTGACAAACTCATTATTAATATCGGAAATTCTGAAAGCTCGCATGTAGATAGTGACTTCGATTAGAAGTTTTACACTTTGACAATCATGTTTCTACATCCTACAATTAGTAATGCAAGTGTGTTAGTTCATATATAGGGTTGTCCAAAACAAAAACGGAATTTCCTTTTTAAATATTTTTTTTATTTCTTAGCATGTTTCATTTATTTTGGTTTTGTTTGAAAGAGAATTGATGAAAATGTACCGTTTCCGAATTATTCGGTAAAATAAAAAAAATGATTCAATTTTTATTTTGATCAAGCCCACCGGCTACATGTTGACATAGAAACAAAGTTTTTTGTAAGTGACACGTAGGATTACATTGTACGTTCGTTATTTTTTTCAATCCAAAGACATAGCTTAAGTTGTGTGTTACTACCCACTTGGTGAGTAGCTACGCACTCGTTTTGCATATTTCCTTCTTATCTCATATTTTGTAGTTAACTAAATACGGAAGAACGGAACAGGTTGGCATGATCTTTGTTATTGGATCTGCTGATCAAAATTGTTTGCTAACTCAATGGATGTATGCTCGAAAGAAGACCCCACAGCATGGATTCCCAGCATATATAGATTACGTATATTTTCATGGTGGGGTTAAGGGTGTGTGTGGTTAGGATAGGATCGGAAGGAACGGAGTTAGGGTTCTGAGGGGGAAAATACTAGCCCAGCATTCGACTAAGTAACCGCACATGGTGTGCGTATACGCAGTGACCATGTGGATACTTGTGTATGAGAAAAACCCCCTGAAAAAACCTCATACAGTGTAGACGGTAACGGGAATCAAACCCATTACCTCTGGAATGCTAAACAGATCGTGTCACCACTACTCTACCAGCTCAGTAGTAGTAGAGGAAAAAAAACTGCTAACTAAGACAAGGATGAGGAAGAGGGACCAGATGCCTTCAGAAAGCATGGAACTTAAACGGATGTGTTAGAAGAGTCAGAACCATATAGAAGGGAAAGGAGGAAAGAGAAAACGAAATCGTCATGTTGATTAACAAGTTTTAAAGTAAAAAAAAAATGTTTAGGAATATAAAATAATCGTGAGGACAGTATTAAAAGCTAATTAAATTACCACCAATTAGAGCCATTTGCATAACTGACCTGCCTTGATAGAAACTAGAAGTCTTAACAAAAAAATATTAAGCATAATGTAAACAATTGCTTTAATCTTACGTAACAATAGTCGTTAGCGCTTTCACAATAATTGAATATTATAGATGTATTAAAGTAGTCAAACACATTTTTAAATCTTCATAAGAATGAATGAAATTATAACTATCTGGGTAACGTCGGGATTACGTAATGGTAATTATATAGGCAATAAGCATCATTAAAATTGGTGTTACAAATACATAGATGTAATTTGTGTTTTGTTTTTGTAATAATTACTGTTATTAGTCTTCGAATTATCCTTAAATAGAATAATTGTAATAAAAAGATTAATATATTATACAGGTTGTCCGTTTTTCGGTGCCTGCGTGGGAATCTTGCTTAGCTTTAGATAAACATTCTGTTAGATTAGAGTAAAGTTGCGCATTTTTATGTTGAACAATAATTTGAAAGAAAATTGGAGCTGTCATCTTTTGTTTTTAAATTATTGCAAAAAAAGTGAAAATTTTGGTATTCGTTTTTATTTTTTAAGCAAAAACGATTAAAGCTAGACTTTTTTAACTAAAACATTGTGAACGCACTTTTCACAAGACATCTAAATCTCTAATCTTAATTTCCATGGCACACTTGACGCAAAACTACAACACCCAACTTTCGCGTCAAGCAGAGCAATGAACAACGTGTGTTGACATTGTAAGCGTACATTGTTCAAAGCTCAACTGTCAGCTACGTTCTACTACCTGCATTGTTTTCACGATGAGGGCTAGCGAACCACCGATCCAGCAGCGACACCCGCACACTCTTCGGAGTTGCTACGAGAGCAAGAGGATTCCTCTCCCGGATGACGTCATGCCGATGGATGAGGCAGTCCAGTTCGTGTCCATATCCTTCTACGTGGAAGACAGCCCTAAGAAGAGCAAGAGGAAAAATAATAGAGAAGTCTATGAAATGGAAGAAGAGATTGCTGCTACACCGCTTCCAGCAGCAACGCAGACCGTCACTGCAGCAGAAGAGTCGCCACCGTCCGACGATAGGCATGGCGCACCGTACCTTGCCTATCCGGCAAAGAGTGAACGTTCGTTCAAGGTGGTTTTGCGGGGAATACTCGTAGAAATCTCTGAAGCCAGCTACCAACCGAAGAGGACCTTAACAAAATCCGGCAGGTCGAGTACGTAGTTCGCCTACGTATCTCCATTGAATATTTCAGACGAAAATCAGGCTTTGGGAAGTGTCACACGTGCCAGGGATTCCCTCACGCACTGCGTTGCTGCAGAGCGACGGCACGCTGTGTGAAGTGTGCAGGACACCACCACTCCGGTCAGTGCACCAAACTCCGTACTGATCGGGCTAGGCGCGTAAATTGCTGTCGCGATCACCCGGCCAAATTCAGGGGGTGCCCGAGTTACACACGTCTCCCGCAGCGGAAGCAGACCGAAGCTGCACTTTATCAGCGACAGAAGAGGACACGATGACAGCTGCACCCTGTCTAGTTCGAACCGGTGTTAGGTACGCCAAAATGACGGCGACCCGTAGCGAAATGGCTGAAGTAATGAAAGCCGCGAAAGCCGCAGACGTGAAAAAGCCCGCTTCGCCCGCTCTAGGATTCGACGTTATTCTAGGACTCCTGGGATAGCTTACCTGCCATCCAAAGGGTGGCAGCGGCTTTAGCTTCGGCACAAAATGCGACTAACCCATGGCGAGTAATCCTCACACACGGTTAGGAGGTGTTTGCTCTTTTCAGGTAAATACTTCCGCAACGGCGATGAGTAAGGGTACCGCAATAAGTATATCTTACAGTACCGATATATTTAACATTTAGATATTGACCACCTATTCAACATAATACAATTCAACAAACATACAAAATAGTTCTTGTAATTACAGACTACTTTCACAAATTTTTAATTAACAGTTTATTTGTGTTATACGGGAATTGTCGGTGTGATAAAATTTCTATAACTCTATTATTATCTGTGTCATATTCAATTTACAACTTAATACATGCAGTTTAAACTATTTGATATAAAATGGAACATATTCAAGGTTTAGAATTATCAACATTAAACAGCGAACAGAAAATTGATATGACACTCAAGCTCCTAGTAGAAAATATCAGGTAAAAAATATTACGGTGGAACTTCAAAATATTAAAAATGATTACGCTAATCTGAACGATAAATTACTTCAACAAGAAAAAATTATTGAAGGACTTCATACCAAACTAGATTATATAGAAAATCACCAACGTAGGAACAGCTTTATATTTTACGGTATTAAAAAAGATACTTCTGGCAAACAATCGTGGGAAGAATCCGAGCAAAAGGTTGTTGACGTAATAAATTCTAAAATAGCCCTTTCTGCAGTATCTAATAATATTGAAAGAGCTCATCGTTTAGAAAATCACAATTCGCCGGACCAATAATTGTAAAATTGGGCCATCACAAGGATAAAAATGTAATCTTAAAGGATTAAAAAAACTTCAAAGGTAAGGGCCTTGACATTTAGAATCAGTATGTCATGACCTTTCAATTTTTGTGAACTTCAGCTTGTGACACCAAAACCCGTACGGAAGTCATTTCTAGACGACTTTCTTTGCTTTAAATGTACAAAGTTACTTAACATTGACCGTGTATTTAAAAATAAGATTTTCAAACCATTCATGATTGACGAACAATTTTATAGAAATCAGTTTTAATAATGTAACATCTAAAACATGGTATCCTTGTAAACACAAGTACGCATGAAAGGATGCGCAGGTGATTAATATGTTTTGAAATTACAAAAGAAAAGATAATAATAATAATTATAAAATACAGCAAAATTTTTCTTAAACAAAACTAAATTATTCTACAATGAAGTTTAAACCCATCAACAGAAATGAAAACATTTTCAAGTGTAATAATTAATGCAGTCATTGACCGAGCGCATAAGATATATTTTGCTGTGATCACTTTTGGACATTTAGACTGCGCTCACGTGTCCATAAATATTTTATCTTGTATGCCGTAAGTAAGTCATTGATATAAGTTGGATTATTAGTAAATTGTATTTATATTTGGAAAACTTGTAAACATTTATTAGTAACAAAATTTTTCTTTTTATTTTACACCAGCAGTGTGACGCCACGATGTTTCTAAGCCATCACCAGATATATCACAAAAATAAAGTTCATTAAAGCAATAGTGAAAATACTGCTACAGGTAAAACCATTAAACGTGGGTGAAAGGTTATGCAGAACAACACGAGATTAATTACTTCATAACCTTCAGACAATAACGACACATCTTCAACTGCAATTGCACTTTCTAAACACAGTGATAACGTATTTCCTCGTTTGTACATTTCCAACGGAGTTATATTGAAGTATTATCTAAATTGTGGCTTTTGGTATTTCTTGTTTTTCTATAGTACCACCATTGTAAATCAATGATAATTAGTTCAAGATACCATAACTTGTCAAGTACCTATTTCTCACCGAATCTTCCATACATTATATTTTTAATAACCCACCCCAGAATTTCTACCACAATTAACGATTGCAGTTCACCTTTTAACGTAGTATAATAAAAAATAATGATCTGGTTAGTTGAGTTGGCCGGCTTCTATAGCGCGACGTTTTGGAAGCGGATTCTCCTTCCGTCATCATCAAATAGGCCGATCAACTCAACTAATATGAAATCACAGTTACAAAACACTTATAATGCAGAATTAGTAACTCGGTACGGCCCCGAATCAAACAACTTTTCAGAAACATCCATGAACAAGCTAGCACTAGAGGAGAACCACCTAACCTTTCTCTGCAAAGCCCGTGACAGTAATGTAATAACTACCGAGCTCAACATCAAAACGCTGCCGAAAAATATCACAAATCACAAACAGACCTAGCGAAGCGTTAGTTAAAGAACGAATCAGACATCACTGCCTCAGAAAATACCCCAATCCAACGAGATCAGAGAAACTATTAGAAATCGAGTGAACGAACAAGACTTTGATAGGATAAATACGGCTACCAGAGGCAAAAAAATTCAAACACCAAGGCAATGCACAAGGAAAGTCAGCAGAAGAAAGTAGAAAAGAGAATAAACAACAAGAAAGGACCAACCAACATCAATCGCAAAAACACAGTCATAAACCTAAATACCTGTTGAACGAGAACGAAATGAAGGTTCAGAACTAAGGCTTGAACTATGCGATAAAACCGAGGTATAATCCGAAAGTAGATTTAATAACCGCAGTTGAAGAAACATCTATGAAATTAGATCCTAAAGAAGCCGAAGAATACAGAAGTAAGGTTAGATCAGTCGAACTGAACCTAACCTCTCTAACCTAGAAAGGAGAGCCGTCATTTCCCTTAAGAATGACCCATCGACCAAAATTCTCCCGGTAGAAATGCGGCTGTGGTAATGGATATGGAGACTTACAACAGTAAGATCAAACAACTACTGTACGGGGGCGAGTACAAACAAATACCAAAGGACCCCACACCATCAATCGAAAAACCGATATACCAGACGCTGGCAAAATACACCGGGGGGTTCTTCGATTACCAGAGTACTAGACTTACCCCACACTACAGCAAACCTGTACGGCCTACCAAAGATCCATAAAGAAGGAATTCCTCTGAGGCCAATTGTGAGCTCGAGAAATTCACCTTGTCGCCCATTAGCACGACTATCTGCTAGTTATCGTCACGCCCTTATCGAGAAAAACATTACGAGCCGGAACATATTTTTGGTTAATATCATCTCCTTATTATCCATTGTAGCAAAACGGGTTCACTGATCAGGTACCAGTTTACCCTAAACAGATAGCTGTTAATACCTAAACGGGCCAGTACTACTAAAATACCGAAAGCAGTTTAAGGAATTATATATTCATCAAACCTTATCCTATGGCCACCATTATTAACTTCAGCATCGTTGTTTATGATGATGAGACCAAACGGATCTAAGAGTTTCTAAGAATTGTAATATGATACCCTGCAGATTAATAATCTTTTTTTAGATCTATCGCCACCAGAGGGCGAGTGACCTTGAAATTTAAATATAACGCCAAAAGTGAACTGAGCGGGTAACCTTAAACTGGTGCAGAACCGGTCTATATATCTACTTGGTAGAGGTAGGCAAGACAAAGGTGTTTGTGTTTAATTGTGATTACAAAAAAGAGGCAGCATATACTAGCGTGGAGTGAAAATGTCATTTTCGTAAGATAACTATGGAATAGCCTGGAAGAATTGCGAAGTACCCTTACAATAAAATTTTTATACTAACATTTTTCCTTCATTTGTTAGTCATGACAACTTTGGCTGTACATCTGAAAAATCGATACTCTCTAAATAAACCCCACTGGGTTTGTACATTACGGGTCCTGCTCTAGCTTAACAATAAATACCTTAAGCTTAAACGATTATTAAACAAAACGTCGTATAAACACAGCTGTTATCACAGCATATTCTGCCATTGTCTAGCAATGAATAAAATGAAGAGAGTTATATTAATAGTTTAGGACCACTGCTGTTCTTCGCAGATTATTTTAATGCAATTTGCAGTTTTTTCGAATAAACGTATTAATAAGCAGGTGTTTATAATTTTGTTTAGGAAATGATTTATTAAGACAAGCGTCTTTAGCAGTTGTCTTATGCTTTGTGTTCGAGAACACCCTAAGCTCATCTATTAACGAGTCCAAATGAACCGAAACCAGTCCAAAAACACTTGAATCTTGAATAAATTAGAGCCATATATCCTTGTGAAAGAACCGGAGAGTTAGTACTTTGTCCATGTAGCTTGTGAATCTACTGCTGATTCATCAATTGAAGCTAACTGGACGAGAATGTTAACGTATCTACCATAAGTGTTGATAGATGTGAAAGTACGTTGGTAAATGCTGGATCAAAAGGTAGCGTTGTGTATCGTTTGGAAGAAGAAAAAAAAAACAATCCACTTCAATAGTTCATTTGCCAACTACAATCAAATGAACTTCCTTTGCGCCTCCTAATTTAACATCTGGGTGGGTAAACGACAGGCCTTCGGTATTTATAGGTCCAATTGGGAAACGACTACATTCTTATGAGACATTTATGTACATTTTCAGATTAATCCAACAATCTTGCCACCAATAAACAGTAGATCTTAGTACTGTTCAGAAGTCTTTTCTTACAGCATCCTGTGGAAATTCGCGTTTAAACATTTCCTCTAAAACCCAATTAAAAGCTCAATGTTTTGACCTTATTAGTTATGAAAGTGTGTGATCTAACATTTTTTAATACTAAAATGAGTTCCTCGTGCACAAAGGGGGGCACTAAAGCTCAAGATTCAAGTTAGACGAATCAAGTAACTCAAAGATGTGGTAGACCCTGTAATTCAAGATTTTAGTTGTCAGAAAATCTTTTGTATACATGCTGACGACAGGATGATTAAAATGGAATTGGTAGTCGTAGAATCCTAAAAACGAGAAATCTAAGAAAGATGTAAGTGTATGTGTGTCTGTTTACAATTCGAGCGTTTATTTTTAAAGCTACAGATTTTCTGGAAATGCGGCGTAACATTTTTTTGCAACAAGGCGGGGACTATGCTCATTCAACGTTTTTGTACGGCAGCGACTGACATCAGTTCGGATAACGATGAATGGAAAGAATAAGACCAATATATTTACCTGCTAAGCTTACACCTATCTACTTATCTTGGTGGTGTACTTTAAAAACAAAAGTTTTAGGCAGATGACGTGTCGCAGAATACAAGACGCGGTGAATGAACCACACACCATACTTAAAAAATCTTTGTGGATTATCTTAATCGATTGAATTTTGTATTTAAACTACAAAAATGCAATAAATGATCGTTTTCTCTTGAAGCAAGTTCATATCTTATTTATGCACATTCTGCAAAATTAATCTTAGATTTTCTGATGCTGAACGTATTTTCACTGCCTGTAAGATTTCCTGTTCATGTTCATTGAGCCTACGGCCATAATTCTGTCTAGGTTTATGAAACGAACCACCTTCACCTAAATTTCTATCCATAAATTGAAAAAATCTTAAACTCGTTTGTTGTCGCTATGGATAACGCTGCAAACATGTTTCCGATGTGACTATTGCATTTCGATGCGAGACATAATAAATTCCTCGTTGAAAAAGGGCATTTTCGTGGCAAGAACAGCACAAACGTGAATTACACAAAAGAAATGATGAAACTATCAAATTTTTTGTTACAACAATCGAACGTTGTTATCTTGTTATCTTTACAAAGCGAACCTCTCAAAATTGGAAAATATAAAATTTTGGCGTAAAGGCACCATTGTATTCAGAAAAAAACAAATTTTGACAAAAAAATGCACTCACAACAAAAAAACTTGGATGTTGTATCTTTTGTGCCTAGGGTGGCATCGAAATTACGATGACAGATTTACATTTCTTGTAAAAAAGTGCCCTCACAATGTCTTAGTTAGTCTGGCGTGAATGGTTTTGGCTTAAAAAAACAAAATTTTCATTTTATTTGCAATAATTAAAAAACAAAAGGACAGCGCGAATTTTCATTCATATTATTGTTCAACACAAAAATGCGCAACTTTGACCTAATTTAACCGCTGTCGCCAACACCGCAAAACTAAATGCCGTCGTTGCTTGTCCTATGTGGGACGGACTAGGCCGCAGCGAACAACCGGATACCGCCGCACAGAAGGCAGCCAAAGAAGACGAAGCCGGTACCGCCAACAGGCTTCGCCTCGCCAGCTGAGGTCGAGCTGGCGGCTTTATCGATGACAGTATTTACCGTCGAAGCCTTCTTAGCTGACACCTTCATCATAAAAGAAAGAAAGAAAGAAGGCACTCCCAGCCCCGGCGAGGACAACTCCCGGATACAGACGAGGAAGCAAAATAAGGACCCGTAGGACCGCCCGTCTGGACCCACGCCTAAAATCAACGGATTAGAGCCTCTGGAAGCCGTTCCGAAAACCATGGAAACGGTCACCAAAAAGAAGGTGTCCTCGCTAATACTTTGTCAGAAGGAGAATTGCGTTAACTTCTCCCGAGAACTAGACCGATGTGAAATTGCCTTCACCTAAGCCAAGGTCATCATCGAGGGAGTTCGGATACAGCCTGCTTCAACCAATGACCGGAACAGGCTACTCAGGTTTATGGATAGGCACAATACACCGAATTATACCTATCAGGCAAAGAATAGTCGTTTGTTTAAGGTGGCGTGTATGTAGAAATAACCGACAACGACGTGGGCTCAGAGCTGGATCAACGTCGTTTTAATGTATATTATTATTCAAGGATGAAGCAGCAAGGGCGCGTGATCCCTCTGATACTGGTGCAGCTACCGTACGCAGAGGAAGCAGAGCAGAGCAGGAAGCTGCTATCGGGCAGTGTCACCGATGTCACAATTTTCGCCTGTGCTGCTGCAGGGCTGCAGCGCGCTGTCAAGTGCGCTGGCGATTACCACAGCCGTAAATGTACGAAACCCCGTACTGACGAGGTTGGAAAAGCGGAAGTAAAGAAAGCGGCTCCAGCCTCTGTCGGTACCTCCGCTTAGGGTTCGAAACTATATTACGCTCTTGCGACAGTCTTATTTTATGTTATTCTTTTATATTATGTTAATACCTGCAATTTTTATTATTCACAAAACCGATACTTGTTTCGTTTTTCAGTTACACTTCCCGAGCAGCAACATGATAGTCCTCACAAGAGCACTACCAACATCAACAATACGCACGTAAGGATTTTTTTTTGGATACTCAAACACCACGCCAACCATCAATTATAAAAAAAAACTGTGAGAGTGTTGGCGGTGTAATAGAAAGACTATCGATAAGATCCTTTTCTTGATACCCAATAATTTTTTAATTAATTTTGTACAAAATTGTCTACAAACTGCTGTTACGATCTAGGGATCCATCGTATTGGTATCCCAGCCTTCTACGTTTAGTTAAGATTTGGTCGGTTTAAACAACTTTCTAAAATTTCAAAGTATCTGAAGCCTGAAATAAAGAATAATTTATTAGCACACCGTAACTGTTTATTACCGTAAACTATTAACACCTCAGTAACCTTGAAAGAGTCAGTTACTAAAGAATGTTAGTTATGCAGTTTTATTGGTTTGAATATAAATTCGAAAAAATACATTCCTCCTGGATGTGTTAATGTGTATGAATGACCGTGGGTTTCACAGTTACGAAAGACCACGTAAGGACCTGACGTGTGATGCATCGCAGGGTCTCGTAATTATCTTATCTGTTGAAAAATCTGGAACACTAAAACTGTGACAGGATCTGTAACAAACAAAATACACCCACGTACCACACACAATTAAAAAACAAAAAATAATAAAAAAAAACCGAACGCGTTTCAATAACTACGCTATCATCATCAACGGTCGACTAGAGCAAACTAAAGATATATACATATATATATATATATATATATATATATATATATATATATATATATATATATTCGTTGCTTATCTGGTGGAAGTGAAAGTTATGAAAGTTTAATGCGTTCTGAGTAGCCTAAAAGTCCTTGATCGTCATTATTCATTAGAGTTTCTTTGTTTTTGAAGATCTCTAAACAAGTTCGTGCTTATAACTAACATGTTTGATTAAGGATACCTTATCTACTAAATGATTTTTACCAAACATGTGTAGGGCTATGGCAGACTTATCCCAACGCTTGTATTTTATATGAACTAAATGTTCTTCAAAGCGAATTTTGATAGGTCGTTTACTTTGCGTCATATATATCACAATTTTTACAATCAATTTTATAAATTCCCGACCTATCCTGCTTATCCACTTTATCTTTTGGACCTAAAAGACTTTGCAAACTCTTATCTGAAGTAGTGACTTTTAAAATTAATTTTGGGAAAGATTTTAGTAATCTCCATGTATTACTAAGCACTTACAGTAGTCTTTATTTTGTTTCTTGTTGGTTCTTTCAAAGAAAAGTCAACATATAATTCAAAATTTTGTTATAACTATGAAAATGCGGTTTCTAAAAGCTGTTACTCTAGGTATAGGTTGAACTGACCCAATTTTTTATTTTTAGGCTCGGTTCATCAAAGAAAAACAAAATTATAGTATTAGTATTAAATCATTAATTTATTAATTTAGGAAATTAATTTGTTTCCAATTAAAGTAAAAACATCAATTGATAACATTCACTATTTATTTGTATTACTTTAACCGTTCCTCTTCAGCGACTTTTATTACCACAAATTTAATGAAAATTTGACCGGAATTCCTCATTTAAAAAAAATTAATTACAATATTTCGTACTTTTTAGCTTTATAAACTTAAGACACAACAAAATAATTTAAAAAGTGAAATCTTTAATAACAATAAAAAACCAAAAGTAGAGTGTAATCCATTACTTTTCATATTGCTTGTATTATTTCTTGTTCCAAAAAGTATTAGAATTCTTACTGATATTAAATCTGTTTCAAGTTCTAGATCAGGTTCCGATTTGAAATTTAAATGCATTGATGCCAAACTGTCAACTTAATTACTTAAATCATTCCACAATTTACTTTTGCCTTTTCTAATTTAGTATTAGTTTGACAATCAATTCAAGCGTATAATCATGCATTTAAACTGTGCTTGTTAAAAGACGAATCATGGTATGTATTCATAGATACATAAAGAAGACCAACGGCCTGGAATTTTCAGTTTAATGGTCTGTGTAGAATTTAAGATCTGTAAACATTTTGAAATGCGGATATGTTATTAAAATACTTAAAGAAGAAAGCTCCTGGATAATTAAATCGTTAAAATGCGTATTATACCATGTGCATATTTAGTAATTAAGGAGTTTGGTGCAAATAGGGAACTTCTCTAGAAGTGTCTTTTCTGGGTAAATCGCCGAAGCACATAGATTGGACCTTATAAACTGGCATTGGGAAAGTTGTAATATGTCAGTAGATGGCATAAAACTTTTAAAATGTAAAATGCTAAAAGTGCCTTTTTTTGCATAGAACGATAGATTTCGTTTCTAGTGAAAATGAAGAAACGGAAAGCTCAGAAAACGAACTTGAATATAAAAAAAAGAAAAACAAACGTAAAAAGCGCCTACACTTTAAATCTTTGGGGTTAAGAAACAAGCGCAAGATTGCTAAACATAGTGGAAATTTGCACGAAACTTCATCGGGTAATGTAATGGCAGAAAAGAAATTCAGAGTAGTTGAGAAGTGTTGTCCAAAGAAGTGTTTTCAGAATATTCCACGAGAAGTGCAAGAAAATGTATTCAAAAGTTTCTGGAATTCAGATGAAAAAAATTATTCAGATACCTTCCTTGCTGGATGTACACTTAAAACACGAATTACCGAACCAAAAACAAAACCTGGAATAAATTGGAACTATAACTTGAAATGCGATATCAATAGCGATGGTATTTGCAAAATGTTTTTAATAGATTTGTTTCAAGTATCCAATAAAAGATTAAGAGTTATTCAGAAAAAAAGTATCGAAAGGACAATCCATCCTAACAAATAAACGAGGACACCACAAAAATGGTCCAATCAAAATTTCCCAGGATACGTGGGACTTAGCGGATAAACATCGATCTCTTATTCCCCATAATAATTCGCACTATTCCTATTCGAAATCAAAGAAAAGGTATTTCGAAAAGCCTTCTCTTACAATAAAACTACTTTATAAGGGTTTTCAGCAATACTATTTTGAAAATACTGGAGTGACACTTGCTATGAAGTGTTCCACATACCATCGTTGGTTCAGTGAAAATTCAGAACATTCTTCTCGGCAGCCTAATCAGATATTTTCGACTTCTGCGAACAATGTGTGTGTGTTCTTAAATCAAACCCGAGGGATCCCTGTAATCTTAAATTCAAATTACATGAGAAGAAAGTGTAAGATTACAAAAATATAAAAAAAGGGAATTACAGCTGAACCCAAAAACAATAATGACACGTTAGTTCTTGAATTCGATTATGCACAAAATCTTCCTTTGCCAAAAATAATCGTAACTAGCCAGTTTTTCAAAAGATTTTTATGGTTGTATGTATTTAAAATACTTTGCCACAATGATGATCGAAGCGCTTTCTACAGTTTTACAGAGAATGTTTGTGGCTGGCTAAAGTTCAGAATGTGGCAATTCATCATATTTTCCCTGTTCGTAGCCACTCCTCTTGTGTTGTGCGACAGAAATTTAGGATTATATGGAAAACTTCTAAAACGTTTGGAAGTGGTAAAACCCCTCACCAATGTCTCCAAATTATGCGAGAATGCAGAAATATTCCTTATCCATTTGTAATTATTGAGGGAGCTTCTTTAATTAAAGAGTGGTGTAAAGTTCTTTAGGTGTACTTTAAGATAACGACAAATTTGGCATAAGAAAATATTGCCAATTTAAATACACAAGTTCGGGAATTATTTCGGCATCAACTTCTTATATGGGATAATATTGCCCATTTTCGTTTTTGAAACATCGAACAAACTCTGATAATTTGGTCTTAAATTTACAAACTGTCGAAAGACCAAAAATGAAAACTACCAAGAAACTAATCTACGGGACTTGTTAAAGTTTACAGTAGCTCCGCCTAATAGTGACAGCGGATTAATAGTGACACTTGCTTATAAAATTTAAATTCGGCGCGTAAAAGTCGCTCCGGCGGGTAATTAAGTTGCCTAGTGTGATGCTTAACATAACCTAAAATGATAAGCGTTGTCGTGTACCGGTGTATAAACATAGTGTGTGTAAAGGTAGTGTACCGTATGTAAATTTTCTGCGATAAAGTGTGTATGTCCTCTAAAATATGGCTTACACCGTATTCAAATAGTATTCCATATAGGACTCATGTAGGCGGTCGCTCGATGTGGTTTCAACTAATGTTCAACTAATTTATATTGGCAAGTATTTGTGTATTGTGTGTATTGTGTTCATCTCGTTTCCTGGCAGTATTTTTCCTTTCAGCTAACACAATACCTCGAAAAAAGGAAAAAAATCCAAAACCGACGAAAAAATGTTGCGACACTGATTTAGTTAACGCCATAGAAGCATGTCAAACTGGCATAATGAATCAGGCAACTGCCGTAAAGCGCTTTAGTATACCTCGATCTATTTTGATTTTAAAGCTAAAAGGTTGAAAAGGTCGTAAAAAATCGGATTCGACAAAAGCAGGCCGCCCTACAGAACTAAATCGAGATATAGAGAAAGAGCTTGTTACGAACATAAATATAATTAATAAATGGGGGTATGGCCTTACAAAAAAAGAGGTGTTGAATGTAGTTTCCCTCTACGTTAAAACCAATGAACTTGAAACAAACAGATTCAAAAATCAAAGGCCTGGTCATGATTGGTTTCTATCTTTTCAAAAAAGTTGGCAGTTATCTTGTAAAGAAACCAGTCAAACGTGAAAATGCTAGAGTAGAACAGACCACTCCAGAAATTATTTATGGGTTTTTTGACAATTATACACCCCTATTAAATGAACTGAATTTACTGGCTAAACCTGATCAAATTTTTAACTTCGACGAAACGTCATTTTGTCATGATCCAAGTAACACTAAAGTTGTAGCAGCTAGAGGCAATCACGTGTTTCGTCGTGGCACAGGCAGAACTAACACGTTAGTTCTTTGCTGTGTTTCTGCATCTGGCAACAAGTTACCTACCTACATTATTTTTAAGGAAAAAGGTATGTGGTCATCGTGTATGTCCCATGAAGCATATCCTAATACAGGATGCGCAGTAACAAATAACGATTGGGTGACGGTAGGTGCTTTTTATTTCTGATTTAAATGTCACTTTTTAAAGCACTCTCCAAAAAAAAAGACCACTTCTTGTTGTTTTTGACGGACACACCTCCCATATTTCACCGCAGCTGATAAAACTTGCTATTGAAGAAAACGTAACGCTTTACAAACTTTCACCTCATACTACGCATTTGATGCAACATTTATATAGCACTGCTTTTAAATCTTTAAAGGTTTCATGAGATGAGATACTAGCTGTTTGGCAAAGAGAGAACCAAGGCCAAACATTGGGGAAGAACTCTTTTTCGACAATACTAGGCCGCGCATGGAGCAACCTTCCCGCTACTGCAATTGAAAGAGGTTTACAATTAACTGGGCTTTATGACAAAAGACGAGCTGACAATCCCGTCAACAGAGATGTCATCGGAAAATCTGAATTTTCAGAAGCAGATCTACGCGAATATAATAAGAAAAAATGTGAACAGAATACAAAATAGTAGTGGCTACTACAGAAACTCAACAAAAAGTTATGGATATCACTATAGGACAATCGTATGACCTTGGCGAACCAGATGACCCTGACGATCCGCAACCTGGTACTAGTGACGCTAATTCGAAAGAAAACAAATCATTTGATGATCTGACACCAATTATGTGAGTATGTTACAATATTTGAGTTTTGTGATAGCTGCTTAGATTTTTCAACCCCTGTATTTATTTGTGGAGACTTAAACATATCAGAATTATCAACTTGCCCAAGTGATGGAAAAACTACAACCTTATACAGCGAATTTAATGATTTTGTATCATTAAATAACATGTTACCAATTAACAACGTGTTGAATATTCATTCACGAGTTCTAAACGTTGTGTTGTCTACGGATGATGTTGACGTGCAAGTTGAGCGTTATGATCTGCCATGAGTCCCTGAGGATCTACATCATTCATCATTACGGACAACAATAACATTAAGATGTTCTGAATACATACCTTTTAAGAAAAATGAGTGTTTTAAATTTAACTTTTGTAAAGCCGATTTAGTAGGATTGTACTCGTACATTTTGCAAATTAATTGGGCTCAAAAGATACCCACCATGGTTTACAAAATCCATTATCAACAAAATCAAGATGAAACGAAAATACTGGAATTATTTCAGAAAAACAAAAATGTACTCAGACCAAGTAAAGTACCCTAGTAAATGCATAAGAAGTGTAAGTGGTCTAGAGTATTTGCAATTTATTCAAAAAATTTGAGAACACTATCAAGCATGATTCGAAGAAGTTTTGGTCATTTATTAATTTAAAAAAGAAAGCCCACTCTATACCATCTATGAGTTATAATGGCAATACGTTAAATAATCAAGAGGAGACCATCAATTGCTTTGCACATTATTTTGCAAATGTGTATTGTGATAATAATGAACATGTGTGATTTTGAGTGCCACAAGAGGTCTGAGTGTAAATTATGTAATAGTAAATGTACGTCACAATCCACTATGAACGTGTTCCAGATTATAGAAGTATTACATTATTTTTTAATTAATCACGGTGAACGGTGATCGAAAATAGCACCGGTATGTCGGTACAGTGTCCCCTTATACCTTCATCTTAGTGTCTCGCATAAATTTAGGATGTGTCACTATGATTTGCGGCGTGATTTCTTCCTCTATGGGCTTTATTTCCTGTCAGCTCTTAGCGCTTTTATAATTTTAAGCGCTAAGGCGACGTCGTCGACTTCGGAATTATTATTTTCTTGGGGTTTTGTTGCCGCAATTGTGGCGTAGCTAGTGCTATTGACTACGGGCCTTGTGTATTGCCTGATGATGGTTCGTTCAGTAGTGTTGCTGGTGTTACGCGGGTGCGCGGAGCATCCTCTGTAATTCGGCGTGTGGTTTCCATTGCAGTTGCAACGCCATGGTGCGGCTCCGCGCACTTCACGCACGTGGGATTTTCGTGACAGCCGTTGGTGGAGTGACCGTATCGTTGACAATTGTGGCATTGTCCGGTGCCATTTTTTTTATGGGGCGTTTCGATGTGTACCCTTAGGTAGCCGATGCTGATTTCGTTATAGATGTAGGACGCAATTTCGTTTCTCTCGAGGTGCGCGAGGAGCATTTATGTACTCCTGCGCTCAGGTCCGGCGTGCATTCGTGTTAGCTTTTGAATTGCGTATCCCTTGTTTACTAGGTCATTCCTAACGACCTCGATGATTTCGTTGTCTTGTGGAATTCCTTTAATGACAACTTTCAGTGGTTTTGCTGCTTCTAACGCGTAGACATTAAATTGTATTTCGGTATTGTCTAATTCTCGTGTGGCGTTTCTGTAGTCTTCGGCCGTTTTGAGTTGGATTTTAATTCCGTTTCGTGTTGTGGAAGTCGCTTTAGGTTTTACGCCAACTCCTGTTAATTTCGACATCGCTGTCGAATAATCGCATTCGTGGTGGAGAGTTAACGGGGGAACTCGTTTTCCCTTTACTTCCGGGGGGTTCGGTCCCTGCGTTTCGTCATCAGTTCGTGGGCGTTTTTTGTTAGATTTCCCATGCGACGGTTTTGAAGGCGTCTTCGGGATGGACTTCGACTTCTAAAGTGTCGATATTTGTTGGTGGAGGGGTGTTTCGTTCCATTTCGAATTCGGATGTGTGAGCAGTCGACGGTTCCGTTTTCGGTCCGTGTCGCTTCTTCTTTTTTCGACGCGGCTGGTTTTCATCGCACCAGGGCTGAAGAGGAGAAGGACTCCTGAACAGTCCACAATAAAATATATATAAGCAAATAATAAGTAATTACTAACACAAAAGCATGAGCATACTAACAAAAAAAAAAGTTTTCATCGCTTGTTGAGGGAATTTCTTCGCTTGTTGCGGGAGTGGCAGTGGGAACCGGTGCCGCAGCCTGTGCTGCATTCAGCTTCCGTTGCAGGTCTTGAATTTTTTCTTCCTGACTAGCGGTCTGGTCTTTAAGGGTTCTTATTCTGTTTTGAAAATATTCTTTTTGGGTTTGCAGCGCTTCTATTTGCGCGTGGGCTGTGTCGAGGAGCACCGCCCTCACGGAATCGCAGAGGTCGTAATCGTCGTCACTCGATTCGCTCATCTTGTAGCCGGATTTGCGTGGTGATACCTACACAAATCCAGTACGTTTAGGTTCTTTTTGTATTGCTCGAAGAGCGCGCGCGCGAGTTTCTTAAGTTATTTGCTATCTCTAGGCACAAGTGCTTCGATCAAGGGTTTGCTCAAGAATCCCTCATTAATCATGAGAATACTGTGAATGCTGTAAAAACCTTAAAAGTAATTTTGCATCCGGTCCGGATCATGTCCCGGCGTTTTTTTTAAAAGAAAGCATTCAGTATTTATTACAACCACTATGTTATATTTATAATTTAATTGCAATCACTTGTAATTATCCAGCTATCTGGAAACTGTCACTGGTGATAGTTCAAATATAGCAAGTTATTGGGCCATTGCACTATTATCAAATTTTGCAAAAAATTTTGAGGCAATAATTGCTAATGTGGTTTACTCACATGTTTCAAGTAGTATGATGCCTGAGCAACACGGTTTTATTAAAGGTAAATCAATTACCACAAACCTATATGAATTTACTGAATTTGTGTCTTCGTCTGTTGACAAGAGATTACAAGCAGATACTATTTACACCGATCTAACAAAAGCATTTGTCCGGGTAAATCATTGTACACTTTTAGATAAATTAGATTGATATGGCGTTTGCAATCACGTATTGTTATTATTACAGTCGATGGTTATGGACGGAAAACAATTTGTTGAATATGGTGGATTTAAATCTAATGCATTAAACGTTAATGGTGGGGTTTCCCAAGGTTCTAACCTTGGTCCCCTGCTTTTTAACATATTTTTTAATGATGTGGTAGACTCTTTAGATGAAATTTGTTATCTTTATACGGAAGATCTGAAGATAGTTAAAGAGATAAGTTCTGTACATGACTGTTATATGTTACAGGAATGTATAAATAAATCAATTTCTTGGTGTGCCAATAATAAAGTAGACATTAACATAAACAAATGTACGGTGATGACTTTTACAAGGGGGTGTACTGAGGTATCGTTTTACTACAATATGAAAGGGATACCTCTGGATCGCTGTTTTAAATTTAAAGATCTAGGTATAGTTTTTGATTCCAAGCTAACATTTATTCCACATATTGAGTACGCTGTTAACAACGATTTTAAGACTTTAGGTTTTATAATGCGACACACATGTGAATTTAGTGACATATACTGCATTAGACTTTTTTTTATACCTTAGTTAGAAGTAAGTTACAATATTGCTGCATAGTATGAATGCTCCGTCAGCAAATACATGTTAGACGGTTGGAAAGCATATTAAGAAAATATTGTTAATACATTCACCTTAGGTTATATGGTTTTTACCCATGTCAAAATTGTGACTCGGATGAATTTTTTCGTGCGGTAAGAGAAACCTCACTGCGAGCACGTAGAAATTATTCCTGCTTGAGTTTCATACAAAAATTGATACTCGGTACTACTTGTTGTTTTTCAGTACTAAATAGACTAGAATTTCTTTGTCCACGCCTTAGTAGCCGTAATAGTACAGTATTTACCTATACTATTCCAAACACCTTTCATCATTTTAACAATCCTTACATAACTTTTTCAAAAAGTGCTATCCTTATGTGAAAACCTTTAGCGTATAGCGTGCTCCCTTATATTAAGTATATTAAAATAAGAACTAAATGTATAATTATTTCTGTTGTTAAGTTAAGTTCCGTTATAGACGTGAGTCTGCTGGAAATATAAACATTATTATTATTATTATTAAGAAGAAACCAGGATATTTGGAGAGTTGCTACTAGAGAAAGTAGGAATATCTGCTGTTGCTCCTGAAAAAGGGAAGAGAATTCCAAAAGGAAATCTACCGTCCTTGAGAACAGCGACACGGACGAAGAAGTGGAATGTATGGAAGATTCGGATTCACCGATCGAATTTAGCGGAGAGGAAAGCGTTTATTCTTTACGCGAAAAGTCTTAAGAGCGACATGTAAATGCATCTGTCGACAGCGAAGAAGAAAGTGACAGTTCCATTTCTTCTAATGAGCCTCTAATTGTCTACAAGAAGCGAAATGAAACGATTAGTAATGATTCTGAAAAGTTACCTAGAGTAGGACGTTGGGTTATTGCGTCCTACGCTGCTAACAAGACATATATAAATTTTGTAGGACAAATCATCGCAAAGTTGCAGGACGAAGTGACTGATAAATTTGTAAGAAATGTAGCGACGAGTAGTTTACATGGCCAGAGAAAGATGTAGATACAATACCTCTCATTGACATTGTTCGTGTTATTCCAGAACCACTTTTGGAACGCAGGGGAAAACTTGTTTTCAAAAATGTTTATTTTGTTGGATTAGTTATTTGTTAATTATGTAAAACTTATTTGCTCATAAACATTATGTTTATCTGAGTTTTATACTTCATTAAGCATTAAAACGTTTAAAAATCAAAGGTGTCACTAATTATCACTTCTTTTTTCTACCCTTTAAATGTGAGGTATTTTACGACATATGTCACTATTAGCCACAAAAAAGTGCCACAGTTTAATCCACTTAGAGGGTGACACTTACACTTTATCACAAACGTTTATGTAATTTTGTATCCACATGTTTTAGTTGAATTTCTTTGGATGATACTTGTTAAAAAAACCTTCTTTACTCACAAAAAAAATTGGAATAGTTTAAAAAAATGATTGGCTTAAATTGTAACCAAACAAAGTCAATTTTGTAAATAAGTGTCACAATTATGAAGTAGATGACTAAAAATGGCACGTAGAAAACATATTTGACTCAGATCAAGAAAACGGGGCCTCTCAAGAGAAACAAGCTAACGAAGAAGACGATAACGACAATCAGCCTTCTTCCGCAGATAGTGCTAGTGACTTAGATCTTTAAAAAGTTTATATTCTTGGGATTATATTTTTATTTTGTTATTTGAGTTTATTGACATGTTTTTATATTTGTGTTACTTATTTCATTTTCGATTTATTTAGAATACTTATTTTGTTTCGCTAATACTGCGCAATAATAAATATTGGTTTTGTTTATTAAAATATATTTGAAATATGTTTTCTGGTATTTGTTTACTATTACCGAAAATATTACTCGGTGTTCATATACAATATTAGTAAAATTAGTCTTCAGCAAGGGCTTATGCAGTGATATTAACGTTCAATGTATTATTTTGCTAATCTATGCAAAAAAAAGGCACTCTTAGATATTTATGTATTAACATTTTCTGACTTATGGGTACGGGTGCCAATTACAAATTTGTGTAATTTAAATTAGTTTTACGTATATTACTAGTTTTAAATAATAATCATTACAGAAATCTGAAATTTAGTTATTCATCCAACGAACCAAAACTTTGAATGCAATCATCTCAAAATGACTATATCAGGGAAGTGCCTTTTTTGCACCCAATTCCTCAATTGTTAACAGCGTTTGCTGTGTATATTTGAATTACAAAATGCTATTAAATAAAGAAGTTTAAAATTAAAACAAAATTGTGTATTAGTTGGAGTTTATTCACATGGAATTACAATTTTGTTGAAATAGTATTATTACAGGGATTTAGCTAAAATATATATAAAAATAAAAAACATAAAGCTGTTTCTACAGAGCAATATAGTTATTTATGTAAGAAATGCAAAACGTGAGTGTTTATGGCGCGCATTTGTGCAACAAGGCCTCTGACTGAGTTGGACAACATGACGAGAGCAATGAATACTTTTTGGGTAAGTTCCATATACAATATTTTTTTTTTTTTACGTTTTACTAAGTGGCGATCCTTTGACAGTTAGATACCAGTTAAATGAGAATAGTTTTAAAATGGGAAAATCGCAATCCGAAGAAGTCACGAACAAGTGGTAATTACCCAGACGGCTGGTCATGATGCAGTGAATAGATCGAGTAATGATTTATCAGGTGAGTACCAACATGACGGGTTTTCAAAAACTGAATAAAGGGAGATTCAAATACATGAGTTAAGAAAATCGAAAGAACATAATTTGGTCAACTTGGGTGAAGAGGTATAAGTTTTAGGTGAATTTACGTATATTTTTTAGGAAAATTAAAAAAAAAATTGATGAGGCAATAATGGATGTGTGAGTGATCCAATTATAGTATGGGTTGTTAAACTTTATTTATATTGTGAAGACGTTTAGGTTACATACAGGTATAAAAATGTTATAATTAGTAAGCATTGTTACAAATAATGTTAGGTATGTCAATTGAGACTAAAATATAAATTAAACACTGGGTGAGCCATAATATTTAAAAAATTTAATTATTGTATTTAATGGAAAATTTAAAAAGTGGTGAAATTTTTCAAAGATTAAATCAAATTAAAGTTAATTTAAGAGAATTAAATCAGGACAACAGAAAAGGACCTCAAGTTTCAGTTAAAATAGAGGAAACTAAAACTGTTTATGCTGAGTTGAATTTTGACATAAATGTACTTAATGATTTAATTGAAAATTAACAATTAAGCGAACCTGAAATTTTAACTTATAAAGATATTGTTGAAAAAATTAAATTTCTTTACAGCGACATTATAGAATTCGGAAAAACTCAAGACAAAATTAACCGTGAATTGGACCAACGAACTACATACAACACGAGACGCAACAGACATAAACATGGCGAACTTTGGACTTAAAAGTGGCTGTAAGTCTTTTACCCGTGATGGACAATACTGAGGAAACAACAAATATATTAATCAATGCAATAAAACTTTGTAATGGCAACGATAAAATATTTTTTATTAATTTTATTCTAAAAACGCGTTTGTCTAATTCGCCAAAATTAAGGTTAGCTAGTTCATATTTATCAACTTCTGATTTAGTAAAGGATATGAAAACGTATTTGTTAACAAAACAATCAGATACCGCCCTGCAAGCAAAATTGATCCGGGTTAGACAAGGGGAAAAGTCCATAGAAAACTTGAAGACCTTCTAACCCTTAGCCAAGCTAATGGAAATACTAGTAGTGAGGCACCATGCTCCATCTTGGATTTTGACGTCACAAAGATGTCCCACGTGGGAGACCATATTTTCAGCCCTATGGTTTCTTTTCGGAGGTCTTTTTCAACACCTAATTTTTTTTACACACCCACGTGTGAGAGACCGTATTTTCCACCCCTATGGTTTCTTTTCGATTGCCCTTTATAACCCTAATTATTTTTGTTTTTACTTGCCCACGTGTAGGACGCCTTTTTCTACCCCTACGGTTTCCTTTCGGAGGTCTTTTTCAACCGTTGATGGAATTTCAATGTTGTATTAAAAGCCTTTTTGAAAGTAATTTTGTACTTGCTTACGTGAGGGGCAGATGTAGGGGTTGGTCTTGGTCTTTGGGGTTGGTCTTGGAGCTTGGACTAGGTCTTGAAGCTGGCCTTGCACTTGGGCTAGGTCTAGGACTTGGGGTTGGTCTCGTGGTTGGTCTTGGGGTTGGTCTTGGACCTGGAGTTGGTCTTAGGGTTATTTTTGATGATCATCTTTAACCCTAATTAAGGTCCTTTTGGTTGTATTAAGAGCAGTACCCCTGGAAGTTAGGCAAACGCACACGCATACAATGTTGGAATTTGCATAATTACCCTAATAAGATATTATTATTAAAATTATCGATCCTATTGTTTAAATGGTTATATGCTATTGGGTACGTTCGGATGATCTTTACCTATACGAGAAATTTATTTATACATTGTATTTTTAATAAGGGGTCCTTGTAAGACAGCACTTGTGTTAGGGATTGATCATGCGTGGGAAAATTGAATGACAGTAAAATTTAATTATAGAACACTAATTTTTATTGTAAATATCATAATTAAAAAAAATATCGACATTCAGGTTATTCTCTAATGAAACAAAAATTTTTTTATTAAGTTAATTAATTACATAACAATTATTACAATATTGTTTTCTAAACAAATATTAAAAACTGGTTGCTTTACCTGTTGGTCCTAATGTATTGAAATATGTTTTATACACATCCGACCATTAAAATGTTTGTATATTGTACGCCTTAATATTTTTTTAAAGAAACTTGTTGTTACGTATACATTAGATGCGTCTTATAGCTGTAATTAAAAATCTGTACAAGTAAATATATAAGAGGTTAACAGCACACTTACCAGCTCTGTATTGAAAGAGCATTTTTGAGTGACTGTTTCACGAGTGATGGTAACTGCTTTGTGCTACTCGTCTAATCAAACTAAAACCAACTTTCTATGTTTTTTACGTTTTATGAATAGTTGATGTAAAAACTAGCTATTGATTTCCCATAATTAATTTTTAGAGTGTAAATATACAAACAACCTCATTATCTTTATCACACTTACTGCAACTCGTATTTACCTTTCTCTTAAAATAGTTAATAACAAAGCGGTTTGAACAAAATGCTACACATACACACGCAAAATTGTTTTTTATAAAAAAAACCTCATTAAATGCTTGGAAAGTAATAATTGCATGTTTGAAATTCCACAACAATATGTAGTAAGAAATCACTGTTCATGTTTACTTTTAGCTAATTAGTGTGTAATTACATAATCCTGTTAAATTTAATAGTCTAAACACTTGATTACCAATATCGAATGGTTAACATAATATCTTTTAAAAAACACTAAATCATAAATTTTATAACACGATCTTTAAAAACACACATGCTGAATTAAAAAGAAAAAAAAACAGTAGGTATGACGTAACTCTTAATTAAAAAAAGTAAGGTACCAAAAAATATCTTTATTTATCAGAATAGAATGGTTGGGTAACAGGCGTTAAACAATAATTTGATTATCTCGTCATTTACAATTAAACATGTACTAAAATAGTTTTTTACAAAATCAAACATAGGTAAACTATGTAATCTAAAATATAGAAACATTAAGGTATAAAGTCCGCACACATCCGAATGGTAATCTTGCAGTATTGTTTTATTGTAATGGAAGCATCTAGAATTCTTCTCTAGGAAACGTAAATGATATCCTTGCGGTGCTCGTCCAAAGCAATCATAATATTCCCCATTACCATTCTCGTCAATGTAGATAGCGGTCCAATGCTGACCTGGTTTGTTTGCAGGATCCGTGTTTACGATAATTGCACACGGCTTAGGTACGTGTCTCGGTAGTTGATTAGAACCACATACCAGCCGAAACACAGTCTTCTTGTGGCTGGGGATCGATCTCAAGCTTCTCAACACTTGTACTGCATACATCTTTGGAATTGGTATGCGTCCAGTCTTGCAGTAGTAAGGCGTTTTCCGTGCACACATAGGCCCAGTGATGTTATGGTTTAAACAGCTATATGCTTTTGCTTCCTTTTACAACTGTTTAATCGATGGGCAACCAGTTTCCTCCAGGTTTACTATTGGTTTGTTAAGAAACCTTAAAAACTGTTGTTTTTCACGGCCCTTAACGTGAATTTTGTTAAATGGGCGCAACACTCTCATCAACTCCGCACGGAAATTGTTGTAGTGTACATGACCTGACCACCATTTCAGCCCATGATAATTATCCTCCATAAATTTTATCTGTCGTGACATGGATCCTGATATAAAGCAACCTCGAGGTGGTTTTACCAGCAAACAACGATAAACAACCATGATCTGTAACCACGGCAATTTATTTCGGTATGAATTCGTTGTTAACACCACTAAATCCTTGTACGTCTAAGTATGCGCCCATCTTCTTCCGGCTGCTGCTGTACACTGAAGATCGCAGGTTAGAGCTACCACTTTTAATAGCTAAAATCCACAACGACGTTCCGATGTTTATCAATCTCGATCACGTTATCGAATTCTGCATACATCAAACAGTTAACGGTTACGGTGAGCGCTTCTTCAAACCGGACTTCCAGCCGAAGGGAGCCGTTTCTAATTAAATTCCAGTGCTTACTAGCGTTTGCAGACAAGTCAGGTGTTAGGTCAAAGGCCATTAAACAGTAGCCGTTGGGGTAATCACTTCTCGATATATCATTACCTTCATTCAAAAAATGAATACACGTACCAGAGAATAAGGTGTGGTACGCTCTTACATACAAGCCATTAACTGTAAAGTCTGGTTTTAAGGCCTTCGATGGAATTTGTTGCCCGTAAATACATAACGACATGTAGTTAATAATGCTGCGATGAAAATTGAACGGGTTTGAGGGGTAATCACCGTTGAAGGCTTTATTTTCTACAAACTCTACGATGCATCGTTTAGGTAACTGACCCAGGAAAACATTATCCAATGATTTTCGCTGTATGCCTGCAGGTATAGTTAACACTTTCACGCCGGTCCTTGTAACAGGGTATTTTGCGGTAGTTGTTTCTAAAGCTTTAGCGTGCGCAATTAGAATAGTTGGATTAATTCGCATACGTCTCACCAGTAAACTAGCGTCTACAATTCGCGTCTTGTAATTTGAAGCGAGCGCCGCCAATAGGCTAAAGGTATCTCTTGATCGTACAAATTTAGCCTTTAACTCAGCACCACTTACGAGAAACTTTTCTTGATTAAACAAATCCGAGTGCACGTGACCAATCATCTCTATCTGTTTCCCGGTAGCCGCAAGTGCTTGACGTTTTGAGAAACCGTTATTTGCGTTTCCCAGTGTATTCATCTGTCCACCTGTATCATTGTGCCATAAAATACATCCTAGATGTGAACTCTTGGCCTCCTTTCCATAATTTAGCAGCGTTTCGATATATGAACGGTATGCGTAGGTGTTGTTTGGTTGTGACACCATCTTCTGATTTCAGCAAACCTCCACCTGTGAGAAAGGCGAATGCATCCAATTGTTTACCGGTGCTACAACGTCAGCGTCTGTAAGTGCTGTATCATCTTGCTTTAGAACTTTAGCTGTGATGTACAAC
Source organism: Vesta saturnalis (assembly GCA_036346205.1). Classification (NCBI taxonomy): domain Eukaryota; kingdom Metazoa; phylum Arthropoda; class Insecta; order Coleoptera; family Lampyridae; genus Vesta; species Vesta saturnalis. The sequence goes on along the minus strand of JARFJB010001918.1, from coordinate 1,091,354 downwards.
ATGGTCTGGCTTAAATCTATGTAATCGTTTCCATTTCCGGGGACTACAAATTCTATTGGGGCGTCATCACTCAGAGCAGATAAGGTCTAGTAAAATATCCATTCACCAGTTTCGATACTTGTCTGCGTCGACGGTAAAGCGAACAAATCCAATTCGGACTTGACGAATTCACACGATTGGGCATGTAGAAAAGCCATTATCTTGAGAATATATCGTCGCAAGTAGGCTTTTTCTTAGAAACAGCTCTCGGCAGAGACTGGTTATTATAGAACAGACGTACTCTTTTATAACCCGAACCCTCCATCATTTTATCGATTTTCTCGTCGGCTTTACGCTTAAGGTTTCTACCTGCCTCGTGAAATCTTTCTTGAAACGAATCCTTAATAGGTCGATCCTCTATGACGTCACCAAGAATATTAACACCCGTTCTAAGAGCTTCCTTTCCAATAACCTGCGCCAGACTTAAATAACGGTATTATGCTTCTAAATATACCACCTAATCAGCTTCCTATTCCATGACCACGTTGATATGGCGCACCTCTGTAGATAGAGCCGATACCGCTACCGGCTTGATTCATGTAATATTGCTGATAAGGGCAAACCATTATTGTAGCTTCACACACGACGTTCCAAACTTAAATGACATTGCTACACCCGTATCTGTTTTTATATTAATCTCGATGTTTTCAAATTCGTGTCATTACCGGTATGTAGTGTGCAGGCGAAAAAACCACATTTTTATGACCCCCGTAAGCATAGTTTTCTGAAGTAATATTTATTATACGGATAAGCGGAGATAAAAAATCGCCCACAATTTGCGGTTCAACGATGTCACAATAAACAAACATTTGCGTTGGTAATCCTATCCATATACTAGCGGGGTGAGGGGGTACCATAGCTATGTTCTGATACGGACGATAACCCAATTGTAAGGCTAGACGTTGTGAGAATCCGAATAGCGATAGCTGAATTTTTAATTTCGTAGTGACGCACTTAGTTAGATTATGATATACAATTGTTACCAATTTACTTATTAGTACATGGTTATTTACTTCGCTGATAATTTCCTCTATGTTGGCATAATTTCCCGAAGCGAATCGTATCACGTACCAGCCATCTTCAATATAAATGATCTTCTCGTTGTCGCATTGAAAATATTCTGCGGCCTTTTTTAATATCGTTTCTAGCACGTTCTCGCCAGGTGGTTCTGTTCTATAATAAATTAAATTATCTGTTGCACTTACAGCGGCAAAAGAACGTGGGTACTGAATTTCCGATATCCCTACAACCCACGACCCCGTTAATCTTATTCGCTTTGGCAACTGCGTAATAAAACTTGACGTCATATTACCTGGAAGAAACTACATTTTTATATATCTCTCAACTGCGAAGCCAACACCCAGCTATTAAATTTGTCACTGTATCCACGCCACTTTACCAGGTATTGTTTACATCGCCCACGGCCCTATCTGCTAGAATCTTATCGACTTTGAATAGAGTATCTTTATCAACCGTAACAACTTGCAATTCTTCTTCGTAAAAGGTACCCTCAACAGGATCGTTATTAAGATCGATTATTCGATAAACTGGTGGTCTTCTTTTTATCTCCGCACTAATTGTAAAAACTTCCTCGCTCCAATTCGTTTCATATCCCTTCTCAAAGGTGTACTTAGTTCTGGCGATTCTGACATGCTCACTTACTTCATATTTAGGATGGCGTACTAGACCTAAACCTTTCGCGTACAGATTATTCCACACTTCCAAAATGTTTTTATCGTTTACAGCCGCGGGGAGCATCTTTATGCTTGAATGAGGGCTATTGTTGTAAGCAGTAACAAGTCTTTCGAGTACATCAATATACCTGTAGGAATTTTTGTAAGTGAAATAACGCCACATCTTTCTTTTCAATGTTTTATTAAATCCTTCAACTACAGATGGTTTTACATGAGGGTTATTTGTTACATAGAAATTGATATTTTGTTTCTTGAAAAAGTTTTGTACATTGCTCGCCACAAACTCTTTGCCTTTATTCGTCTGTAGATTTGCCGGAGTATTGTCGCAATCCTTAAAAATATCCGCGAATGCTTCAATTACAGATGAGGCTGTCTTCGTTTTAAGTGCTCTCACCCATGCCCTCTTGCTAAATACATCAATTACCGTTAGTATGTGTTAGTATTATAAGTTTTGTGAAATTCCTCTTCTTCTTCTTTGAGAGATTCTTCTCGGTGTTTCCCGCGTTTCACTATCTGCATCGTAATTCTCACCTATAGTTGTGAGGGTCCATTCAACGCTGGGTGATACAGAAACATCATGCCTTTGCGTATTTACGATAAACACTCGTGGTATATTTATCTGTTTAACGTACGTCGCAAATTGACGCCAACCGCGCGGGTTTGAAGTTTTTCGTTTTCTTGACGTCTCGTGAACCAGATCGATAATGTTAGAATGTGGTATGATCTCGCCTTTTGTTGTGACAGTACCTCTTTTATCCCAAAAAACATCGCTGCTCGTATTCAGTATACGTAACAAATCCTCGCATTTTCTCTTATATAAAGGCGGAAGCGTTGATACCACCTCGTCGTCTGTCAGATCTTTGCGTTGCGGTAAATCTCTAGTATCATCAGCAACAGCGTCACCGCTGATTGTTATACTGGTGGGCTGACGTAACTGATTGGAAAAGTGTAGATACGTTTAAAGAACTTGGTTGTACTGCTGCCATTTGCCATGGTCGGTCATTTTGGTTTTTAAAACTTTACCCATATAGTTACCCAGCTGCGTTAAAATGTTGTTTTGTGTAACATCTGGTGCCTGTAAGCGCTGTATAAAATCCATCGGTAGAATAATCATCTTCTTCAGATTATGATCCATGGTTATTGAAACAGATCACCTAGGATTCCGTCGAGTAATGGTCCTAACAGGAGTGGTAGAAATGCACCACCTTTCTGTAGAAGAAACTGTTTCTTCTTTTTTATAGATTCGCCTTTCTGTGCCAAGCGTCTTAAAGTGTGCTTATGTTGAGAGAGTCGCTGCTTCTGATCAGCTGACAGAGGTACACGACCTTTTAAAATGTTATGTGCATACTCGCTACCTGCTTACTATCCAAACATTTCAATAAAGCGTCACGTTGACTTTTACTTAATCTGGCTAATGCATGCAGGATATCAATGTTCTCGCTTAAAACGTCAGCCATCGTATATGATGTAATCTTTATGACTGTGAGACTTAAACCCTTTTTTCGCTATATATACCTGGCAGATACCTGGAGGCCCGAATATGTTTGTTCTATAACGTAGCAGATCCGGTATATTCTGTTTTAAATCGAACAATAAATATCCGTGCGGGCTTGAAGTAGCATCTTGGTACGCTGCTTCTAAAAATTTCGGGTTGTCCGGCGAAATCTGTCTTGCTAAATGCTGTATCTGAGCTCTGTCACGTGAGTTCTTAAACAAAATTATGTAATGTGCGTTGAGAGAAATATCCCGCTGTCCACGTCCTTGATGAAATATGTTCTGCGTTAAGAAAAACACACTTAGATTTCGATGGTGGCAACCCTTTGCAAAAATATCAACCACAGAGCCGTTCGTTTCGCGCATTAGATCGTCAATTATTATTAAGACAGGTTTTTCCTCATCAAACTGTTCCATATCAGGTAAACCCTTTTGAAATTCCACAGAGAGATCTTTGAATAAAGGCTGCCACTCACTGTAAAACCAGATATTTTTTTTCAAAAGCTGTATCGCAGGCAGTTTCGATATTTTTTAGAAAATCCACGATAAAATACGATTTCCCACAACCCGACGGACCCACAACTATCGCCGAAAAGGGGTGCTTAAACTGACCTTCCATCTTGAATCGCTAAACGATACTAACAGATACTCTACCAGCAACCTAGTTTAATAAATAGACTAAATAACATCCTTCTCAATCAGAGTGCTAGCCCCAGGAACAAAATAATCTACAAAGATAATTGCCAGTAATAGTTGCCACCCTACCATAGCCCTAAGACCAATCCCAAGACCAACCCCAAGTCCAAGAGCTAGCCCAAGTCCAAGACCAGCTCCAAGACCTAGTCCAAGCTCCAAGACCAACCCCAAATACCAAGACCAACTCCTACATCTGCCCCTCACGTGAGCAAGTACAAAATTGCTTTCAAAGAGGCTCTTAATACAACATTAAAATTCCGTCAAGGGTTGAAAAAGACCTCCTAAAGGAAACCATAGGGGTAGAAATAACGCGTCCTACACGTGGGCGAGTTAAAACAAAAATAATTAGGGTTGAAAAGGGCCTCCGAAAAGAAAACATAAGTGTGGAAAATCCGGTCTCACAAGTGGGTATGTAGAAAAAAATTAGGGGTTGAAAAAGACCTCCGAAAAGAAACCATAGGGCTGAAAATATGGTCTCCCACGTGGGGAATTCTTGTAACGTCAAAATCCAAAATGGCACGTGGTACCTCACTACTACTAACGAAAAAATGACAATAAATCGATTTGCTGAAAGTTTAAAAAATAAAAAATTAAGTGAAATTATTTCAGCCAGAAATTTTTCTTCTCTAAAAGAAGCAATAAGAGCTGCCCAAGATGAAGAAATAAATTCTCAAAATTCTTCACAAATTTTTATGATAAATAAAAAAGGAAGAGGAAACTTTCGTGGAAATTTTCCGAGGGGTTCCCGTTCCTATGCTTTGAATAATTGAAATGAAAATTTTTCCCATAAACGATACAATAATTATAATAATTTCAATAACAATAATCGCCAAATGCCACGAACTTAATATTTTCATAGAAGTTTGAGAGGTCGTTCATTTACACGCGGAAATATGAGAGGTTCAAGAGTACCGCGACAAAATGTACGATTTTCAGAAATAAATAATGTTAGCCCAGGTCAAGATATGCAGTATGAGGGTAATTCTATTATTTCTAATAATAATGAACGTATAAGGCCCACACATCAAGATAACACTAATTCTAGCAAATTTTTTCGTCTCTAAAAATAACTATTATACTGAGTGTTGTGAAATATTCACATATTCTCCAAACTATTCAAATTCAGTTAATTTAAATTTAAACAATAAAGTTTTAATTTCTTAATAGACAGGAGCATCAATATGTGCTATTAAAGCTGAAAAATTAGAACAAAATAATATTATTCACAAAGAAGGACTTGAAAGGTATAGGTGGAATAATAGTTTCATAGGGATACACGATTTTAAATTTAGCAGCAGGAAAACTAAGATTTAATCAAAAATTTTATATTTTGAATAATCTACCGTGATTTAATGATGGCATTATAGGGGAAAATTTTTATATGATAAAAAATGATGTAACATGGAAGGGCCCTAGAATGTGCGTATTAAATAGAAAAATTAAAATAACAGATAATGATACTAAAAGAGTGATTTTAAACGACTTTCATCTGTTACCCACAAGTGGCCATGCAGGCATTAATCGTATGATTAATAAGATAAAACAATATTATTATTGGTCGGGTATAGATAATGATGTAAAAACTTTTATTAGTAAATGTGACTTATGTCAAAAACAAAAACACAAATAATAGTTATTTATGCAACAAGTGACGGGCTCGTTGGATAATTTCACGTCGCGTGCCATAAACACTTTTTGCACGAGTTGCATACTAAATTTTGTCTACGTTCATGCAAAAAACCACTAAGTGTAGGAAAATAAAAGGCATAATTTAACAGCAAAGCATTTAATAATTAATTAGCACTATCGACTGTAGAGAAAGTTAGGAACTAATAGAAACAATTTAACTCAAACTTTGTTAATGTTAAAAGTAAATGTACAATTCGTGCAATTGTCAATATCAATATTTCTTAGTGAATTATTTTTTAATTCTACTTCTTGGTTTGTAGTTTCTCTAAATGTACTAGTACTTGGTATCTGTACATTGTCACTTTCTGTAGGCTGAAATATCTGTTTTGCAACATTGTGTTTGTTTGCAAGTGATTGCTCTACGTATCCCTTCGCTACTGTCGACGATTTCCATCCGCCCTGCCGTTTAAGCTGTAATATATCTGCTCCTGTATCTGCAAGAAGTGTCGCTGATGATCCCCTGAAGCAGTGCCCTGTGTAGAGCTCAGGATTCTCCAAATGCAAAAATTTTGCAATTTGATACGGGATTTTAGCAAACGTATTTACACCAATAGCTTGAATAGTGCACTTTTCATATCGATAATTGATAAAAAAACGTTTATGTGAAATATGTTTAGGACGTAATTTCGCGTATTTATGATATATATCGACCAAGTTTAATCGTTTTTCCACCTCTCCTCTTATGACAAAACTTCGTTCTTTGTCAGTTTTTGACCGTGGTACGTTTACAATTAATATTGAGCCTACTTCTTCTATTTCTTGGATAGTTAATTTTTGGAGCTCATCTCAACGACATGCCCCTGCGATTCCAAATATTGCAGCGACCTACAACAAGCAGTTTTAAAATATTTTACAGAAGCTAAAAATTACCGACTTACTTTTTTCATCAAATACTAGGAGTCCGGAGCTTCTTTTAGAAATTTAAAAATTTGTTCCCTGTTAAATACTTTTGACTTTTTTGGCCACAAAGTTCTGCTTCATGAATGCCATTAGTTTGTTGTACTTTTTAATATCAATGTTTTCTTTTACAGAAAGGCAAACTCATACCATTTAATACTCTGACCAGAGTGATAAAGGTTTAATTTCATTTGATCTTTTAGAAAAATGTGCAAGAAGCACATTTTCTGTAATATTTACCACTTTTTTATCGAAGCATCACTCTTTAAAACGGCTGAAGCTTATTTCATATTGCTTCCTTGATTTGCTGAGTAGTGAGTTTAAAGACGCCGTATTTGCCATGTCACTAACCTCTGGTGGGGCCTCAACAAATCCTTCTTCACCACTATCATAAATATTTACATTATTATTGCTCATTTTAAAGCGGTAAATGTGTATTCGTCAAAATTAATTTTTGACTGAAGTTTCTAGAACAGAAGTTGCAATGACATCTCATGTTTCAATGTTTAAATAATAGTAGCCATGACTGCGTATGTTCAAGGTATTTTTACGTGGCAGAAAAGTAAATTGTGTCGATTTCAATATTTTATGTGTGTCATGATTACAAAACGCTGTAGTAGAATGACAGATGAGTGCAATAAACATATTTTCTTCAGACGTCAATAAAAGATGACATTTTAAACTTTACCTGACAACGTTAAATTTTGACATTTTCACCGGCGGCTGCAAAAGTCTTTTGCATTCCCTCGCAGCGGATGCAAAAGTAATGTAACTCGAACACCCAATTTGGAAAACAACAAAAACAAATTTATTGTTTAGAGTTATAAAGATTAAAAGTACAATGATTAAAACTAACATTTTCTCCAAAATAAAATCCACCAGAGGTAACAGTGGAGGTTTCGCTGGGTTCTGATGAAATGGTGTTTAATTCTTTCTCTTCTACATGAACTTCTGTACTCGTAGCGCTTACACTAGGTGCAAACATTTTCAAGGCAGCCTCTTTTTTTGTTGCTAGAGAGTCTTCAATATAACGCTCAGCTACAGTGCTGGATTTCCAGCCACCATGGCGCTTCAAGCACATTAAATCTGCGCCGCCGTCCACCAACAGTGTAGCTGAGGTTCTTTTAGACAATGCCCTGTGTATTCTGTATAGTTCGCCAATTTTAAGAAAAAGCTACCTCCCTAGGAACACTGCTTATTTTATGGATTCCCATCACCGCTCTTGAACATTTTCCATTTCCATATTTCAAAAAAAATCGGCGATCATTCATATCTCGTGACGCAAAGCAACATATTTGTTATATAAAGGACCCTGCACACCTTTTTTGGGTTTTTAGACCACAGTCAAATTTAATGAAATTTTAATATGTTATAGACTAAAACTATTTGAACAATATTTCTCATTGGACCAACTTAATATAATGGCTAGTTTTTGATATACAGGGCGTTAAAGTAATAGTGCCTAATAAGAATAATGGCTGTTCAGTGGGTTTTAACATTGATATACGCAAGTGTTACCATTACATATTATACTTTTTTGTAATTTTTATTATTCTGTACTTTCTAACATTTTATACAGGGTGTTTCAACAAAAATTAGTATTAAATATGATTATTTACATGATAAAAAGTGGAACTTATACATAAAATAAACAACCTAATATTTACATGATTTATATACAAGAAACGGAACATTTAGACGGCAGCATGTCTGTTTAAAACATCTTGAGTAGCGGCTAGCACTTTGATTTGCGGTAGCCTAATAACTTCTTCGTGCCTTGCATAGCCCAAGAACCAAATAACTGCTGCTATATGTGCATTGGCAATAGTGGCCAAATATAGGACCATCTTGTTCAGCATCATTATCAGGAACAGGGTTATAGCTAATTATTATTTAATATTTAATTTGATTTCTATGTCTAGATCTAATTCTAAGCCGAACGAGATTTAATTCGTTGAACGCCGTATCAATTTCGAAAAAGTGGTTGCCCAGTTGGTGATTGTTATCCTGTATGTAAGAAGGTGCTAGTTTAAGTTGGAAAGTTCCGTAAGTTATGCGTCTTAATTGAGCTATATTTATAACTGGAAAATTTTCTAATTGGTTTTGTTCTAAAGGTGCCCATCTGCCGTGCCGCCTCAACAAGCCTTCATTTTCCGCTCTAGCTTGTACATGATTAGGTTCGGTTACCATTTGAAGCATTTCTTGTGCTAGTTCTTCATTTGCTTCTTCCATATGTAATGGTGGATGGTAGCGGTTTATTAGGGCACAGGCAACACGGAAACATGTCCGCAAATTGGGTATTTGGGCAATTGAAAAGCAGTTACGAAAAATTTTAAATATTGACTGAGCGTGTCCGTTTCGAGCTTCTACTACCCACCTTTGCTTAGTAATAATTCTGCTAGCGTTGGCTTCTACAGTTGGCAATTGACGTCTACCTTCTAGCGCTGGTGGAATTTGCACAGATATGCCAACATTATTTAAAAATTCCCGAGCATCTCGGTAGCCTCTGTCCACAATCACAACATCGCCAGGTTGCAGCCAGTGTCTTAGTTCTTGATTCTGATTATATTGGTATCTTAATATACTCGCATCATTATTTCTTGGGTCGGAAAAGTATGGACCATGAACATCCAAAATATATCCATCTGGGGCAACAACTAGCACTGGCTTAACAAGATGGCAATGTTTGTGAACTGAATAGGACTGCCTGAGGGTCTGAAAATTTTTGCTACGCTCTATGTTAATATAAGCGGCATCGATACAAATAATGGCTTTTGGGTTTTCAAGTTCCTCATTAAATAACTCATTTGCAAATCTGGTAACGTGTTCAGCAATAAATTGGTTACAGTTTATGTGACGAGGTCTTAAATTCTGGGGCACAAAATTATTGGATAATGATTCCTTAACTTTTTGAATTGCCACTGAGACACCCTGTCTGCTACCACAAGAAAACATCGCCGCTAAAAACGTGTCTGAAAGTCCGTGACGTAATTTATATAAAAAACACAGTAAATCTTTTTTTTTAACTTCTCTCCTTCTTCCGTAAATATTATCATTCGCACAAAGGTTGAACAATTCCCGAAATTGATCCCTGTTTAAGGATCACAGCGCACTTAGCTCCTCATCACTGAAATTGTTTTCATCCGAAAAAGTTTTATTTTTTGTGTTACTTTCTCGTATAGTTGTCAACCACTGATCGAACTCTGCCCCTTTTAAATTGTATGGCTTTTTAATGGACCTTATACCATTTTCTAATGGAAATAAACCATTCTCATCAAGATGGACAGGACAAACCTTACAAATACGAGGTATGTATACTCCCTTTCGCATAAAAATATTTGTCCTTGCCTGTCCTGATAAATGTTGAATATTTGCAGCATTATTGCACATTAAACAATGATTAGCACTATATTTTACACGCAGCTTCATAATTGTTGGATCTGAATTCATAGACCTGAATTTCATCTATGATACCTTGATTGCAATTTGTACAGAGCCTGGTATTACCATTTATGTCCATTGGCGGAAGTGAAAGTTCCTGTCGTCTTCTCTGAGGAATATTTATATTCTGGTCCGCATTTTGTCGTAAAATGGTCATTTGTCTGGGATTCCCCACTATTTCACATACATAACACTGAAAGTTTAATCGAAAAGCCACTTTAATGCAAACTTAAATAATGACTTTAAGGAAACTTAGTTACAGGTGACATTGTCATTTTAAGTAACTGGTTGTTATTAACAATCGAAAGTGTAGATATGTATCAGGCTTATGGCTATATCTGTAATTTTTAATATTATTAACTACTAATTTTTATTAAAACACCATCTATAGAATGATAGAAAGTACAGAAAACTGAAAAATTACTAAATAGTAAAATATGTAATTGTAACACTTGTGTATATCCATGCTAAAACTCACTGAAAAGCCATAATGCTTATTAGGCACTACCACTTTAACGCCCTTTATATCAAAAACTAGCCATTAGATTAAGTTGGTCCAATGACAAATATTGTTCAGATAGTTTTAGTCTATAACATACTAAAATTTCATTAAATTTGACTGTGGTCTAAAAACCCATAAGAGGTGTGCAGGGTACTTTAGGAAAGATTCCCCTACAACTATAAATGACATTTTTTTTTGATTTGCTATCTGAAATTTTAATATGTAGCAGAGTTTTCAGGTTCTCAATGTCGTCTACCTTCATCTTTACTAATTCATCGCAACGACATGCCCCTGAGATACCAATAATCAAAACTATCTAAAAAAATAAAAATGTCGAATGCTCAATGATTTTATCATCGAATATTGGGCCCACATTGTCGAGCTTTTCATTTTCATTTTTGTTGCTAATTCGGCAAAATAAGCTAACATCACGGTTTCAGGGTAGCTTTTAATATTTTTTTCCTCGCACCATTTTATAAATTGCTGAAAAGCGCGTTCATAGATTTTGCTCGATCTTGAAGTTCACAATTTTCAACTTGTTTAGTGCATTGCTTTCAACGAAACCTAGCAGCGTCTACTGCTGCTTGCCAGAGCACGCTAAGTAAATCTAACTATTCCTCATTTTCACAACCTAATTATTTTTCCTTATTTCACATTTAAGTGTAAAAAACGTCAGAAGAAAAAATAGTATATTTTATGCGGAGCAAAGTGACTTTTTGTGGCTCATCTGTATTTGCCGGCCTCACAAACCTACAGATTCTCCACAAAAAGTGTCACTTTAGCTCTTCATGAAATAATATGCTATTATTGCACTGAGTGCAATAAAGGACCACTTTTTTCACTAATTATGATTCAATAAAGCGTTGTTTTTTCCATGAACGTAGAAAAATATATAAAACAACCAATGGTTATAACAACAACAGCTAACTCCGCTTTTGAGAAAGTTTATCTAGGTATTGTTGGACCATTACCTAGAGATATAAATGATTGTTATTACATTCTTACACTACAATGTGATCTTTCCAAATTCGTCGAAGCATACCCTCTAAAAAATAAAGATGCTGTATCAGTCGCAAAGGGTTTTGTGGACAATTCCATTTTAAGATATAGGATTCCACGAGAAATTGCAACTGATGGAGGATCTGAATTTGTTTCGACAACGATGCGGGAGGTATGTGAGTTTCTAAAAATTCAACAAATTCAGTCAACAGCATACCACCATGAAAGTATAGGTAGTTTAGAAAATTCACATAATGTTCTAGGCGCTGATTTGAGAACTCAAACTCAAAATTATGTTGATTCTTGGAGTTCTTGGGTTCCTTATTTATATTTCACTTACAACACGACTATACATACAGAGACAAAATCACACCCTATGAATTAGTTTTTGGGAAAAAATGCTATGTACCCAACAACTTACATACAACACTAGAACCACTGACTAATTTTGATGACTACCCACTCGAATTAAAATACAGACTAACAAAAGCTCAACAAGAAGCCAGAGAAAGTTTATTAAATTCAGAACAGAAACGAAAACATATGATAAAGATACCAATCCAATTTCTTATTAAAAAGGAGATTTAATTAAAAAAAAGCGAAACGGGCGATAAGCTCTCTAAAGAGATTTTTAATGGACCGTACATATTACTTGAAGATATTTCTCCAAATGTCAAAATAATAAACAATAATAAAGAAATTATAATACATAAAAATAGAACTAAACCATATAATTTTAAGTGAACGAATACAAACAAAGTGAAGTGTAGAATTAATTGTTTACAATCATAGACAGAGTTATAAACAATAATAATTATTATAGTGACATTTAGTTAATAAGTTTAATTAGTTAGTAATTTTATGTACAATTTTATTTTTCTATAATAGAGAAAAAGAAAAGTTTAAAACTGCCGTGAGATGTGTAATATGGTAGCAACACCCTATACAGTATATTAAAATAAAATGTTAATTGTATTTTTTTTTTTAATTTAACTATAATGCTTTAGTAATTATACAATAAACCTGTTTAAACCATATCCCTTCAAAACATTAAATCAAAAGCGTGACAACCTAAAGTGTTTACTGTCCGTGCAAATGAAATTTAGTTCTCTTGTCAATCTATTTTTTCTGGCATTTCTACATTTGCAGCTGTACCAGATACATCAGCTTAATACGCATTGCGTTGCATTAGAGTAATAAACGATACCTTTTTACATTAAGAATCATTCCGTATTCGTTTTCTGAACGAGCGCAGAAAAAACTATTATTTCCAATTAGTATAATGTATTAAATCAGTTCCTATAATCTGATTTTTATACTGTAAAAATGGCAACATATTTTCAAGATTGTATGCTCCTAATCACTACTGGAGAATTAGACAAACAGTTTACAGTCAAAGGGTTACTTATAGTAAGAATTCTTCACAACCATTGCACAATTTTGTCAACAGTAACCGAAATGATGGAAAACTTCAAAATGGAAGCTTAGAAGATTTACATTCATCATGAAAAAATATTTCGCTTTTTATGGGATAATTCAATACAAATACTTCTATTTGTTGTTTTGTTGAAATGTATAAATTTTGTAAATAGCGATATTATTCTACGATTTTAACATAAAAAGCTAAGCATTTTGATATGGCGGAATTTTCCAGTGCAAACTATGTGAGCTTCAACCATCGGAAAAAAACGCTTTAGTCCACGTATCCCATACAATTTGAAACTAGTGATATGACCTATCTGAATGCTTCCAACTATAACGTTTAGGGTAAATCGAACGTGAAGCGTGATATACAAATTGGAAACGCGGGCCTGGAAAACTCATTTTCTATCGGAAAACTATAATAAAATTGTATGAAAATATTTGCTTTGTACGATTAAGTTGGGCACCTATTGGAGGGTAGGCAGCGATATGGGTTATAGCAACAAGGGGTTGTCTTCTTGGCTGCAAACTTAAACTGAATTTCCTTTCACATAGAATTGCAGTTCAGTGAATACACGTCCTTTTTCAATTAGATAAAATTGTGCATTCGCATAAAACTAATTGCGGTGGTGTCGATTACACAATAGCGTTATAATTTACAATGCTAATTTTAATCAAATTCAAAACTTTTTGCAGAGCCAGTATTTCTTAATTAAAGGTAAGCACAAGAATCTCATAAAATGACACATACATAAAATGCCGTATGCTCAGTGTGAGTGTCATATAATTTCAGCGTATAATTGAAGTGGAGGAATCGGATAATCAAAATGTATTGCTACAGTTAGGAACGTTGTAGTTTGTTTTAATTAGATTAAAATAAATAGCGACGTTTCGTCTTGATATGAATATGTAATTAATATTTTTCGATTCAAAACGGCTTGTTAGGTATAAAGAAACTCTTACTTTTGACACTTACCAATGTCACTACTAGTCTGGAGGCATAGTTAAACCTTGAAATTGAAGTTTACTTGAAATTCTGACTAATTTTGTATATAAAATTTAATATGCGTAATATTTGCTTTCTAACATTTTATTCGTTCATGATTTACCACTTTTAAGGTGTTCTGTTGGTCTTCATCAATGTTAATAAAGAAAAAACACCAGTAGTTCATCTACCGAACATAAATCTTTTCCTAATAAATGCTCAATTCTGCTTATTATAAACCCGCGAGTTCTGGTAAACCATATCTGACTAAATAAAATCTCCGTTTAAAGACCTGTTGTTTAAACACTCTTAAAGTGACAGAGTAACCTGCAATTAATCCTTTGAATCGTCCAAAAGCTTTTTAGATTGTCTGTATTGTTCAGTTGATTAATTATTTATTAAGGAAACCCCCAAGTAATTTGCATTCGGAATCTAAACCCTGTCTAATAAAACCTAATTGTTCAGTTAAACCATTAACTAGTGCTTGACATTAGGGTCTCTAGTACACAAACAAACAAACAGCTCGTAAAACCCACAAAGGACGTTCTAAGACGGCGAGTTGTGTAGGCTATTGTACTTATTTGTCTGATATCTAAGAAAACGATATCGGGCCTGGAACTAGACAAAGCAAATCACGTTGTTCAAAGACTTTCGACGAGATAGCCCCGAGGTGGCAAGGTCCTCAGGACAAACCTCGTTTCCTGAAGTGCGATACATAGCTTTGATCAGCGCGTAGGCGGTTATTTCTACTGATGCGTCGTTCATTAGTTTATCGTAAGCGAAGGAGTGTAAGGAATTAATTATTATTAAATCTGAAGTTTATTAATTGCAGAAAATTGTTAATTGTTCACGTTACCTTATATAATTTTTTTAGCTCTTTACAAATTAAAAATAGGTTTTAAAGGTACAGACATTGAAAAGTGCTGATGAACAGCAAAAATTATGAATTAGGGATATAAAGGAATGAGTGCACTTTCCGTCGTACTGAAGTGTACGCTAAATGATATTTATGTTGTGCATGCTGATTGCAAAAATTAGACGGTTTGGATGGGTGTACATCTGTACATGCGGATGTGAGAAACACCTCTGTCCGTATTCTCTCATTGCTGAATGTCGATAGATAAATGACTTCTAACTACACGCCGTAATTGAATTTGAAGTTAGAAAATGTGCGCTCGGGCAGTATTTGAGTAAGATGAAGAGGCTTAGTAGTGTTCGTCGTTGGATTTATTCTATTTTCAATAATGGTTATGTCAAAATATTGTAGCTAGGCTTTACGTTGAATATGCACAATATACATTCCTTTGTAAATTATTGGTGTACTTCACTTTGATAATAAGGCTATTTATTTACGAGGATAAATTGAAAAGTGTCCGACCTAATCCAGATAGGATGCAAACGTGTGTTGTGTTGTTTAATGTTTTATGAATCTGGCTTTTGAATAACAGTTTTTGTCCAATAATAATTCTTTAGTGACCTATCAAGGTTGGTAAAACAATTTGGCGGGTTAAGATTCTTGCTATTTTCAGAGTAAGTTTATCCTCAAAGGGAACAAATACTGAGCTGGGCGGTACATAGTTTGAGTCTGCCCTTTCATATACTAACGTTAAAGCTTGGGTTGTGAGTTATAAACGTGGTTGCATGAACACCAAAGATGCACTACGTTTAAGAAGCCCAATAAATACTGCATCAACAGAAATTATCACTTGGAATGACCAGAGATTGAAGCGGATGGAGATAGAAAATGCTGCATCCACTTCAGTAAAGTAGGTACATTACACATTATCCCGAATTCCGGTTAAGAAGAAGTCGTACGTGCGTAGGTCCCGCGACTGCTCATGTTATATTAACAGCAGAAACAGTTTCCTTGCGATAGCTTTCTTTACGCGTAGTTTACCATATTGTATTGTCCAGAAACAGAACAGTATCAAACGGGCCGTCAAACAAGAATTTTCACCAAGGAAACCAAGTTATTTCTATCGCGATCAGCTGAGTTGCATTGTAACATAAACAACAAGCGAGTACTTTCATGGTGTAAATAAACAAAGGTGTCTCGTCACGTGTCGAATCAAAGTTATCGATGATTTGGGGTATATTGAGATACGTGTATAGTACGTTATTTATAATATTTTGTCATAAATACTTAAATTGATTTGTCGCATACTTAACTAGCATTTGATTTTGTTGAACATTCTACCATTTATTTGTTACAAGGTAATAAATTATAGTAACGCGCTTAATGATTTTGTCGTTAGCTACAATTATTATATCTTGTTTCCTTATACAGAGTTAGGCAGAATTATTTATTATTTATTTATTTTCTGTATAGCCGTAACCATTAATGGCTCAACTTTAACCAAAAAATGAAGCAAAAAATTATTGAGTAAACATGGCAATTCTATTTTCTGAATATTACATCAATCAAGTGACCTTCACCTCGCTGCTGGACTTCCTGAATCCTAGCATGAAAGTTTTGCATCACTCGCTGCAACACTTAAATAGGGATAGTGGTAATCTCTGCTAAAACATTTTGCTTCAGTTGTTCCAAAGTTCGAGGGCGATTAGCGAATTTTTCTGTCTTTAGGTAGCCCCATAAAAAAAATCACAAGCTGACAGATCCGGTGAATTTGAAATGACTCGACCAGTACTAGCTAATCCATTTTCTTCAAAAAAGAATGAGCCAAAAATTTCAAAGGCGGATACTGCATACCAAATAGTTACTTTGTCGCTATGAACCAGTACTTCGTGCAGTTGCTGAGCACTTTCTGTCGCCGTCTGTTTGTTAACAAAACCTGACAGGTAAAAATGAGTTTTGCCTTAAGTGAACAAGCAATCGGTGATATACGGATTTTCAGCAATTATCCCCTCGAAGCGCTTGCAAAAGTCAAGGAGTATTTCAATATCCTGCGGCAACAGTCTGCGTACGACTCGATTTTTGTAGGGATAGAAGTGTAAGTCTTTCGGAACGCGATGAAAACTTCTGTTCGAAATATTTAGCGCTAATGTTTGTCGTTTAGCAAATCGTTTAGGACTTTGTAGCATAGTTGCGCTTACCCTTTCAGCATTTTTCGGTGGTCTAACAGAACGAGCACTTTTTTTGATTTTTCTCTGGCGGCTGAAGCAGTACTGCGAAACTTGTGTACCCACTTTACGATTGTTACTGGAGTAGGAATCGGATCTCGTCGATTTCAATTAACATGACAGCGAAATAGACGCTGGGTGGTTACAATAGTGTTGTTATTCTTGAAATAAGCTTCAACAGCCAAAGAACGTTGGCATTGGACCAATGCACCATTTTCACAATTAAACTGGTGTCTCTCGCAAACAGTTTGGCAACTGTCATAAATTGATATTTATCGAGAACGCATGGCGATTTGATTTCTATTTAAATCTTATTATATTATCGAATGAATGTAGTTTAAAAAATGGATACGTCATTCTGTCTAACTTTGTAGTAAACCTTGCTCTTCTGATTAGTCCCTTATATTACCTATCAGTCTTACGAAACCTGTACAGTTCTATCTTGTTTCTTTTATTATTCCTTTTGACCCTTACACTTGTGATTATACGTTATTGTCTAATCTAGGAAAATTTAGGCAGGTAGTAGTACAAACCCAATGATACTTTAATCATTGGTTATAATTATTTATAATAACTAATAATTAAACTCACACAGTGTACGTTACAGCGGACACAACTTTTATTTCATGGTAACTTACCTGTCCATTGGATGTTGCGGAAACAAACTATAAAGTGAAATAAAAAAAAGTGGAGCAGAATGACAATGGGATCTTGGAACAGATACATAATTCAATCGCCTTAAATTGATTTGGTGGGATGCAATACTATCGTTTTGCGATTAGAAAATAAATTAGCGGTAGTTAGCAGCCCACGTGAGTTAGGAGCAGTGACCAGCCAGAAAAATCGCCCAGTAGGTAGCCTATCCCTCACACCAGCTTGTCAACGCTGAGTATTTGCTAAAACTCGTTTTGGGTTGCGTACGTTTTGAATATTATTATGCAAGCAAGGTAATTTTAAAATCAAAAGTGATTGTCATCTACCAGTCGGATTATTAAGATGCAGCGACATGAAATAACTCCACATATCCAGAAACTTGCAGTAAGATTTCTTAAATACCGACCCTCTCTTAAGTACTTTCAGGTACACGATGACCTTGCTAAAACCTAATCAAAGATACCAGTATTATATATTACAGTACATATCCAGAAACTTGCAGTAAGATTTCTTAAATACCGACCCTCTCTTAAGTACTTTCAGGTACACGATGACCTTGCTAAAACCTAATCAAAGATACCAGTATTATATATTACAGTATTAAATTATTTTCAGATTGAAACCGAACAAAAAAAATATAAAGAGCGCAGGCTGACCACGTATTCAGCGAAATTAAGAACAATTTATTGTGTAGGTGGCCCAGGCAGAAAATACAACCCGTGCGAGCGAGTGTGAGTGGATATGTGTATGCGTGCGTGTTTCGGTTCGTGCGTGTAACTACTACCATATCTTGCCTGAAATCAGTTCACAAATAAAGGCACGCTATACAAGGCGCTAAAGTGCAGTTTGTGAATGTTCACAAAAATTAAATTTCCAGAAAAAAGTCTTTTTTTGACAGTAACTCAGTGTTATGTAAAATCTCTTATATGGTGGTAAACTTTATACCACCCCTAAAGTAATTTTTGGGAATGTTGAAAGTTAACAAAAATAAAAAAAATGTTTTTGTGCAACACTTTGTATTAATTCATGTATTTACGTAAGATGGCAACACGTCGCTCGTGTATATTATTGCAAGTATGGTCACATTTTTTAAGTAAATGTTCAAAAAGTGCGAATTCTTGTAGAATTCTAATTTCAACCAACTTCAAAACTGCAACTAATTATGGCACATATATGTATATGTATATATATATATATATATATATATATATATATATATATATATATATATATATATATATATTGCTATAGCTGAATATATAAAAAAATAGTCATAATTTAATAATTCTTTCTTTACTAATAAAATTATACTGCACCGAACTAGCTCAATTGGGGATAGAGTTCAATAGCTTGTACGCTTATTGTTGGCAAATAAAATAAACATAATTTAACCTTTGATGTAATTTTGATTGCGTTTAAATGTAATCGTGAAATCATGAAAATTTTTACTTTTAATATAAAAATGTTCTTTGTGAAATAAATTGGATGGTATATGAAACACACCTTAGTTGAACCTGCATAATCACGCATGTGTAGCGTCCTAACTGAATTAAAATGCAGCCTGTCAAAAATAGCAATAAAAGATCTTAAATATGTGAGTTCAATTATGTTTTGTTTAAGATTAAAATTGAAAAGTTTATAATAACACTGGTTCATTTACCTTACAGATATTTATACCATGTTGTTGCACAAACATTTACACATATAATCAATAAACGCATAAATACTGGAAATCGAACCAATAATCAAAACGATTTAATGGGTTATGATAATAAAATTTCACTCACATGTGTATCTGCATATTCCTAAAGATGTTTTCATTTGGCTGGTTCCATATTAATATCGTTCTCCCCACGTGTAGCCGATGATACTGCTCTGTTGTTCATAGTGGTGCTGCAAAGATTTCCATACTTCATCCAAGTACACTTTGTTGATGAACGACTTTGCTTGGTGGTTACATATATATATATATATATATATATATATATATATATATATATATATATATATATATATATATATATATATATATATATATATATATATATATATATATATATATATATATATATATATATATATATATATATATATATATATATATATATATATATATATATATACAGGGTGTTACTTAAGTGTATGTACTTATTTTAAGAGGTGATTCCTGAGGCGATTTCGAGCCGGAAATTTCATATCAATGTATGTCCTCAGAAGCCTCGTTATCCATGTACAGGCTGTTGAAGTTGTGTTTTTTCGGTTTTTTCCAAATTTTTCGAAGATATTACATTGAAATTTTACATATTGTATAAGGGCATGAAGGCCCTTATTTCAACTGAAAATTTCATTTTTAATTTAACCAGTGGCGTAGATAAAGCTAGGTCATCACATAAATTCCACAAAAAAAATGTGAACACATCAACGGGAATATGAACACGTAATCGAATCGAAACAAATTTATTATAATCGACAATTATATCGGTAACCTAACTTTTAAATTTAATCGTAGGTTAAAAACAATTGTTAATGAGGTCTCTACCCTACACTGACCGCGTTTCAAAAGTCCGATAATATTAACGTAACTTAGAACTTACATGTTAACACCAACACTATTAACACTTTTACTTGTTAGTCATAAAAATTAAAAAAAAACCAAGAGTTGTCAGAGAGCGAGAAATCAGGAGCAATTCCTTTAATACTTTTCTGTTAGCTACCAAAATTTCAACTTTTTCTGTGCCATACACACAAAGTATCTAAGACTCTGATCGGTCTAAACAAAATTATTAACTTAACTAAAATACAAATTATGCTATATCTTTCTTAAAATAAGTCGGATTTACTTTTTGAAAACAGATTCGGTATCAGGGCAAAATTCCGCATAAAACGATATCTCACAAGCCCTAGTATGCTTCGACACTGTGCAATTTGACAATTTATAATCTAATTTTACTTATATCTAAGAAACTCTATATTTTACACCTAAACTAATTACATATTCGTAATCTACACGAAAAACTGTATCATAACACATATATTTCAAATCATATAGCTTAATTTTAACAGAAATTCCTTTTCATGTTAGAAATTTAGGTAGTTAACCCTATTTTTCTAATTTTATGTTCATATACCTTGTACATTATAAATTTCTTTATGAACACGAGGGAAACCTTCTATTAATTACTCTTCTAATTTATTTTAAGCTTAAATTATGCTACAAAAACTATAAATTTGCAAAATCCTTAAAATTATTACTTAATCTAATTTATTACAATTTTACCCCTATCTTGCGTTTACAACGTCCAAATTACTTAAAATGTTATTTTATGATGTTGTTATAACTGTCTTTAACATCAATACTGTTTGCTTTCACTGTATAGTCTAAAACTTTGTCAATTCAGAAATCCATATTGTTTAATACACTTATGCAGATTTTGTATACCAAAAGTATTTTTATGTTAAATATCCCAATGTAGAATGTTGTTCATGATCTAATTAATGTTTACAACTCACTACCACTTCTCCCGCACTTTTTGTACACTTTGTCTGTGAATTAAAACTAAACCGTGTCCGTATCACAACCCTTTCTTAAAGTTTATATCTTTCCTGCATTGTAACTAACTCGAAACATGTTCTACATATTATTATAAACCTACTTCATGTGATAAATATCTGTAAAGTTTCTAAATGGAATATATAATTTGAATAAACTCTAAATTTATTGAAATATGTTCTACCAACTTAATCGTACTCACAAATATCACTCATTCTGACCTTCCTAACATGCTCCTTATATAGCCCATTGCTTTTTATGAATAAACAAACTTGTGCAAATTCCACCAAGCTTGTATCGTTAAATCAAAACCAATTGTTCTCACTCGTCTACCACTTTACTTATTAAAGCGCAGTGTAAACATTCTCCAGTCTATCTAAATTTGCCCACTATAAAGAATATAAGCTTATTTACTCTTGCCCCTGTATTAATCTTATCTCTAACCATCTCATATATATATATATATATATATATATATATATATATATATATATATATATATATATATATATATATATATATATATATATATATATATATATAATATATATATAATCATATATATATATATATATATATATATATATATATATATATATATATATATATATATATATATATATTAGGAAGTTTCGTGTAGTTGTATTGTTGATTTTTCATGGTAACCTGTTGTGAAGTAGACGATCCGGGCACTTGAGATCCGTAGAGGTGTTTTATTTCCATTTCTGACATAATCCTAAAAATTTTTTGTTTAATTGTGTGTTTCTCTATTTGTCTATCCACTGTGAATACACTTTAAAACTTCCGCATTTATCATTAATGTATGATTCACAGTCGTTTATTATACTACGCAAAACGTATATGTTGTAAAAGAAGAAGAAGAAAAAAAAGGAGAAGAAGAAGGATCCAGGGATATGTTCAATATTAAAGCCATAAGTTCATGACTATTGTTGTATAATTCCGGTTCAATTATTCTTTTAATAATTGAGGATATATTGTGAAAACCGCAGCATCATTAGGTAGATGTCCATTCTGTCCCATCTCAATTAAGATACACTGCACTATATAGATTTCAAATAAACCATAATATGAATAAGCTAAGAATAACCGTTCTGGAGCTGATTAGATGTTTGGAGGATTTCAACGGCGTAGAGAGGGGGGGGGGGTGGTTTGATTTTTATCAAATATTTCGAAAACAGTTGTATGTTTCAAAGGTATAAAAACCATTATGTAAACCTTAGTCATATAGATTAATTATGTTATTTTTTTTTGATACGACGCGTAATTTAGCGGCAAAAAAATTCCTAAGGTAAAATTTAAGCGTTAGTTCACATTTATTCAATATCTGAATACATAACTTTCTTCATTTTTAATGTAAAGCGAAATAAATAAATGTAAAAATTAAATAAATATGACTGGAAATGCTTAATCTGTATTATCTATATTCTGGTTTTTACAATGTTGCCTATTGTCCTAATGAACTTATAAAAGAGGCTGAATAATTATTCTAAAAAAAATTTATTAAAAATATTTCATTTCTTTTAATTTCTATTTTGTAAGTTGGAAGGTCATGCGCTGTTCCACAATAGACATTCAAATTAAAAAATATTCTATTTTTAAGAGTTTTGTAGTAGTATATTTCTCAGCAGGTATTCAATTTTCTTAAATACGATGAAAAATAATACCAGAGGTGTGATTAGAGAAAATAAATAAGTTATTTTCCTTTTATTCCACACTCTGATTTCTGTTTAACGATGCATTTTTTTAAGTTTATTTATTTATATATTATTTATACATTAACAAGTTATATATAGTTTACAATACGTATTACAATACAATATGCAATAATGTATGTAGTAGCGTTGGTGGTACGCTGCTCAGGATTCTTCATCCTCTTCAGTGCGTGGATTGCATGGTTGTTGGGTTGTGAGGTTGTGTAATGTCTGTTGATATCTTTGAATTCAGGTTTATGGTATGTCCAAAAAAAAGCGTTGTAGTAGTGATGCTGTTGGTGGTGTGGCTGTTGTGTGGATTGTCCTGTTGTCGCTCAGTTGTGGCCGATGTTGCTGATCTGCTGCGTATCTGAAATAAATAGAAACATGTGTTAGATGTGTGAAAACATTGTCGGTGTTAACAGACCAGAATGTAATAAATTATCGATAGTGTATACTTAGCCTGGGCACCAGTCTTCGCTCCGGACCTTTGTATGATTACCCGAAAGGAGCAAACACCTCTGAACCGTGCGCGAGGACCATTCCCCACAGGTCCAACGCAGTTTGCGCCTGAGCGAGCACCGCCGCCACCTTGCGGATGACAGGTAGGGCCTTATCCATATTGAAACCTCCTAGTAGGCCCAATATAGCGTCGAACCCAAAAGAGGGTTGGGTAGGCAGGCGGGGTAACGATAGCGGCGGAAGCTTTTATCGGTACTTCCGCCTTCGCAACCCTACATGCCGTCGCTCGAGCGTAACTGACGCCGCTCCGGGTTGAAGAAGACTCCACAGTCGGCCGCAGTTGTTCTTCCGTCTTCTTCTGCTACGGAGGTTGAGGGAACTTCGGGCAGCCACTGTAGCTAGCGGGGTGGTCCTCAATGCACTTAGCCCGGTCTGTACGGGGTTTCGTGCATTCACTGGAGTCGTGATCTCCGGCGCACCTTACACATCGTGATACCGCCCTGCATCAACGCTGTGTGTAACGAAGCCCTGAATCCGGCTACACTGCCCGATGCCGGATTTCCGCCGCAAATCCTCTACAGTCACGTGGAGTCGGGCGACGTGCTTCACCTCCTCGATCGGCAACTCTAACATCGCGAGGGGGGTCGGGCTTCCTGGCTGATTCATCGTGTGAACAGAAAGTACATTAATACGTTGGATTTTTAGCTGTGAACTAACGTCAACCTTGGTTAGTTCTACGGGCACGTAACGTCACTTTAGCCCATCGCTAGCTCTTTGCCTGATAAGTGTCATACGGAGTACCACACTTATCCATATACCTAATCAGCGTGTCTTTGTCCTGGAGTGAGGAAGACTGGACCCGGATTCCCTCGCTGAATGCCTTGGCTTTCGCGAAGCGATCCGTTGGCAGTCCATATCTCGAGAGAACGCGACCCAGTTCTTCTTCCAGATTACTGGAGACACTTTTTCCCTGGTCTCCTCTTGTGTCGTCTGCTCCATCGTTGAAGGGCTGTCCGTGAAGGGTTCAAGGGCCAGGAATCCGTTCTTCGTGGGCGTCGGCGTAGACGGGCAACATTTGGAATCTTTATCGGCTTCTTCTTCTGTAGCACGAAGTCGTCGGGGCTGGTATATCCGGGGCGGGCCTCTTATTGGATAGTGTCGGTTGCGGCTGCGTCGGTCGTCGGCGTATCTCCTGTTCGGTGCTCCTCTTCTAGGGGGGCGATGGCTTCCAAAGGTGGTGGCCTCGTCTTCTTTTGCCATCTCCTGTCCTGTGCGGTGGCGGCAGGTGGTGCGTCCCTGCATTTTCTGTAGATCGAGCAGTGACGTTATCGCTGGCGTATCCCGGACTCCCGGGACGTCGTCGATGACAGCTCTCCCTGAGCTTCTCGTTCCTCTAGGAACTGCTGGAAACAGCTCCTGTTGTAACCCGGCTCTAACACCGTGAAATCGATTATGTCTTTTTTTAAACTAGACAAACTTGTCTTTTATTTATAAGTTGACCTTCTCGGATCGAGATCTCAACCTCGAATGCAAAGAAATGTTTATTACACGTTTCATGTTTGACAATTATTATAAGATAAAGCAATTTCTTAACATGGCCTGTATTATATTTTAAAGAAAACGCTTTAAACTATATCTGCGACAACCATATACGTTTCATCAGATTTCGCTAGATAACTAGAAAAACACTAACTTATTACAGTTAGCGAGGTAATTCCCCAAGGTGTAGACCATCTTCCAATATCTTCCTCTTAAAAATCAGATCTGTAATACTACGCTTGTAATGATATGTTTCATCATTTTCATAACATTTTGAACTGCTAAGAAAAACACAGAAAACGTTTAAAAAAGTATCGCTTCTTTTTCAATATTACTTTCAGCTTTTCTTTTTCATAGCCACCTTACATAACATATGGGCTGTCTTCATTGTATTTAGGCATGGAATACTATATGTAAATGAAAAAATAGCAAATAACTCAAAAAAGGCTGAAACAAAATATCATGTTTTCACATCATTTGAATCATAATTTTATTTCGAAAAGGGTGATACATAAGGAAAGATACACGTTTATGTCATAACTGCAAAACCAATTTTTTTTTCCCAAAAATCCTGGAACACCATTGGATTCCTACCAAAAATATGCCTTAGGACTATTTTTACAGAAACAAAAAATATTCGTTAATAAACAAGTTACGGGGGTTGGTCAAAAATTCACAAAACTGAAAACTACCCTGCATCTTTTAAACCGTTGAAGATATCGATGTGCGGTTTTCGGCATTCGCTTTCTCACAAAAATCGAGCTCGTATCTCCTCTATAAACTGGAGTTTCCTATCAATAGTGTCCAATTTCAATCACCCTGTACATGTGTTAATATGCACTGTGTCCATTTAATATAGCCTCGGTGGATTTAGAATTTACCATTAAATTTGGAGAAAAGTATTTCAGACAGAAGTAGCATCATATATATATATATATATATATATATATATATATATATATATATATATATATATATATATATATATTTATTTATTTATACAGGGTATTACGCAAATGCTAAACACTCTAAACTAGTATTTCTTAAATAGTACACCCTGTATATTACAGCATTTTTAATTTTTGCTCACTTTTCCTGTCCCCATAATATAGCACACACTACTGAGTACTTTGGAAATTAGAGCCACTTTTATGTAGTATTTTGATGACTTTGAAACCCTCTAGCCGAAAAGGGCAGAATTGGTGATGCATTTTTGCATTCTGTTAAAATGGTCACATAATTTTTTACGAAGGAAAGAATAGTGTATTTTACAAGGTAGGCGATATTTTGAACAATTATTAATACAACTATAATAATTCATAGTATTGTTTAATTGTCCAGAGAAATCCGATAAATTGCGTGATTTTAAATCTGTCGCGTTTTGACCTACCCTGTACACAAGCTAGTTATTTTAATGAAATAAGAATCTATTGCTAACTTCCACAGTTAATAACATTTGGATTACCTGATAATGTGTTAATATATCTACCGTAAACGGCTGCATGTTGTGAAAATCATAAAAAATATTACGTCTAAATGGCTCTAATTTCTAAAGCATTCAGTGTAACCTATTGTAAGTTATACTGGAAGAATATAAATAGCGAGAAAATTTCAAAAGTGCAATAATATGCATTGTACGATTTAAAATATAAAATTTCAGTGTTTGTATTACTCTGTATACATTCATTTAAGTCTAAAATACACACATTGCTATTGTCTTCAACTACTGTTGAAACTTTTATAATAAAGCCTTAATCGACCGAGGCCGTATTAAATAGACACTTTTTATATGGCCTAAATAGCTACAGAGTTTGTCAATCGTCAAAAATATTACATAAAAATGGCTCTAATTTTAAAGCACTCAGTATAACCTATTGTATATACACTAAATAACGCAAATTATTCATTACTTGATCATGCGCAATAAGCAAAGCATTCCAATAAAGATCAGTAAAAAACTGGAAATTAAATCTACGATAACCTAGTTTACCGTAGATTTATTACTATTTTTCTATTTGATCATTCAAATCTACGGTAACCTAGGTTACCATAGATTTAATTTCCATTTTTTTTACCCTCTTTACCTTGATCATGCGCAATATTGGAGTAAGTTGCTTTATATAGTGTCTCGTCCTATTGTGTGATATATTGTGTGTACAGAAAAATGGGCAGAATTCAAACATGCAATCATATACAGGGTATGCATGTAAAAAATAAAAGGAAGGTTTGTGTTTCCTGCATTTACATAAGAGCCCGTGTTAATAGAAAATACATACGCTGTTATTCTATGATATTGAAAATATCAACAAAACTCGAAAATTAGTAAGATAATAACGTACTTTTTTTACTTATGTATAGTATTGCCGACCAGGCTAAGATTTGCTTAACGTGCTAAAGCACTCAGGAACACTGGGAGGGTTTAGGGACATTGTTTGGCTGGCGAGAAATATTTATGAATGGCTACCTTAAAATGACTTATGTCAAAGTTTGGAGGAAAACAGGAACTGGGTAGTGCATTCCACAATTTGCTCACCGCGTGGAAAATTGTAGATTGGGCCCGTTTAGTGTGACACGATGGAATTTTGAGTGCGTAATTATGGTGTGAATGGGCAAACTGAGTGTTCCTAGCGAAGATGGCCTGCGAAAGTATTAAGGGTTGTGTTTAGGAGGCACACTTGCTATGGTAATAGCGATAGAACAAGAAAAGAACCGAAACTATTCTTCTATGCTCAAGAGGCTCTAGGTCAGAAGTCAGAGACGGGTCATTTATAAGCCTGATAGCTCTTTTTTGGATGCGGTTTACCATATCAAGGGCGTATTGGGGAGCACTGACCAGAGTTAGGAATTGCATTCCAGATGAGGTCGAATCTGAGCCTTATACAGTAAAAGGAGTTGTTGCGATGTGAAATACTGTTTAGATCTATATAGAACTTACAAAGCAAAAAGCGAACTCTAAAAAATTTTAACCGAAAACTACTATATTTTTGAAATACTTGTGATAGAGACCTAGCGAGCCATCTTTCAGAGGTATAATACCAATACATCTCTGATATCTATTATCAAGATAGTCTGCACAAGATGAATGTGCTGGTGGAGGATATAAAGTTACATTTTACAATAACAACATTTACATTGACGTAATACTTTGTTTTCGACTTATAGCCAAACGTCGATATTTATACACTTTTATCAAGATCTTATACCTCGCTTAATACTATTACACCGATATATTCCGTCAGCGGTACTTATATATTGCGAAGAGCCGATTTCAGTGGAGTGCCTAGAATTTTTCTAGGGCGTGCGGTTTTTGAATAATAATATAAACTTGATTTTTTTTTTAAATTGGAATCATAGTTGGCTTGGCAACCATAAGCTACAGTTCTTTCTTAGCTTTTAAAAAATATTAATAGACATTCTTGAAAATCATCTTCCAAATTTTTTTTTCAACAAGACGGTGCCCCAGCCCATAATCTTGGGTAGTGAGGAATTAGTTAGAAAACCGTTTCTCAAATCATTGAATTGCAACATTCGGTTCTGTGTTATGGCCGCCACTATCTCCATATCTGTCAATACTGGATTTGTTCCCATTGGGTTTTTTGAAAAGCATAATTTGTCAAAACCCTCATAATACCATTCAAGAACTGCAGAATGATGTAGAAGAGGCATTTTGCAAGGGGCAATCAGTTCATTTATTAAATCCAATTAAAGCCATTGCAAGAAAATGTGAATTGTGTTTGAGAGAAAATGGCAATCATTTTGAGCAATTTAAATAGAATATACTCAAAGTATATTTTTCTATTTCATTTTGGAGTTTTGTTATTGTTTTTGTTGTTTGTTTATTTGGAACTGTTCCGTTTCTGTGGTATTCTAGGTTTACGATGATTATCTTGCCCTTTTCCCAGAACATCTTTGTTATATCTGTCAGTTTTAGAAATGAATATCTCGATGTTCATATTTTTGAAAAGCTAAGAAAGAACTGAAGATGATGGTTGTCAATCCAACTATGATTCCCATTTAAAAGAATGCAATTTTACATTATTACTTAAAAACCGCACTACCTAGAAAAATTCTAAGCACGCCACTGAATTCGACACTTCGCAATACATAAGTTGATCACAAATCTGAATTCGCCTCTCTGCCACTGCTCGCGTTAAGTCGTGAGGAACTCCTCTACAGCGTCTATTGGCTTTTCCAAGTTGATGCAATTGGCGCCTTACGGTTTCTTTGGAATACCCAAGTTCTGCTGACAACTTACGAGTACTTATTGATGGATTTGCTTCAACAACATCTCCAAGTTCAGCGTTACTTAACGAGTTGGGCCGACCAGAACCTTTTCTCTTGAGACTTGTATCTCCGCCAGTAAATTTTCGAAACCATCGCGGCCCTGTACGAATGTTCACTGTTCCTTCCCCTTCCACTTTGCATATTGTTTTAACTGCGGCGGTTGCAGAAACGTTTTGTTCACAACAGTATCAAAATTTCGTATTCTTCGTCAGCCATTTTGGCGTTTATTGCTAGTTAGAAACAAAAAAATATCAGAAGAAAATTAGACGGAGACATTCGCCTGCTTGATTAGCTTTTAATACTGCATAGCATTAACATATAAAATGTTTTCTAGATAGGAGCAGAAGGGTTTAATAAGAAACTCTAAAATAACGACATTGTAGTTAATTCTATACATTTCTTAAGTTAGTTGTGAAAAGTTCTGAAATTGTACGTTTATAAAAAAAACGCTTAAGAAAAAACATTATACAAGGTGTTCCATTCGAAAATACCAAGTGAAATACAGCCATAAACTAGTCGAACACCCTGTATAGTTTAAAATATTTTTGCATTACAGTTATATAGGCTCTACATTTTACTCTGCTTTTAAGTAGTTTCAGGTTCATTACAGAAAGCTATACCCATACTAAACCGTATTCTTAGAACACCCTACATTAGGGCTATGGAGAGAATTACGAATGCTGCATAGCGGAGCATCTTTATATACTGATTGTCGTACTTTGATTGAAGTTGGCATGGAAATCTTAACGTCTAAGGAAAAATAAAGGTATGCAAGGGGTTTCTTTTGAAAACATACAGTGAGATACGGCCATAGGAAAATATAACACCCTGTATAGCTCAAAATATGTTTACATTACATTTTTAGAGGTTCGATATTTTACTCTGCTTTCAATTTGTTTCTGGTTCATAACAGAGAGCTTATAACCATACTAAAGTGGATTTTTGGACCACCCTGTATGAGGTCTATGGAGAGCATTACGAATGCTAGATCGCGGTGCACTTTTCGTATACTGGTTGTCGTAACTTTGATTTCAGTTGGCATGAAAATCCTTACGCGTAAGAAAAAAGAAAGGTATACAAGGTGTTCCATTTCAAAAACGTAGAGTGAATACATCGATAGGCAAGTCGAGCACCCTGTATAGTTCAAAATATTTTTGCATTACATTTCTATACGTTCTAAATTTTACTCTGCTTTCAATTTGTTTGTGACATAACAGAAAGCTGCACTCGTACTAAAGTGGACACAATGTGTTCAATTTGAAAATAGAGTGAGATACAGCCATAAACAAGTCGAATAGCCGAATAGTTCAAAATATATTTGCATTAAATTTCGAGAGGTTATATATCTAACTCTGCTTTCAATTTGTTTCTGATTTACAACAGGAAGCTTTACTCCTACTAAAGCGGATTACTAGATCACCCTGTAAGACGGCTATGGAGAGCAACGCGAATTTTGCATCGCGGTACACTTTTTATATACTGATTATCGTAATTCGATTTTAGTTAGCACAGAAACAAGAAAACAAAATTATACAGGGTATTCCATTTGAAAATGATGGACTGAAGAAACACAGCCGTAGGCAAGTCGAACACCCTGTATGGTTTAAAGTGTTTTTTCAGAACACTTCTGTGGATTCTATATTTTACTGTGCTTTCAATTTGTTTTTGATTCATATCAAAAAACTATAATCATACTAGAACCGATTCTTAGACCACCCTTGTATAAGGGAATATTAATAGCACAAGGAATGCTGTATCGCAATGCATTTTTTGTATACTGATTATCAACATTTTGATTTTAGTTAGCAAAACAATCCTAACGCGTAAGAAAAAGCAAAATTATACAAAGTGTTCTATATTTTACTCTGCTTTCAATTTGTTTCTGGTTCATAACAGAAAACTATAATCATACTAAAACGGATTCTTGGACCATGAGGTCTGTGGAGAGCATTATGAATGCCAGATCGCGATACATAAGCAATTCGAACACTCTCTATAGTTCAAAATATTTTTGCACTATATTTTGATAGGTTCTACATTTCACTCTGTTTTCAATTTGTTTCTGATTGATAACAGAAAGCTATACTCAAACTAAAGCGGATTCCTAGATCGCCCTGTGTGAGGGCTAAGGAGAACATTATGAATGCTGCATCGTGGTGCATTTTTTATATACTGATTATCGTAATTCAAGTTTAGTTAAGCAAGAAAAATCAAAATTATACAAGGTGTTCATTTGAAAATGATAGAGTGATATGCAGCCATAGGCAAGTCGAGCACCCTATATAGTTCAAAATACTTTGCATTACACTTATATGGGTCCCGTATTTTACTATACGTTCAACTTGATTCTGGTTCATAACAGGACACTATACTGATATTAAAGCGGATTCTAAGACCACCTTGTTATGAGGGCTATGGAGAGCATTACGAATGCTGCACCACGGTGGATTTTTACTTTCATTTTAGTTGGCATGGAAATCTCAACGCGTAGGGTAAGTCGAACATCCTGTTTAGTTCAAAATATTTTTGCATTACATTTCTATACGTACTATATTTTATTCTGCTTTCCATTTGTTTTTGACTCATAACTCGTACTAGAATGAATTCCTGGATAACTCTGTATGAGGCCTATAGAGGGCATTACGAATGCTGCAGTGTATTTTTTATATACTAATTATGGCAATTTCGATTTTGGTTGACATGGAAATCTTAACGCGTAAGAAAAAACTATATTCTACAAGTCGTTCCATTTGAAAACAATGGAGTCGAGTACCACCATAGGTAAGAAAAATACCCTGTATAGTTCAAAATATTTATGCATTAGACCTCTATAGGTTCTATATTTTACTCTGCTTTTAATTTGTTTTTGACTCACCTCAGAAAGTCCCAGTCATACTAGAACGGATGTTTGGACCACCCTGTATAAGGGAATATGGGTAGCATTACGGATGCTACATTGTGGTGCATTTTTTGCATACTGATTATGGTAACTTTGATTTTAATTGGCATGAAAATCCTAACGCGCACGAAAAAACAAAATTACAAGTAAGTCAAACAACCTGTATAGTTCAAAATACCTTTGTATTACACTTTTATAGGTTCTATATTTAGCTCTATTCTCAATTAATTTTTGATTCATAACAGAAAGCTACAACTCATACTAAAGCGTACTTTTAAATCACCTTGTATAAGGGCTATGGATATCATTACTAATAATGCATTGCGGTGCACTTTTTATATGTCGATTATCCTAATTTTGGTTTGGTTGGCATAAAAATCCTAACGCATAAGAAAAAACAAAGCTGTACAAGTTATTCTGTTTGTAAAGAATATAGTGATTCTATGCTTTACTCTATCTTCAATTTGTTACTGATTCATAGCAGAAAGCTATACTCGTATGTGTACTAGTGCGGATTTTGGAGCACCCTGCATCACTGCTACGGACAATATTACGAATGTTCCATCGCGTTGTATTTTTATAATGGGTGTTTCAAAAAACGTTCCGCTATTTTCTAGGGTAAATAGAATATTAAAAAATAACGTTAGTTTGGTTAATAAACATGTATCCTTCCTTAAGAAGATACGACCCTGTAAAACTGGCCCCAAATATACTTTTCTTTTATTATCTCTGAAACGGTTTAAGATACCTAAAAGAAATTTAGATCACAAATGCCTCTGATTAGGTCATAACAGATAGTGTTGATAGTTTTTAATATTTTGTGCAGGAGCGTCGCTAAAGGGGCGTGCCACTCATTTTTCCCCCAAAACTTTTTGTTAAGGGGATATTTTTAATTTTTTTGGCAATAATAATATTTTCCAAACAATTTTCCACAAAAAAGGTACTCTTGTTAAAAGTCAAAAAAATGACTGGTTTTGGAGTTATTTGAGGTTTTAATATGTTTTACCTAAAATAAGAAAATAAAAGAAATATTGAGTTAATTTGATTTACTTTAATTAAGTAGGCTTAGACTGCAGACTCGTGATTTTTTGTTTGACACATTCGTTTGACACATTATTGTTGATAGTTTTGATTTTTTTAACAAGTAACAACGCATTTAAAAACTTTCAAAATGAATATGTAGACTAATAGTGACTATACCGACATGTTGTTAACGTTGGGGGAATATGACAGAAATGCTAAAGCAGCGAAAAGAAGATATGCGGAATAATTTCCAAGAAGAAGTGTTCCGGATTCAAAAACATTTTTGAATTTAGTGAGGCGGTGCCGCGAGACTGGAACCTTTAAACCAAAAAAGGTAAATTCTGGTAGACCACGAGTGGCAAGAATTCCTCAAACAGAAGAAAATATTTTAAATCTAGTTGTTGCGGATCCTACGATAAGTGTAAGAAATGTGGCAAGGGTAAGTAACGCAAGTGTTTCTAGTGTACATCGTGTATTAAAAGAACAATTATTGCTCCCACTACAGGCATGCACAAGAATTATTTCCTGAAGATCTTTTTTTGAGAAGAGACTTTTGCGAATTATTACAAGAAAGAATCAGACAGAACCCTGATTTTTTACCAAATATTCTTTTCACCGATAAATCAACTTTTACTAGACAAGGTATGCTTAATAGTTATAACAGTCACTTCTGGACAGAGGACAATCCAAAGGTTAAACGTGTAACGCATTATCAACACAATCTTAAGTTGAATGTATGGGCTGTTTCAATAGGCAACCGCCTCGATGTATACCATATTTTTGATGGAAATTTAAATGGTGATGTTTATTATGAATTTTTGGATCGATTTCGGCTATTATAAGATTTGCATCTTGATCTACGAAGAAATATGGTTTTTATGCATGATGGTGTTCCACCTCATTTCAGTAGACAAGCTAGAAGATGGCTCAACTAACATTTCCCAAATCGTGGATTGGCCGAGGTGCAGATGCTCCTATCCACTGGCCACCAAGGTCTCCCGACCTAAATCCCTTGGACTTTGATGTGTGACGTTTAGTTAAAGATAAATTATATTCAAGCGAAATAAATTCCATTGAATAATTTCAAATGAGAGTTGAAAATAATCTAAGAATTTTAACTCAAGAACCACGGCCACTCCACTAGAAAAACGTTTACCATTAATGTATTCTTGAAAATGCTGGACATTTCGAACAATTAATGTAAAAACCCGTACCTACTTATTCAATTTTTTTTCTGCTTGTTTTGTGTAATCGTTGTTTTTTTATTTGTTCCTTTTGTCTGTTCTGTGTTAATATCATACAACTAAATCCTTTTTTAGGTTCTAAATAATTTACAATATTTTTACCTCATAGTTGTTTCTGAAGCAATCATTACTCCCTGAGGTAGTACGTTCTCGAGTATGAAAATCATTAATTGTTTCATTTTAAAATAATTTATTAATTCTATCAGCATTACTTGCTAAACCCTCAAATAACTTCAAAACCAGTAACTTTTTTGACTTTCAACAAGAGTATCCTTTTTGTGGCAAATTGTTTAAAAATTACTATTTTTGTATCCCCCATTAGCGACGCTCTTATACAAAATATTAAAAATTTGTCGACACTATCTTTTATGACCTAATCAAAGGTATTTGTGGTCTAAATTTCATTTAGCTATCTTGAATCGTTCCAGAGATAATTAAAAAAAATTTTTTGGGGCCACTTGTACAGGGCCGTATCTTCTTAAGGAGGCATTTTCACACACATGTTTATTAACCAAGCTAACGCTATTTCTTAATATTTTATTTCCCCTAGAAATTAGCGGAAATTTTTTTGAAACACCCTGTATACCGATTGTCATAATTTTGATGTTAATTGGCACGAAATTCCATTTTTTTTTAAATTTAATATTTTTTGAGATATATTTTAAGGCACCTCCTTTATCTAGCTCACTCTGGGGCCTAAAATGTTTAAACCCGATATTTTAACCTTAGCATTCCTCACGTTGCTTAACAATGCATTTCCTTATTTCAACCTTACATTTAAAATTTCTCCAAATAGTTGGCCGATGTTAATCTTTAACTTAGATAAGCCGTTAACTATCAAATTAATCTGTTAATTAATTTGATTCATGTAAATTATGTACAACTAGTTTTATATTATTATTTATCGTTCTTACATGAATTAAGTTAAAATACTTCAATAAATACAAAAAGAGAGAAAATAAACAACTTTCTTATGAAATTAACATAAAAGTTTGAACTAATTCTATTATATCTAACTTAAAGGTATTAAACTGAAACTAATTTAACAGTGCTTCACATTTTGTTTCAAATTATTATTGCAAAAGATACTACGTGAAAAAGTTTCACTACGTATAGCCTTGTACCTTGAACTTGCAGCAGTCGTGAGGGTGTTGGGGAAAGTAAAATGACCCCACTTTCAAACTCCCCAGTATTGATGCCAATCCTATATAATTTCTTCACCATCTACTTTACAATCATAAGTGAAGTTTTTCCCTTGTGAAGAACAAAGTTGGGTAGTGGCAACCCCTAAATATGCGGGACCACAAAAACCTTGTGGTTAGTGTAATTTTTATTGTGATTTTTCCAAGGATTTTTGTTTAAATATAAAAGTGATTTAGTGTGAATCGGTGTTTTATTTAAATTACGAATTATGAAATTTAAATTAATTTATTTGTGTCATCTTACAGTATAAATTAAATTACATTAATTTAACAGTTTAACATATCACATAGTAATTACCTACATTATATTGCCGATACCATGTATGAAAATAAATAGTAGGTTAGGGTTTTTAAATCAGTGAGCGTGATTTACCGTATTTCTTACGTTTTCTATTAGTAGAAATTTCACACGATGCTAACGTGAAGTGCATATTTATTTTATAATTATATCGAGAAAACGAGAATTAATTTTAATGCATGCACTTTTTAATTTCAGGTTGTTCTGGGAATAATTCTTAACATTGTCTTCATAGCTGGAAAAGCTATAGAGTCACAAGATAAACAATTTGGAGCGAAGGTTGCCAAACCGTAAGATAACACGAATCACTTTATTTATCTAATTTAATACGTATATATTATAGAATTGCAGATAAAAGAGTCGGTTACGATTATTCACCCAATCTTGGTACTAGCGGTGGAGATCATGGTTTTGGGTTTAGCAGTGGAGGTGATGCAGGAAATTTTGGTTCTAGCGGTGGTGGGTTAAGTGCCTTCGCAGGTAGCGTTGGAGATGATCACCA
This sequence comes from Vesta saturnalis, assembly GCA_036346205.1. Classification (NCBI taxonomy): domain Eukaryota; kingdom Metazoa; phylum Arthropoda; class Insecta; order Coleoptera; family Lampyridae; genus Vesta; species Vesta saturnalis. The sequence continues at coordinate 1,055,046 of JARFJB010001918.1, read as the reverse complement.
TCACGAAGAACACCACTCCATTGGACACCACGACGATCACCATCACGATGATCACCACCATGACGACCACCATCACGACCCCGGTTATTGGAAAAAGAAAGTAATTTGGAAAAAAGGCTGGAAAAAAATTTGGAAGACCGCTAAGAAAAAAATTTGGAAGCCATCTTGGAAGAAATATCATAAACCAATTTGGGTACCAATTAGCGTACCGGCTTGGAAGGAAATTCAAGTTCCCGATTGGAAAAAAATTTGGAAACCAGTTTGGAGAGAAATTCAAGTTCCAGCTTGGAAAGAGATTCAAGTTCCCGATTGGAAAAAAATATGGAAACCGATTTGGGTCCCCATTCAAGTACCTGCGTGGAAAGAAATTCAAGTCCCTGCGTGGAAAAAGATCTGGGTGCCAGTTTGGCAAGAAATACAAGTTCCGGCTTGGAAAGAAATTCAAGTACCCGCATGGAAAAAATCGTTTATACCTGTATGGGTTAAGGAAGGTATACATGGTGACCATTATTTAGGCAAGGATCACCATGGGAATGAGTACACAGCACATGACATATGGAAAAAGAAACTTATATGGAAGCCTGTTTGGAATAAGTACTGGAAGACTGCGAAAAAGCAAATTTGGGTACCTGATAAAAAATTGGAATGGAAAGAGTCCTGGAAACAAATCTGGCGACCATCTAAAAAGCAAATTTGGGTACAGGATAAAAAGTTAGCATGGAAAGAAGATTATAAGCAGATCTGGAGGACAGAAAAGAAACAGATATGGGTTTCAGATAAAAAGTTAGAATGGAAACCTGCTTGGAAGCAGATTTGGAGAACGGAGAAAAAGCAAATTTGGGTACCTGATAAAAAGCTTGAGTGGAAAGAAGCTTGGAAACAGATTTGGATTCCAGATTGGAAAGAAATCTGGGTCCCCGGTTGGAAACAAATTTGGAAACCTGTAATTATTCAAGAATGGTTCCCCAGTCCCGATCACCACGACCATCATCACCACGATGAACATCATGGTTGGGATCGGACAGATAAACAAAATCTTGTAGCGTCTAAGAGAAGTACCAAAAATGTAGGTCATACGTCTCTACAACAACGTTCAAACTCGGAAGATTGGAGGTTTCCATCAACGTAGTTCAAATCCGTAACCAAATCAACCCAGTACCTTTTATTTATGTATATATTTTATATTATTGTTGTTCAACTCGACTGATTATAGATATTGTTTTTATCTTTTTATGTATTCGTGCTGTGGCTCAATGAGCAAATTGTTATTGTTATTATCTGCGAATATACACATACTTATAAAATTTGTTATTTATACTTTTTATTAAAAACGGGCGCCATTCTAGTTCTGAGATTTAAACTGGTTCGATAATAAATTCTAGACCACTTTCATAAACACTTCCTTGCGTGCATTTCCTCACATAAAAGTGAAAGTACGGTTGGGTTCTAGTTAAATTACTTTTACCTGTCCGGTAATTGATATAATTCAAAGTAAAGTCATTTTCTAATTTATTATCGAGATTAATTTATTGAGATGTGTGTAATTTTCGTTTTTGATAAATAATTTTTTTGCACCCTTTGTCTGTTTACATACGTTTTCTTAAAATTCTTTGTAAAAAAGATATGAGATACGTGTTACACACTTAACTCTACCTAATACTTTGAATGTTCATAAACTATACTTTTTGAATAAATATTACATTAATTATTAACAAAAAATAGATCGATATTTTTGTATATAACAGTGTATATATACGCCTCTTGATTTAAACTTAAAAAAATGGTCATTAAAGGATATTCATTTCTTCTGAGTGCCATTTTCAGAAGTTTTCGAAGCTGGTGTTTGTGCAGGAGTCGGATCATCTTGAAACAAAGGATTTTTTACTTCCATTTCACCAGTCTGTAAAAAAACAGTTTAATCAATTAATACAATCAGTCTAATTAAAACGCGTCACTTATTTTTAGAAAACCTTGACATCACCACCATCATCAGTTATGCTAGCTACTCTGTAGCATCATGTATTCAATAATTTTAATTGCGTTCCTGTTAATTGTACAAATTCAGGTAAAGTAAAAGTGATTAAATTAATCGTAATAAGGCATGTTTTAGACAATAGAATTAGATTTGGAAGAGCAGTTATGTGTTGATGAAACAGGAGTGTCTGAGGACTTAATTTACGAAAGCAAAAGGGAGAATATGGTTTTTGGAGATAATGATAAATATAAAGAATTTTTAAGCTGTTGTTGGAAGAAATACGGTTATCAACACAAAAATGGTAAAATTGAATGGGAAAAAATTAGATCGATTATCAGTCGGTCTTATAAGGCAAGACTCGCTGTTAAAATCATAAATAGGTGTATAGATATACAAGGTGTTACTCATGGTGATACTGTCGTGCTTGTGTTGGAATGTTTAGATGATCATGCTCCAAATTTACACAGTGTACATCATTTCTATTCAGGACGCAAAGATTAACTCGTTTCCTTTCATGCTTTGAAGAAAAACCAAACTAATGTGATTTTAGTAAATGTATGTCACGGTAATTTTATTATGCATTAAATATTTGATCAATTATTGCCTATTTAAAAGCCTTTGAAAGGCGTAAATGAATGTGACATTAATTAATCCAAGTGGTTATTATATTCTAAACTAAAATAGTTAACATATCCTTTTCATATTATTAGCTTAATTTAAAAATGTAATTATTTTCTACTGACAAACGTCTGTTATAGTAAAAGGATTTCAGAGAAGGCGAAAGTGTAGGGCTACTGGGAATGTATTGGCAATGAATTTGTAATTGTAGTGAAAGTTATGTTCACAAATCTTAATAAACAAATAGTTTATATGGTTTACATGCATAAAACATGTCTACCCCACAAAGAACTATTATACAGGGTGTAAAAACAAGCCGATTTAACTAAACTTGCCTTAGTCCAAAAGTTCATAATAACGAAGCTACAGGATGTCAAAGTGGAAAAAATAAATCACATTTTCTTTTATACCTTTGTAGTACTATGAGCTAATTTCATAAAGTATGGGGGTTTCTCGCGATGAGAAATTCAAATTTATCATCGATTTCGGTGTATTTTCTAGAGGGCGCTACAAGCGATCATGAAGACATGTTTAAACCGCTACAGCTTTTTTGTACTACACTGTAGGCCCCTTTAGTATGGAATAATAGTTTTCCCTACCTTTTTTGCTTAAAAAAGGTATACCTTCTTGATATCGCTAAGTGCACCGATTTCTAAGAAAACCGCACCTAAAGCTCACGATGCATGCAAATTATCTAAATGTAGCAAAATAACTAACTTGACTATCCTATTTTATTTCCGCAATAACAATTAGTTTTAATTAATTTCAATTAATTTTTAATCTTTTTCCTCTGGTGAAAAATTTGGATAAGACGAACGGTTTAGTTAGGAAAAAATATATCCTAAGGCACTGCACATTTGCGCAGGAGCTTTTACTTAGGTAATTCGCCTTTGATTTGTAGTTACCACATCGACAGTTGAATTTATTTATCAAATGTAGTTTTTTCTGTCGCTTTATCGTTGACAAAGATCCATAATTATGACTCGCAGTTTCGCTAATTCTAAAATCTTGGATACGCTTTTAGTGTATCGCCTTTGCCATTGCAACGGTCGAAGAAGTGTACGAATTTGTAGGGAAAAATATCCTTTCCATAAAACTCCAAATCCGCACAGTTTCGCTAATATCGAAAAATGTCTCCGCGAAAATGGCAAGTTTCAAACAAGCCGTGTACATTCTGGACTCAGACGAACCATAAGTACGGAGGAAATAGAAGAAGAGATTTTGGACACTGTTCAAAAAATCCAAAGACCAGCACACGATGTGTAGGATTGCAATTGGAAATTTCGAAATCATCAGTTCATAAAGTTTTTCAAGAACAATTATTGTACCTCTTTCATACTCGAAAAGTTCAAAACGTATTGACCATGTATCCTGCTTTCTGTCGATTTAATATTCATAGAAGAATCGAAAATCCAAATTTTAGTAAAAAAATTTTGTTCACGGACGAAGCTACTTTTACTAGATGCGGTATTTTCAATGATAATGAACATGTTTATGCTGTTGAAAACCCTCATGAAAGGAGAGTATCTGATTATCAGCGTCAATTTCAAGTAAATATCTGGGCTGGAATTCTTTTATTATTGGTCACTTTGTGCTACCAAATAGGCTGAATAGAGATAGGTACTTAAACCTTTTAAAACAAAATTTACCTATTTTATTGGAAGATTTGTCCTTACTTCTTCGTCGTGAACTTTGGATTAGGCATGAGGGCGCACCTCCTCATTATACTTTAAATGTAAGACAACATTTAAATAAGGTATATCCACAGCGCTGGATTGGAACAGGAGATGACGCACGAACTGGCCGGCTCGATCACCGCACTTAACACCCTGCGATTTTTTTTGTGGGGTGCCTTGAAATCAAAATTTTGTGCATCCCCAGTTAATCCGCAAGAAGAATTGTTGGCAAGAATAATTCATGTAGCCAATTTATTGAAGAATAGTTCTGAAGTATTGTCCAAAGTACAATGTAATTTTTTAAAAAGAATTAACTTTTTTTAATTTTTATTTAGCTTTTGGTTCATAATAATGCAATTTAATTGTTCAACTTTGTTCTTCATATTGTTAATTATTATTTTTGTTTTTTCTTCAACAATTATTGTTCTTGAAAAACTTCATTATTCCTTCAATAAATCGGCTTCATGAATTATTCCCATTATTATTATGAACTACTATACTTTTGGATAATGTGCATGCTTGATGAGATTTAGATGCGTTTTCTCTAAAACCGGTACTCTTAGCGATATCAAGAAGATATACTTTTTTTAAGCAGAAAAGGTAGGGAAAACTATTATTTCATACTAAAAGGGCCTACAGTGTAGCACAAAAAAGTTGTAGCGTGAATATTGTTTTAAGTCGTCCTCTTCTTCGGACATCGCTCTTTCAGTACCTGAAGTCATCCTCATGGGAATGGAGTTATACATTCCCAAAAAACAGTACCGTATAGGTCATTCACGTTCAATAAGGCTTGTGCTGTACCTTTAAAAAATAAATATTACATTAAATGGAAATCTAATAAATCGGTCGACAGTCATGTAGAATACGTTGGTGTTAGAAATATCTGCAAAAGTGATATCACTAAAACTAAAAAGTTGTTCGAACAACGAAAATGCAACGAACTAGCTACTTCTCCTTTAGGCAGTCGTACATTTTGGTCTTTAGCTAAAGCCAATAGTAAAAACTTTGGAACATCTTCATTTCCCCCCCTGACGTCTATTGACCGATCGGTAGTTGCTGATTCTGTAGTAAAAGCCAATGTTTTTGTGGATTTGTTTGCATCAAACTCGTGTCTCAATGATTCTGGAAAAGATGTGCCCCTAGTCAACTCTTCTTCATACGCTATGAAACCAATTCATTTTCGGTACAAGCTCTTGGAATCGATCATCAGTAGGCTTGATCTCAATAAGACGGCTGGCCCAGACGGTATCTCAGCTACTGTCTTAAAGAAATGTTCCCCCGAACTAGTACCAGTCCTATCTAAGCTCTATACGATCTCTATGCCTTCTGGGGAATTCCCTTCATCATGGAAATTAGCAAATGTTCAACCTATTCCCAAAAAAGGCGATAAGGCCGATCCCTCAAACTACCGACCAATTGCCATCACTTCCATTTTGTCTAAAATCATGGAAAAAGCCATCAATCAGCAACTGCTCACGTTCCTTGAAACTGAAAAACCCGTTAGTGACCACCAATATGGGTTTAGGCAAAGTCGTTCAACAGGCGATCTTCTTTCATATGTGACCCAAGTTTGGAACAATACAGTAGAGCAGTCCGGTGAAACAGTTGTAGTCGCTTTAGATATCTCAAAGGCATATGACCAAGTTTGGTATAAGTGTTTACTTGCCAATCTTACCTCGTTGGGGTTAAATGATACGCTCATCAACTGGGTTTCTAGTTTCCTTGATAATAGACGTAGCGTTATAGCGCCTACACTTTTTCTGCTGTACATAAATGACCTTATTTCTTCAACAATTAACCCCATCCATTGCTTTGCTGACGATAGCACTCTTCACTGTAGTTCATCTCAGTCTACTCATAATGATAATCCACCTTCTATGTCAAATCAAGATATTAAAGCTGAAATGGCAAATTCAATCAACAAAGACATTCAACGTATTCTCGAATGGGAAAGCAATAATCTAGTTAAAGTTAATGCTAACAAAACTCAGTGTTGCCTTATGTCCGCCAAAAAAGATCGATCATTTCCTGTTGTAAGTATGAATGGCTCAGTTCTTAAGTTTTCGGCCTTTATTACTCGGTTGGGTATGACTGTATCTTCAAATCTCTCATGGGTTGACCATCTTCTGTCAGCTACCAAAAAATTTAGAATGAAGTAATTTTAACTGGATTGTACTACCAGGAAAAAACATTCTGAATAAAAAATTGTTATCCGTTTTTTGTATTTTAACTTGATTTTGGTCAAACTTTTTCATAGCCAGCAGTTTGTATGTATCTTTGTTTTGTTTAAAACGCTTTGAACTGTAATTAAAATTTTAAAACACAGCTCCCGGATGGATTAGTCTGGATGTACATCAAAATATATACCAGTCTTTATCATTTTTCAGTATTTATTATTGAAATATTGCAATAGCGAAAACGCAATATTGGGAAAATGTGGTTAGTCGAAACGTAACTTCACCACTATCAGATGCAGCGAGTAATCAAAGTACTTGTAACGAATTTGCAAACCCTACCAGCGGATGTTGGATAGGTGACTCATACTAAATACCTAAAATTTTCTACAGTTGAAGGTATTCAACCTGAATAAATAATCACTTTGGAAATTCCGAAATAAGTTGAGTATAGTTGATTTATTTATGAACATTTATATCTTCAGTCAAATGAACAAAACCATTTATGGTGAGTACATAACATTCAATACGTGTTACTTATTTGAGTAAAATTATAGCATCGAATGCAATGCTGTGATATTGATCAAAATTTTGCTAATTCAAGATCTCAAATAATCAATATAGAAATAGAGCTCTGACTGTCAAAGAACTTGAACGTAGTTTATATTTGCCCAAACGTGGATTCTCTAACCGATGAGAAGCTTTTGATGACGATATCAAATTGGTGACGAAAATGGTTTGCGAGAAATTGTTGAAAAAGGTGTGGATCGTCTCCAGATCTTACAGGATGATAATGAAGATGAAGAAGCCGCTGAAGGGGAAAATATAATCACTACAGCACTTAAAATAAATAAAACTAGCCAGCCGCGTCGAAAAGCAAAATGTAATTTCATGGTCCCGAGTCACATGATAAAGCGAATACATGAAGAATGGAAAAAGTCCAATGTTCAAACTTTTTTAATTACTCGGTATTCCGATATCTACGCAGCGGGCAATAATAGACCTGAGTTTCAACTTACCTTTGTAAGTAGCGGATCGCGAAAATAATAAATATGTAATAAACATGTTCAAATCGCAATCGTTACTGCGATATAAGTGTTAATGGGGTTTGATATATTATATTATATCTTAAGTTGTAATTTGATGTTTTCTGGATGTTTTATTTCTGTATCTTACGTAATTTATATTTCAATAAGGGTTGTTAAAAAACAAATGAAACGGATGTTTAACGAATTGCTGACTAGTTTTACACGCACCTTCTTGATGTAAAAATGTCATTATTTTAATAATTAATTAGGTCGGTATACACTACAATCAAAGACGTCTTTGTTTGGTACTAAGAAATTTGATATTAGATGTAGGGTTTGCTACGGACGAATGCATATTTTTAAAATTAAGATTTCGTTCACTTAGCGATGGTTTTATTCCTGAATTTGCATTCTTGCAAACAAGTTCAAATTACATTTTTCAAGATAGGGTACCTGAGGGACATTACACCTTGGAAGATTTGGAAAAATTCTTAGGCATTTTACTTCTAAGCGGATATTATTCTCTTCCGCAAACTAGTATGTACTGGTCAACAGATGAGGATAAGGGTGCCGATATAGTTAAAAAAAAGTAAGTCAAGAAACCGTTTCCTCGACATAAAGAAAACCTATATCTTGCAGATAATAATAATCTTGGCCAAGACTATAAGTTTGCAAAACTCACACCCATATTTAGTCTAGTAAATCAAAATTACATGCAATTTGGAGTTTTCGAGCATCATTTATCCATAGACAAGAAGATGGTCCCATATTTTGGCAAACATTGCAAAGATGTTCATAAAATTGAAACCAGTCAGACTTGCATTCAAATTATAGTGATTGACATCAAGTGACGGGTATCTGTTCAAATTTATACCATATGGAGACAAAACTCTTCAGCAGCGACAACCTGAACTTGGACTGAATTTTTGAATGTTGTGTCGGAACCTCCTGCCCACAAAGTATTTTTCAACAATTGTTTCACGTCACATGCTTCTCGAACATTTCAAGGGGTTGGAATTTTTTGAGAAAATCTTGTGGCTTAAGCGTCCTGCAGAAACATCAATATCGCTAAAAAAACCTAGAGGTTCGTATGATTCTCTATGTGATCATTCAAACAAAATTACCTTGGTTCGTTGGAACGACAATTCAGTTGTTACTGTTATACCCAATTGTGAATCGGTTCAACCGATTTTACAAGTCAAACGTTACGACCGAAAGAAAAGAAAAGAACTATTTCAAAGTTATAGTTTTCCCGCCATAATAAACAAGTGTTCTGACAAGGGGGCGAAAAACCAACAAGAGGGCGACGGAGAAAAACAAGATCCGGACTCCTATACCTGTCTTACGAGATAGCATGAATACGTTATTTCAAATTTCCCCGCCAGAACAATGACAAAATTGGGTGAGAAAATGGCGAACAAAATGGCCGCCAAGCCACGCCCACAAAATGGCCGTCGGTCACATGACAAACCCCACTCTTCACCCCACTCAAAAATAAAAAAATTAAGAACAAATTATTAGGTAAAGCGAAGGCTATATGAAACTTCTTAAAAAACCAAATCTTTGTTTTCAGTTTTGATAAGCAAACAATCTACTTCAAAATTAAGGTTTCTACCGACCTACCTATTGCGGTGGGTAATTGTTTAGTGCCTTAAACGCTTAGCTAGTTTAAAGCGTTCATTATTTAACAAAAAATAAACAAATAAACAGAATGAACAATAATAAATAATACACAAGTAAAAGATGGAGCAAAGTCTAATAAAGCGGATTTTTGTCTTGCGATTTGGCGACTACACCAACGAAATTAAAGAATCAACTTACCCGTGACTACCGAAATTGGTATATAAATATAGATTTTGGACAATATTCGAACAAATTGTCCACCAACCAACACCCTTGCACCATATAATTTAGCTTAATGTAATTTATGTATCAACCTAGATTTTGAGGAAAATTTAGCCCAACTGTTAATCAGCATTTATGACTTCCAAAATTTAGCTATTGGTCACCAAAGCAATCAATTTTTCCGTAACCCCAACGAAATTGGTGTATAAAAATTAATTCATTAAAAGCGCCCATAATTGTAAAGATAAATACTCAAAATAGGGTGGAGCAATCAAATGTGTGAATTATGTACACGCAACCTTTCACATGAAATTCTTTATTGTGATTATTATAATTTAAACTTTAATTCAAAATAATCACAATAAAGAATTCCATGGGTAAGATTATGTGTATTTAATTTATACGTTTGATATACAGTATTCTCCAAAATAAACAGTACCGAAATATGAAGGGCCATAGAATGGTTTGGGCGATGTATGTTTGTTATGTTTGGCTTGTTTGTCATTAACTGTCATATACGCTCTTGTTAAAATCCTTCTGAAAATGGGTCTGACACCTGACGAAAAGGTATTTATAGTACAACATTATTTTCGTTTATACGGAAGTGGACGGGGCAATAGAAACAAGTTATTGAAAAATATCGGGAGCAATTTAAGAAAGCTGCACCCAGTAATAGCGTAATGTTAGGAATAGTTGATATAATTTCGTCGCACTGGTAGTGTGCTGTGTAAGCGCAAAGGTTCTTCAAGTGGTGGAAGAACAGTTTATACCAACGATAACGAAGGACGTATTCTTGGCCAGGTTCTGAAATTTCCACATGGAAGTCTTCGACGAACTGCGTATAAATTAAACATCAGTGAAACATCCACACGTAGAATGTTCAAAGGCATTGGTGGTAATCCATATCGTAGTCAGACTGGCCAAAAACTAAACGCTGTGGACAAACGTTCAATAAAAGGTTATTGGGGACACGTGTTGGGTCTAGTATTTAGTTTCAGACGAAAGCATGTTCACCTAAGTGGCTATATCAGTAGACATTGGATTATAACGCCCGAACTTTATTGTCAAAAAAATCAATTCACCGTGCTCGAGTTATGATTTGTACGAAATGTACAGTTAAACGGGCAATGGTTTCAACAGGATGGCGCCATAAGCCATACAGCCAGACGCGCATTAGAACATTGTAAAGATCCAGAATTCCGCAATTTACTCCTTAATTTATCCGTTTATGTTGCAGACAAATGCTCCGGTGCAGTTTAATAATTAATTATTTCTCCTTATTCCGTAGTTAAGAAATCGTTTTAGATTTCGACGCAAGAACCCCAAAAAAGCGCCACCTCAATAATCCCATCCAACCACGTTAGACCGCAGACTACGTAAGCGGAACAGCGACGCCAGATTAATTGTCTTGTTGACTTCTGCCCTGAAGTGTTCATGTATCTTGTAACTTCCGTCAGAGGTCTTCATGGACCTATTTAGCCGCCAAATTATCTTACTTCTACCTGCCGACGCATTCTGGAGTAAATCATAAATATTCTATCATATTTACCAGATGAGTTTTCCGTTATAAAGATTTATTTTCTGCCTTAGCAAATTATTAATCTATCCCGTCTGCAAAACACCGCAATACCTGTACACTAACACTTACTCGGGCGTATGCCCGGCATATGCCATACTCGAGTTTACGAGCTATTTCATGTAACATTTTTGTATAATTTAAAAACCCCGAAGTTACAGATTTCTAGATAAATAATAGCTATATTTGTAATTCATTTAACAGATATCGCATGATGACCCAGTAAACTACATATAAAGCCATTGCCCTCATAAAGCGCGTTATCAGTCCTTCGTTCGATTTTAAGAATATATTTGTGTAAATACTCTATATATACAAGCGCTTGGATCGTTTTAAAATAAATTGGTAGAACTTAAAATATGCTTTATGGATTGGTTTCTTTCGAGTGCAATTCTTAATTCACTTGCGTATATCTTTTAATTACTTAAAATTTTATAACGTCAACCAAGGAAATTATTACTGTAGAGCACCTTGGTATCATTAATTATCCGATTCTCAGATATGGCACATGCCGGGAGAACTTACGCCGTCTACAACCTTCCTGATTTGTTTAATCGTCACCTGATGATCGCATTCTAGAGTTATATTTCAGTTGTGTTTATTTTGTGTTAGTTTGAATTAGATTAAATGAAATATAAACAGGTTAAGTAAAATATTTAGAATTATAAGCAGTTATAAGAAATAAAATAGTCTGTTTTTTTACGATCATGAAGTTGTGATTTCTGCGAATCTTCCCATCCCCTGCCGAAGTTGTGCCGGGCAAAAGCAACTAATGAACGTTCTACCTTTTTATAGATAAGGGAGGTAGTTACTGCATTTTGGAAACAGAATAATTTCACGTGGACCGGACTTCGATTACCTTTCACATTCACGTGACCTTACGCCACCTGATGCATACATTTGGGGTATGGTTACCACTGTTAGATTTTGTTTAAATTTTGGTGAGTTATATTAGTGCCTGTTTGGGATTTTTACATTAAAAAACAATATGGCCGACTTCCGGTTTCACCGGAAATGAAGCAGAAGATGAAAATTTAAATGGAGCACCCTGTATATTTTTACATATTTGGATTCTAGGGCTTCAAATACACACATTTCATCTGTCAAATGCAAACTCAAGCGCCATTTTAATTTTATTTTTTTAAATACTTTTTTAATTTTAGATCATATTGACGTCATCTAATTTATAGATAATTGACGTACCCCCACAATATTATTTTTCCTAATAATTAATTGTTGTGCAGTTTGTTAACGATCAAATTTAAAAATTATGGTTTTTTAACTAAAACTCACTGTTCCCAATAGAAACATACATGGGTCACCTTGTATATTAAATAGCTCTTTCAAGTACTAGTAACACGATATGCATAGTAATTTCCTTAGTTCCTAAATAAAGCAGTAATTTTTAATTTTCGAATTTTTATTACCACAACATGCTCCTGAACCCGACTCTGCCAAAGTAAAATAGCGTTTGAGTTGACATTTGGCAGATGAACTGTATGTATTTGAAGCTGTAGAATCCAAACATGTAAAAATATACAGGGTGTTCCATGTAATTTTCAGCTTTTGTGTCATTTTTTGTGAAACCGGAAGTCGATCGTATTATTTTTAGGTAATAAAATCCCAAACTGGCTCTAATATATCAAAACTTGAACAAAATCTAACGACCCGTTTGAAGGTTACAGGGGTGGCCCCTATTTGATTTACACCCGGTATATATTAAACTTGTTCGTGCTTGGGCAGTAGTTTATTGTCCATGTTGCGCCGTAACCTATTGCAGAGGTCTATTGCGCTTGAGCTCTTCGCGAATTATTGGAATCTATATGGGTTTCATTTCCACACTAGCTTGGCTTATCAGATATTCTGCTAGTGCGATGTATGTGGCTTCTTTGAGCTTCCGGCTAGCTGTATTCTCGTCCTTTTCCACTATCGGTATGTTATTTCATTGGATGCGATGGTCTTCATTCCAGACATGTTCGGCGATTTAGGCGAATGCTGGGATAGTACTCTCCCTCTTAGAACTCTTACTCCATTTCTTCCTATCCCAACCTAACCGTACTTACCATTAATACCCCCATGCAGACATACCTAATGTATGTATGTTGGCAATCTATCACTGTGGCTAAAGGAGCTTAGATAACTCAAGCCGCCCGAAATGAAACTGGTTACCTTTTTATTTTTTTTTGAAAATCCTCCCTCCACGCGTTTCGTACTCCCAACAGTACGAACGTTAAGTATTGCTTGTGTACAAGCTTGTATCGTACGTATGTTTTTAACTGTCTGTGGAAGCTTTCAATCTCATTCTATTGTCGGTAGTATACTATGGTTCCAATTCGCTTAAATCCAGATGATTCGTGCAATTTTGGGAATATCTTTGGCAGTTGTAACTGCAAATAAAGTGCCGAATCTTGCTATTCAGTTGTTTCGCAATTGCTTCTGTTTCTACGTTTGCTAGTGGAAGTGGCTCCGTTCATTCTGTAAACTTATTGATAACACGTTAGAATGTATTTTTTTGCTTGAGATAGTGATTAGTGATTGCTGGAAATTGTTTCATTGCCAAGCTTATCTTCGGCAATCCTTCTCTATACCGATTCATACGGATATTTTGTCGATGCTTTTACTCTTCTATGTGATAATTGATAGAGGCTAGTAAGTGCTTATTTTACATACTCTGAACAAACGATCTTTCTTACACCGTATGTTCCACTCATGTGTCTTACTAACACAGTCATGGGTTGTACTATGAAGTCCAGGTATTGAAATGGTCTCGATGATCAGTTTTCTGGCCGTTTTTAGAAGATGTGTGGTATAACTGTTTTTGCCAGCGTATATACTGAAATACCATCCTACGATCAATCCTTGGTGAAACTTTATTATCTCGGTTATTGCTAAAAGTTCTGTACCGCATATTATCATTCCACTGACGAGTTTATTTGAGAAAAATGCAAACGTCTTCCATTGGTCTTCTTTCACTGTTCTATAACTCCACCAAAACGTTGATCATAGATTATAACTTCTTTTTCGTTTGCATTCGACCAATCCATTTAGTTTCAATTTCTTGGGATCGGAAAAATTGTAATACTACATTTGAATGCCACCTTAGAAGTTTATTCCATTCCTTCGTGTCTAACGCCACATTATTGCTTCGATCGCAGTTGCCACACCCCATACGCACTACTGGCGCAAGGTTGAGGTGTGTACTGTATACAATTGCTATATATTTTGCTTGAATTTACAATAAACACAATCGATTAAGTATTCATTGCCTCAATTTAGTCAACACAAGAACCACTTAACCTTTACCTACGTTTTAGCATAGACAACAAAGAACTTCTAACAAATAAATTTCCAAGGTCACCACAAGATAGCATGTGACCTTGAACTGAGCCAGAACCGGTCCTACATGACTACTAACGCATTAAACGATTAACGAGTGTTAAAGCGTATATTACTTAATACAGAATAAACAATAGTAAAAAACGTTAGCAATAAAAGGAAGAGATTTAAATTTAAATAAATCTTTGAGTGTTTTTTATTATATTATTTAGGTGTAAAATGAATGCATGAACGCACTGTTTTTTAGATCTATTATTGATTATTTTATCGTTTAAATTTTAATACCATTTTTTTATATTTAAAGTTATTGGAGTGTTTGATTTTGACATATCAAAATCATAATAAGTTTAAAAAAAGGCCGTTCTTGAAACTCTAGCTAATAATCTATATTGTATACGATTTTTCTTGTTTTTTATTTTATTTATGTTTTAAGGATTATATTTTTTTAGGTTATTGGACTTGTGTTTTTATGTAATGTAAACCTATGACTTACATAGCATCTGAGGACAAGCAATTTTCGTATTTATTACTTGGTTTGCTCATTAAATTAACGTCATTATATTGAATTTAGTTTGAATGATACAATTCCGGCCTAAAGCTTTTCATGTGATTAGTTAACTATAACGTACATTTATAGGCCGATGAATCATTGCATTATTTTTTTTTTATGAATTGAGCATAATTAAACATAATTTGAGGAATTTGATTTCAAACGATTGTGTACATAATTAAAACGTTTTTTTTTCATTTTTATTATAATATTATTATATTTCTGTTTGACGAAGTGAAATTATTTTACATATTGACTTTTTGGATTAACGTAACGTGACTAGAGATTTTTGCGGCACACTATTATTTTATTTAAGCGTGCAAATATTTGTTTTAAAGCCTTCCAGGTTGCTAAAGATCTGCTGGTCCTAGAGCCACCCGCGGAGATTACGTATTGGTAAGCAAGCTATTTGAGTATTTTGAGCGAGTTGTGCACTATCGTAATTAGGCATTTCATCCCCAATTTTGACATTCCCGTTTCCGGTTGTATAATGATTTCAACCCCTATTTCGACTTATGTATGCTATACTATCCTACTGTGCGCAAAATTAATTAACATTTTTCTCACCCCAGACTGCTGGCTAGTCGTGCAAAAGCCAATTTTACCTGTTATTTCGTTTTACTGCTAGTTTATACCGTAACACGCTACAGATGTACCTACACTGTAATATTTTTGTAAATAACTTTAGAACCAGTGATCGAATTATCACAGAAGAAGCCAAGTACCACGTCATTTGCTCCAAAAATCTAATCATATACCTCAACCTATATTACTATTTGTGGACTACTATTTTATCAAATTTCTCCACTCCTCCTAAAATCCATATTTTGTACTTCCTTTCAGACTCCACCAGCTATTACAATAAATAATATCCCTAAGACCGACTCGAATATGTTCCGCGAGCATACCTCCAATTACACTACTAGATTAGGCAAAAGAGTTTTACCTCACATCGGTACAGCAATTAGTGATCTGATCACCGTAACATTCGAAGCAATTCATATTGCCAAAACCAAATCTAAAGACATATTTCGAAAGCTTTAGCGTTAGTACACAGTACACGAGACTATAAGAAAAATGATACTTTTTCCGCCAATTTTTGAACTGTTTGACATATACTATCAAAACTTTATAAAACGTTAACAATCGACTGCAAAAATACCTAGAAAACAACATATTTCTTCCAAATACAAAAATAAAAAACCCTCCAAATTGTATTCAGGACGTCCCGTTTTAGACGTATTACCAACTCAAAAACAATCCTTAAAATCCCACATTTAATGTCTCCCATGTTCGATGGACATTATCCCAGCAAACCTTTGCGTATCCCACATTTGACCCAACGACAGGTGGGCGCTACTGCTAAGGAGTGTCTTACTCGAACCATCTGATGCTCCAATTGTGTTGACAGTTACAGACCGATCACTAGTACATTTTCTGTTCAACAGCTGATTAACATATCAACCGACCTACTCACTCTAATGCAACATAGTCGGTAATCTCAGAATCCCCTCCTCCGACAACATTCCAAGCATAGGCGGTCTCCCGCCACATCACAACGCACAACGATAAATACTTACAGAACGGTATCATGGCCAGCCTCCAGCGGAATACCCCAAGTCACTCCTAATTTTATTCCATTAACCCGAATTTTAGATATCTCTGCAGCTACACCCCATGCGATGCACTTTCATACCAAACTTACCATTCTGAGATACAATAAAACTCCCATTGCCTACAATCACTTCTCGTCGTTTACCAATTCTGTCTAAAACTTTTTTGTCTCAGTCCGTCTGAAAGGGATCACAATATGCTCTAAACCGCTCCTACGCTTTATCGTGAACTGAATAAGAAGAACAAACGTATCTTCCGTCATTTATTGAGATCTAGCGATTTAGTACCCAAAATTGAATATAATCGACCTTTATAATCAGACACGAAATAAACTAATACCATTAAGAATCTTGGACGACGGACTATGGAAAAGGAGACCTGCCATAACAACAGCTTGATAGACTGACTAGAAGGTAGGTTGTTTAATCAATCATCTCAGAATATTTTATGTAGTTTAAAATATTTCTTCTTCTGATTAACAGTAACAAAAACAATAATAGCATGCTAATCTTTTTCTTACTACCCATAATTTGATAAATACGTCAATATTATAATTCTCACTTATGCTTAGTGCTTATTTTTCAGACATACCGACGTAATCACCAAATTCGGTCCTATTGAGTACCCAAAAATTTTTGCTGGTTGGTTTAGGAAATAGTATAGTATACATCGTAATGATTGTGAATCGATAGGCTTCACCGTTTCTTTCCTGTATTGTAAAAGCATTTTTAAAACTATAAAGTATGAAAAGGAAAGTGATTGAAGCGCGTAATTTTAATATAAACACTGGGAAATCTGGCAACAGTGCCGATATCATTTTCCAATTCCACATGCCTAGGAACCCCCAAATGCTGAATGTTGTAATCATAGCTTTAGCGGTTTTGCAGATATTTGTTGTCTTATCTCGGCAACTAGTAGAGATAAAATTTTGAAAATTTGAGATCTTAATAGGATTGAGACGCCCAATTGATTGCAATAAAAATAAATTGGCCATTCTATTTAAGAAAACAAAATGACTACATGTAGCGCAAAGTTAGGAAATCTGGCAACAGTGCCGATATTTTCGAATCCTGCACGACCCGAAACCCCCAAATGCTGAATTTTGTAATCGTAACTTTAGCGATTTTGTAGATATTTAAGCGTTACGGTACTTTTTCCTAGCCCTGTATACATAACCCTTTAATCAGCGTTCAAGTAGTTCTTCGATTTAACAAAATACTTGAGTACCTTTTTTTTTAACGCCTCTATCAAAACTACTAATAGAATATGTTTGTTTAATAAAATAATACCTACAGTGACCTGTGACAGTCGTTCAAAATATAAAAATATCCTAGTGCTGTTCCATTCATAAATCAAACTATGGAACCATTTTCGATGAGTCACTCGTTCGATCAATGTACAGGTTTAACATAATCATTCTGAATTCGAAATAATTTTTCTATTAACAAAACAGTAAGTTTTCAATCAAAACTCTAAAAGTCTATAATTTTAGAGAAATTTTGACCTCATTCGTTTTTATCAGCAAGACCTTAAAGATCATGATATAAGAGTGTAAAAATAAATGTATCCAATTATAATACGACAAAAAAAAACGAAAAATTCGTAATTCTAATAATGAGGTATAAGAATCTAAAGTACTCTTACCGGAGCCAATCCTGGGCACTCATATACTGTATAGTCTCCTTCCTCGTTTTCTTCATCGCTATCAGCTTCCGAAGCTGACCCATGCCTTTCGTTAGCAGCAGCTCTATTTAGAGAAAACAATTATTGAAAATATACATATTCTATAAAAGTATTACCTTTCCATTGCAATAATCTGTTGCTTTTGGTGTTGATAATGGTACATTTGGGCAGACTGTGCAAGCCGTCTGTCTCCAGAAGGTGATATGTCCTTGTTTGGTCCTGTTACACCATAGGCCGGATACTCAACATCAGATGCACTCTTAACATGCTTCTGCAAGCTAAACGTTGCCATTACTATAAATCTTGATAGAAAAAATGTATTGAGACAAAATCTTTACTAATTTTATTTAACACCAAACTACAAAAGAGAGTTAATCTAAACTAAAGAGTAATGTTTCTCAGGAGATTCTCGTAAAATGGCAGCAGCCTTTTCAGCAGTGAGATCACGTTGACTTTGAGCAAACATTTCGTATCCTACCATAAATTTTTTGACGGTAGCTGATCTGAGTAGCGGAGGATAGTAAGCTCCGTGAAAAGTCCAATGATTTTGGTTTGTGTTAAGATCAGAACCGGTTGGGGCACCATGCCAACCCATTGAGTACGGAAAGCTACATTTAAATAGATTGTCATACTTAGCAACAATTACTTGAAGAGTTATGGCTAGAGCAACCTTTTGTGATTGATCACAATCAGTAAAGCGCTCAATATGCCTTTTAGGCAAGATCATGGTTTCGAATGGCCATACTGCCCAAAACGGTACCACCACTACCCACTCACTGTTTTCGTATACAACCCTTTCCCGTTTCTGCATTTCCCTTTGCATGTAATCCATTAACATTGGTATTTTATTCTTGTCATAATAATCTCTTTGTGTTTTATCCTTAATTTTGGCCTCGTTAGGTAAAAAAGTAGAAGACCAAATTTGGCAGTGTGGATGTGGGTTCGAGCAACCCATCATGGCTCCCCGATTTTCAAAAATTTGCACCCAAAGGTATTTTTTTCCTAATTCACTTGTTTGTCTCACCCACTCTTCAATAACAGCTTGAACTTGTTCAACTGTCATGGTCGCTATATACACATCCGATTTGGGATGAAAACAAATCACTCGGCATGTACCTTTAGCAGGTGATGCTTGAAAAAAGAAATCGTCAGAAGCGGGAGGTTCTGGACCTTCCTCCAAAAGTGCGGGAAAGTCATTATCAAAAACGTAGGTTGATACATATTGAGGTGTAAGCTTTCCTGATGCACGTTCTACACCAGGACATAAAGGGTTAGTAGGGTCAAACGGTGGAACTGTCTCAGTATCACTCGTTTCTATTTGACCGCTCCAAGGACGAAGCATACGATGAGGTGACACAAGTATCCATTCGTCACGCAATGGATTATATCGCGTATGTTGATGTTCTACAAGATTTATTATTATTGTAAACGTGTAAATGGTTTATTCTTACCATTTGCATTAAAAGCCATTAAGTAGCGAATTTCTATTTATAAAATATTAATTAATTTCGTCGAACACACAGTGAAAGTTCACTAACAAACCAATTACTGCTTCATGCAAATATAATTTTTACAATTTATGTGATATGAACGCACATGCACCGTACATAACAGTATGCTGTCCGAGCTCGGTTAATTTCGTAAAAGTAATCTAATCGTTAAAGATTGCTATAAATAGTGTAATGATAAGATTTACGAACTATGTCTAGGCCTGAAATTCGATTCATTCGATAATATGTATAATTTATTCAACTATAATTAAACTAAATTGCTGACGCACATTTAGATATGGTAATGTAGTGGAGGTTTAAACATCACTGTCTTTCACGGTTGAATCCTAATAGATACACTATTTCTAAACGTAATTAAAATTTTTATATCCATAAGGTTATTGCACTTAATTAACTCAATGTTTAAACCCACAATCATAGAAATTATAAACTAAAAATTAAATGTATGTTAAAATACCGTATTAATACTTGAAATTATATTCGTTTTTAGTTTGACTTTAAATGTAAATTGTTACCATCACTTTGTAACACTCTAAATTAGCATAATTAATTAAATTTGTAATTTTAACCTTGCTTTATGGAATTCCATAATTAATAGCACTAATTTTTCAAATACAATTCCACAATTGCTTTATATAAATATTTCACAATGTTGAGAAATAAATATTTGTATACAACATTTGTGGAATTTATTTGAAATATTAGTACTACTAATATTGGAATTCCACGAAATAAACTTAAAGAGTATAAATTTAATTAAAGAATCTTCGTTAGAAGAAAAATCAAATTATAAAGGGTGTTTCGAAAAACGTTCCACTAATTTCTAGGATAAATAAAATATTAAAAAATAACGTTAGTTTGGTTAATAAACTTGTGTCTGAAAATGCTTCCTTAAGAAGATACAGCCCTGTAAAAGTGGCCCCAAAAATCTTTTTTTTTTATTATCTCTCAAACGGTTTAAGATAAATTTTTAATATTTTGTATTGGAGCGTCGCTAAAGGGGAATTGCTACTTATTTTGCCCTCAAACTTTTTTTATGGGAATATTTTAAATTTTTTGGCCAAAAATAATATTTTTTAAACAAATTGTCACAAAAAAGGTACTCTTGTTGAAAGTAAAAAAAAAATACTGGTTTTGGAGTTATTTGAGGTTTTACATGTTTTACCTAAAATAAGAAAATAAAAGAAATATTGAGTTAATTTGATTTACTTGAATTAAATAGACTTAGACTGCAGACTCGCGATTTTTTTGTTTGACAAATTCATTTGATACATGGTTGTTGATAGTTTTGGTTCGTTTAAGTAAGTAATAACGCTTTTCAAAACTGTGAAAACGAGTATGAACACTAACATTAGTGAGGCGGTGCCGTGAGACTGGAACCTTTAAACAAAAAAAAACAGAAATTCTGGTAGACCACGATTGGCAAGAATTCCTAAAACGGAAGAAAGTATTTTAAATCTAGTTCTTGCGGATCTTACTATAAGTGCAAGAAATGTGGCAAGCGCAAGTAACGCAAGTGTTTCATATCGTGTACTAAACGAACAATTATTGCTCCCGTTTCACTACACACAAGTGCAAGAATTATTACCTGAAGATCTTTTTTTTGAGAAGAGACTTTTGCGAATTGTTACAAGAAAGAATGAGACAAAACCCTGATTTTTTTACAAAATATTCCTTTCACCGATGAATCAACTTATGTTTACGTATGTTTAAAAGTCTGATAGCAGAGGTTAAACTAAGGCATTATCAACGTAACTTTAAGTTGAATGTATGAGCTGTTTCAATAGGCAACCGCCTCGTTGCATACCATATTTTTGATGGAAATTTAAATGGTGATGTTTACTATGAATTTTTGGATAATCGTTTATTTCCGCTATTAGAAGATTTGCCCCTACGAAGAAGTATGGTTTTTATGCATGATGGTGGTGGTAGACAATCTAGAAGATGGCTCAACGAAGATTTTACAAATCGTTGGATTGGTTGAGGTGCTGATGCTCCTATCCACTGGCCGCCAAGATCCCCTGACCTAAATCCCTTGGATTTTGACGTGTGGAGTTTAGTTAGAAAAAAAGTATATTCCATTTAAAAACTTCAAACGAGAGTTGAAAATAATTTAAAAATGTTAATTCAAGAACCACGGCCACTCCAAAGGATTATGTTTTCACTAGAAAAACATTTACGATTAATGAATGTATTCTTGAAAATGCTGAACAATTAATGTAAAAACCCGTACCTACTTATTACATTTTTTTCTGTTTGTTTTGTGTTATTTGTTGTTTTTTTAGTTGTTTCTTTTGTCTGTTAATATCATGCAATTAAAACCTTTTTTAAGTTCCAAATAATTTACAATATTTTTACCTTATAGTTGTTTCTCAAACAAACATTATTCCCTGAGGTAGCGTTCTTGCGTATGAAAATTATTAATTGTTACATTTTAAAATAATGTATTAATCCGGTCAGCATTACTTGCTAAAACCTCAAATAACTCCACAACCAGTAATTTTTTGACTTTCAACAAGAGCATCTTTTTTGTGGCAAATTGTTAAGAAAATACTATTTTATAATAATATAATTAAAATATCCCTATAAAAAAAAGTTTGGTGGTAAAATAAGTGACCCCCCCTTATAGCGACGCTCCTATACAAAATATTAAAAATTTGTCAACTCTATCTTTTAGAACCTAATCAAAGGTATTTGTGGTCTAAATTTCGTTTAGGTATCTTTAACCGTTTCAGAGATAATAAAAAAAAAGAATTTTTTGGGCCACTTACAGGGCTGTATCTTCTTAAGGGGGCATTTTCGGACACATGTTTATTAACCAAACTAACGTTATTGTTTAATATTCTATTTACCCTAGAAATTAGCGGAACGTTTTTTGAAGCACCCTGTATAAGGAACTTATGATTAAAAGAAAGGGCTTATACCTATTTACTCAGACCCGTACCTAAGGGGGAATGACCCTGGTAAAAAAAAATATTGAAAGTTGCAATCAGAAATCCCTGAAAATTACAGTTGTTTGACAAGTTTTATTTTCTGTAAACTTTAAATTTTGCCTTGCAGGACACACCTTACTTGCTTCAGTTCAGCAGCAATCGTTGCTTCTAACGTGAAAGACCAACAGTTTAGTGCACAAAAAGTTTGTGTTTGTCGCTGAAGTTGCCGATTCCCTAGTGCGCTGGTTACGTCGTCATTGCTAGTTAGCAATATCTGGAGCAGTAGCAGACCATTTAAGGTGTTCGAATAGAAAACTCGACTGAGAAACGGATATTTTACACTAACTCATGCAACAGCACTCGGGGACGCAGCTTTCAAAGCCTTAACCCACGGTGTATGAGGCTGTACTTCTGCTGTAACCCCAACATATTACACCATGTTTAAACATGGGAGACCCTGTATGACTAACCCCAGCCCCCGCCAATTATCCAGCCCCTAATTACGTATCCCCTACCGGTTATCGCCGCTACTTCCACAACCATATCTACCAGCACGGTACCCTTTCCCACAACACGCCCCCCGTCTCCTCCGACGAACCGAACCACTTCCTCATAATCATACACCACCTTTTCCGATATAGTATCCAGGGTTTCCAAACGATCCTCCTGCCGTTATTGCGCCAGAAACATCCCAAATACAAGCACCACCCAAAAACAATTTTCCAGCTTCATCCTTTCACCTGAGCTCCCCGTATCTAACCTAAAGCTTAACTTCAGCCACACCGCCCTTATTGAATCCCTAAACCTCTCCCATCTGACCTGCAGCGAAAGCTTCAACACCTTTACGGCAATCCTAATATCACCCTGTCCCAGCTCTCTGGCCCCCGACCTAATTCTACCTCCCAGTCGTTCTCCTGAGTGGTTAAGCACGTGGACAAAGACATAACTTTTGAAGAGATCACTGATGCTATCTCCATCCCTCACGTTTCAAAAATCATCCGCATAATCTCCCAAGCCTCCAACCTTCCCACATCTTTCATCCGGGTTATTACCCAATCCAAAACCACCCTAGACTTCCTGCTAGCTCGTGTTGTCTGTATGTTCGGCAGACACTATGACTGCGAACCCTCTCACGCTCCAGCCCCAATCCCCAAGTACTGCTCCACCTGCACGCAGGTAGTACATGCTTCGGACGATTGCTCCTCTAAAGTCCGCTGCCCCACATGTGGTGAAAACCACAAAGCCACCACCTGCAAATCGCTAGCAACTCCCAGGTGTAACAACTGCGAGGGGACCCTCCCACCTACTCCTTCACCTGCGCGAGAGACGCCAAACTGCTCCTTCCCCATCTCAAACGACTGTCCCCGAACCCATCCTCTAGATGTCCTCTTCCGAACGCAATGATCCCGAAGTCGAACACTTCCTTAGAATCAACGCTTTTATAACTACAATTACTCACGCCCTTATTTAAATCCAGAGCGACGGGGGTTGATCTTTAACAGGATCAACTTCGCAATTCGCACCTTTCTTAACGGCCGCACTGTTTGCCTACACGGGTAGACGTGTTGCATTCTCCATGTCTTTAGGACATCCCGATGATTAATAGTTACATTATATCCCATCCCCGTTAATCCTCGCCACGCCCCGCATGCAGTGGAGATCATAATCGACGCAGTAAACCATTGCGGAGTCCGACGTAAACGTAATCTAATTAAAAATGTTCTTTACACAGAAAATATTCAACTCGTAGTAATAACGGAAACTAAACTCCCACACAACAGTCAATTACACTTCGCCAACTACAAATCTTTCCTAGGCTTCATTGTCACTAATGGCGTTAGAGGCATTGCTCTGCTAGTGCATAACCGTTTTGCGTCGACCCGTACCCATTACCACAACACCTATAATGCGTTGCCATCACGGTCCACTTCCTTAACCGCTCCATTATATTTCTCAGTTATTATAATCCTCTAGGTGACAACACGCTATTGGTCGACCTCCTTACATATGTTGCAAATCTCCGAATGCAATCCGTCTCGGTGAGCTTAATCCTCGCCATAACCAATTCGGTGAGGTGATTCGAGTGATAACGCCAACGGAATATTACTATCAGGTCTACTTTTACAACTTCAATTATAGCGCACTCATAACACCACTCCCACATTTATTAGCCACAATGGCGCTCCCGTCCTCACCATACCCTATGTTCTGTACCAATTCAGATTCCTTGACGCCGATTGCTACATTGGCACCACCATAACTTCAGATCATCTACCACTTTTAATCAAAGCCGAACTCTGTCCTATTCCAGCCCCGCCCCCTAATATCATAACACCGCGCAATTTTAAAGGGGCTGACTGGAACTAGTTCTCAAGACACGTTACCGGTACCTCGCAGTACCTATCTTAAGTTCTCCCGTAGACATAGATAACGCCATCACAGACCTGATTTGGGCGATAAACGATACAATTAATGTCTCTTTCATAAATAAAATTATAGATATATCGCGCAGAACACTCCCATCCGACACCATCAATTTAATTAAAGAAAAAATAAAAATTTTCTGCAGATAAATAAAAAACATAGAGATCCAGTCCTTAAAACAGAATACAACCGCCTTAATGCCCCATCCGCATAGAGACTAATATTATCACCGAAGAAAAATGGATACAAGCTACTTCTTCCCTCGATTACTGTGACAGCAAGGAATTCTGGAACCACTCCTGTAGATTAACCGACCACAGAAATCACCCCATACAGCATCTCCAAAATGCACACGGTACCCTTTATTCTACTGACCAAGAAAAAGCCAATATTTTCAGTATCCACCTTTAAGACACCTTTCAGTCTTCAGACCTACCCCATTTCGATCTAGAACTAAAATCGTGACTCGAGCATGGCTGAAATACTTAAAGCCATTCCATACCCTGAATACCACCTCCTAGTGAATGATCCTCCTCTGAGTCCCATTCACGTAGGCATAATATTGGACACCCTAAAGAAGGACAGCCAACACTCCGCGTCATCAAACTTTTGGCCACCATTCATGACAAAGGCATCTCCATTGGATACTTTCCATCGGGATGTAAATCCTCTACGGTCGTAATGACACCCATACCCCGAACTGACCATACACGACCCACTTCTTACCGCCCCATTGCGCTATTAAACGTGATAGGGAAATGCTTAAAACAAATTTTAACACGTAGTTTAAGACTTTCTTCAAAATAATAACATCCTCCCTCCCAACCAATTTGGTTTTAGGCCCTTGAGATTCACCCAAGACTCTCTCCTCAAGCTGTTCACGGACACCATTAAAGCCTTTAAACTGAAACAATGCTCAATTGCCATATTCCTGGACATCCAACAAACCTTCGATAGAGTATGAAAAGCTGGGTTAATCCATAAAATCCGCTTCCTAAGAACCCCCGATCACTTCGCCAGATTAATATACACCTACCTATTTAACCGGGCAGTGAAAGTGACTCAAAATATTCCAACAATAACTCACTTACCGAAGGAAACGTTTTTTATATATATATATTTTTTGTCCTTAGGAATCGATCTGCGTAACTCCTCGTATAGAACTCAGAGATAAATTTTATCGGAACCACTTCCCTTAATTTTCGATAAGGAAAAACAGTTATCACTATTCTTCGTTTTTCATAAAAAAAGATACCCTTTCCGAATTACAAATAAACTATAGTTAAGAAAATATGTTATCTCTATATTTCTTGTCCGTATCTCGAAATGGTTTGAGACACACAAAACAAAAATTCATTTTCGGCCATCTTTGAAAGGCTCTGAAGCTCTTAAAAAGTAATTTTGAGTACATTTTTATTAGACTTTTGTGCTTGAAACTAAATTTTCTATGCGTGGTTTACTTTAATTTAATTTTAATTTAATTTAAAAGCGGCTTTTGTACCACAAAATAAAGGTGTATATTTATTTTCCAAATTAGAAAGTAACATTGAGAAAGAATTAACTACACATACAATTTATCAAATTCCTTGTATGAATTATTCAATTTATTACATTGGAAGTTCGCTACAAACATTAAGAAATCGAATAATTCAACATAAATCAGATGTGAGAATCAAACAAAAAGTACTACTTTAGCACAACATATTCTAAATTCAAGCATATTTCAAAATAACGGAACTATAATTTTAGACCGTAGAAAACAATAACAAAAAATGCCATATATCCAGTTGGCATATCAACTTAATAGTAATATGAGTGGCAAAGCTATATTTATTACAGAATCCATCACTTTCCAGATTATTATACTCCTATTTAACCGGCAGTAAAGTGACTCAAAAATTAACAATAATTCACTTACCAAGGAATGTTTTTAATATATATTATGCTTAAGAAGACGTAAATTAATCTTCAGAATTATAAAATTTTATCAAGGAATTATTTTAACTATTTCGATAGTTTTATTAATGAAGAGTTTATACTAATATAATTCATTTATTTTGAAATGTCAAATTGAAATCATAATTGGTAATTAAAAGGAATTGATATTCATAAACAGTTTTTATGTGTTTAAATGGTGACATTAATTGTACATGCAAAAAATTTCCGGCCACTTTGAAAGCTCTAAAAAGTCAAAAGTATTTTAGAACATTTTATTAGACTTTTGAGCATTAATATAAATTGCTAGTTTGAGTTACCTTAATATTTAATTTATATCAACTGAGTCGTTGAACCACATAGGTAACTAGGTAATATATTATTTTCCATTAAA
This sequence comes from Vesta saturnalis, assembly GCA_036346205.1. Taxonomy (NCBI): domain Eukaryota; kingdom Metazoa; phylum Arthropoda; class Insecta; order Coleoptera; family Lampyridae; genus Vesta; species Vesta saturnalis. The sequence goes on along the minus strand of JARFJB010001918.1, from coordinate 1,027,774 downwards.
AAGTAAATAACGGCTGTATAATTCAATGTCTCAGAGTAATAATGCTTATGCAATTGAAATCTTTATTTGAACAGACTATATCAAATTATAATTTAATTAATTAACATAAATCGTAATTGTGAAAAAACAAAAAGTACTGTCCTTTAGGATAATTTGACTAAATTGATATATCAATTTTATACTATAATAAATTTTATTTGACTATTAAACCAATAAATAAAAATATTAAAAGTGTTGCATATTAAAATTAATGTAATATGATTACCATACATTGATTTTAAGTGCACTGCATTGTAACAGCTTTTATACCACTGGTTTACTGCTTCTAATTGTTCAGTGTTAAAAAATCTGCCCTGAGGATATGTTCCTTGAGATTGCATACATAGGCAATTTTATACTATAATTAATGTCTTTTATTTGACGATTAAACCAATAAATTAAAAATTATTGGCAACACAGGAAGTGTGGTTAGGCGCATTGTCCTGGTGGTAGAGTAAACTGCGTCTTAACTTTCTACGACGTTTTTACTTGGGCAGCTACGCCTAATTTTGATATTAAGCTAGTGAATATTTGCCTGTCGTCGTGACAATTCAATCCAAAAAGTTTGAAGGATATTGTCTATATTGCGTCAAAAGTCGTTTACAAACCACAACTCGGCACCGTTTATGAGTTTCGGTTAACATTCGTGGGACCCACCTTGCGGACAACTTTTTCATGTTATGGCTTATGCATGAGTGATCTAAACGTCCAGATTCCTCTATTCCCCTCATAGTGACTTTTTCGTCTTGCAGTACTAGATCATTGATTTCATGGGTGTTTTTTGTAGTTGTAACGGTTTTTGGTGGGCCACCAGTATGTTCATTTTGGCAAGCTGTTCTTCCGCATTTCAATTCGCGGATCATCGTTTAGAAAAATCATAATTAACAACACACTGCCTTAAAGCCTTCATAAATTGGATGGAAGCCATACCCTTTTTTAAGAGGTATTTAATTACCGCTATTTGTACGATACGCTCCATTTATGCAATACTATGACACTTTGTTTGAAATAATCAACTGGTGTGACAGATACAGATTTCATTTGCGCGTGTACTGTAGACACATATCGGTAATGAAGATGATGTGGCGTGAGGTGTGTACCTCCACTAGGAAGTAAGTCAGGGGCGGAGCATAGGTATCAACCCTCGCACATGTATATATATATATATATATATATATATATATATATATATATATATATATATATATATATATATATATATATATACATATACATATATGTATGTGGTTTTCTTAAAGTTTCCATTAAGAAGAACAGTTATCACTATTCTTCATTTATCATTAAAAAAGGCTTAGCTTTTTCAAGTTACAAATAAAGCATTATTAAGAAAATATTTTGTCTCTACATTTCTTATCCTTAAAAAAGTAAATAGAACGAGCAACCAACTCCACAGATAGATCTCTGAGATAAATTTTATATGACTCAGCTTCCTTAGTTTTCGGTAAGGAATTGCTATTCTACATTTTCATAAAAGCGTATATTTTGAGTTAGAAATCAAGCATTGTTACGAAATTATGTTTTCTTTATAATTCTTGTCTTTAAAAATAAATAAAAAGAGCAACGCAGCTCCTCGGATAGAGCTCTGAGATAAATTTGATATGAATCAGTTCCCTTAATTCTCGATAAGGAAGAATTATTTTTACTCTTTTTCGAGTTGCACATAAGGTACTATTAAGAAAATATTATTCCCTATATAACAATTGTCACTATTCTTATATTAATTTTCTGTAAGGAAGAATTATTATTACTATTCTCCATTTTTTATAACAAAACGTATCTTTTTCGAGTTACAAATAAAGCATTATTAAGAAATTATTCTTCTCTATAATTCTTATCCTTAAAGAATAAATATGAGCTGCGTGGCTCCTCGGACGTTGCTCAGAGATAAATTTTGTATGAATCACCTCGCTCAAATTTTGATAAGCAAGAATTATTATCACTATTTTTTATTTTTCATAAAAGAACGTATCTTTTTTGAGTTACAAATAAAGCATTATTAAGAAAATATTTTTTCTACATGTATTTAATTTAAATAAAACGAGCAGCGTAACTGTGTTGTATGAACCACCTCCCTTAATTTTTAATGCGTAGAAATTAGTATAACTATTCTCCATTTTTAATTAAAAAAAGATTAGAAATTAAAATGGGACATGTGTATTTCCCAATAACCACTACTGACAGATGCTTGCGGTACACAACGCAAACATCGATCCAGAAAAGTCCAGAATCACCGATCATGTTGTTACGTGCCAATAAGGCAGAGGCAACAAATTAAAGAATGCCGGGGCTCGGGTCGCCGGAGGGACTGGATGCGTGGGTGTGTCTATTATTAAATGATCGAGACACTGAGAGTTCACTACTCAACCGTAGCTATTTAAACGACCGTTTTGCTCAGAACGGATCGTGCGTAGGGAGAATAAAAGTTTAAAGTAATTTTGGGCGCCAGGAATCGCCCCCAACGGAAGCCCGCACCGTTATCCCGACTCCTAAATACAAGGTGGTGCAGTTGATGAGTAAGGAACTATAGGAAAAAGGGAGGAAAGAAACAACACCAAAAAAAAACAACTACAGTAGTGTAGTAAATGTAAATTTAACAGTAATCTTTGATTACTTTTGCAAAACTGTGTCGAACTTATTCTCACAAAAAAAAAAATAGATTAACATTTCAATTTTATAAAAGTTGACCCATATACCAAATAAATAAAAACCAATGTTTATAGTACTTTAGCAAGTGGCTGAGTAACTATACGCAGCCCAAAACCAATTAATCTTAGAGTAAATTTTAAATAATTAACTGGAAACGTTTCCTTTGCTTAATGAAAAACCTTTCATTGTGTGCACTGAAAGAAAACATACATTCTCGCTACCACAAGCGTTTTAGATAGCACAAAAAAATGAAACACAGAATAGCGACTAATACTTGCTGCAGCTTACACAAATAGTATAATTATTCCCTGAAATTATCATATAGATTAGTAATTCTTATTGAAGTTTACAGAAAACACATTATTATTTAATTAATTAACCGCCCATTTAAAGCGGTGACAATAAAGAAAAGAGGAGCGATTCGGTTGTCCCGCGTTATTCATTTCTGAGAAAACAAATTCATTAACCAAATATTTAGAAACAAAGGAGCCAGAAATAAATAATTGAGTCACTAGATCTTCCTCACAACCTAATTTTGATTAAAAAAAAATCTTTTATGAGAAAAGAAATATTCAATTTTATACAGTAAAAGTAATAATTTCTGCACAAGTAATTTAACGTCAATGATACCATGTAGCCACTTCCATTTTCCTAAATTCTCGTGACGCGCATACTTAAATAATGAAACTCGTCTGTTGCGCAGCTAGCATTTACATTAAAAACAAACGGTAGTGTGAAGCCCAATACATAAACTAATTAATAAGTAGGGCTGTAAATATCACCTCAATCAGATAATGAAACTCTCTTAATGGCAGAGTATAGGCTTAAGAAGGCAGTACGATATTAAACCAACCATAGCAACAACCGTTAACTAGAGGTTATTGATCATATTTGTAGATACCATTTAGTTAAGATGAGCATTTATACGGTCTTTACCCTAACAGAATTCTATACCTTAATTCATATACAGTAATGGAAGTAGTAAACAAAATAATACAGATAAACTCTCTGACCTTATTGGATGGCGAGAGTTCTTACTCTAACGATGGGGTCGCAACCAAAGCAGGTGCAGCACTCCCGGTGTGATATGTCCAATGGTTTGTTCTAGAGTAGCCAATCCAACTTCCCATTTAAGTTACCGTCATGTTACACATGAAGGATAGTAGGTTCGTAAGAAGAATAATTTGTCCTTCTAACTCCCCAAATCGATTGATAATCGCTAAAAAAAGGAAGGGTCGGTGAGCACGAAGATAAGATAGGTATACGAGCTTACCACTAAGTTGTATGGCGTGAGATAATGTGAAAACGAGCTTGATAGGTTCGAATCTAAAGCTTTATGCTTGTAGATCGTATGGGTTCCGTTCCCTAAGAAGGAAGATTTTAAATTAGGACCAAATGAGAAAAACTGTAATTCTTACCCCTTATTGGACACGATTAAATTTTGTTTAAAATCCGCAAAGCTTGCGATCAATAGGAATAGAAAATTTGGTAGGAATTCCTATTGTTTTGAAATCTTTTACTAGTATCCGAAACAATCCCGTTTATTAGAGAAAGTGTAAAAGAAATCACAGAATTTTCGTAGCGTCTTCAATATGGCGGGGAAGAAAGTGAAAAATTTTTTTATCAAAATCGAATTTGTGATCTATTAGATGTATATTCAAAAAACGATTTTCCCACTGGCTATTTGATACATTAAACATCGCCCTCTTACGAGAATTTCGTAAACTAACCTAAAGTATCGGTGTTTACAACCATTGCATAGTACAGAGTTTGGCTAGACACCGACAGATGTCATACCTATTTACTTTTGGTAAAAATTATTAACATTAACTGGATTTTTGTTAAATTACACAACTGAAGACATGTAAATTACTGCAATGTTTTTCAACACTGAGTTTACGAAGTGTGCGTTTAGTAGCTATCGACAAGGAGTTAAAATAGATAATTGTATAGCAATTAACAGAGTTTTGCACAAATGAATTTTTGGATGTTACAAACTCTGGAACAAGGAGCACCAAATGCAATTGTATAACATGCCGATTGTGACAAATGACGCGAGGATAACTCGCGGGAAGCTCTGAGAAGCCAGTATATAGAAATGGCTGGGCTAGTACGTATAACAATGAAACCCATATGAATGCTAATAATGCGAGAAGCTTAGGCGCAGCACACCTGCGCAATAGGTTACTGAGCAGCATGTGCAATAAACTATGGCAAAATGCCAAAAAGGTTTACTAAGGTCTAATCTACAGGTTATATATCGGGTTACTCAGTAGCTCAGTAACAAAAACGTTAGACCTTTAAGTGAAAGGCTCCGTGTTTAAATCCGAAATAATTCAAGCACGTGGGAAAAAATTAAACATTGCAATTCGACTCAAGGGCGAAAACAGTCCTTCTCATGACTAATCTTGATGGCGAAAGCAGAGGCAGCTTCCGAAACGTCGCGCGATCAACACTGTGGAAATAGACAGACAAGCTAAACTAATATGAGAAATACTTATAACATAATTATCTACCTTGTATAAATAATTGATTCCCATTAAATGTACTTAGTTTAGGATCAGTGTTTATTAATTTTTACCGACAATTAAATAAATTGAACTAATACCTACTTATTGTATTATACGAAAAAGGCAACTTGATGCCGGGATTGTTTTATAAATATAATTTAATTCAAAGACTTAATTTTTTTTTCTCAAGCAAGGTTTACTTTTCAATATTTATACTTGAAGTTGATTTTCTTTTGGAAATATTAACCCCATTTTTTTATTTTTTTATGAAATTAATTGCCCGAATTACTTACGAAGTGAATATTTTAAATTATTGATTTAAAGCAATATTTTACTGCTTTTGGATTACATTTGTCGAGTTTAAATCTGGCATAGTTTATGTACCAATAATTTTTTAGATTCTAGCGGAATTAAATTATTTTTTTTGTGTCGTTTTTTTTTACGTAGCCTTTAATCATTTGAATTTCGATTATCAAATTTATATTAATTATCTGTGTTACCGATTTCAGACCAATATGCAAATTGGAATTGTTAGCAACATTGCTTTACTGAGGACGCTAGTTTTATGTTGGTATTTTCAAGTGAGCACTCTACTTGTGGAGTTTTAACTAAAAAATTTCGAACTGATGGCGCCTTCTAGAGCTGTTTTAATCCTTGATATTCAAGGCGAATGAGAACTAAAGAAAAACTGACCAGTAATTGTTAGTTTCTCGTACTACACTGGGCCCTGCTTGTTTCGAAAATGGTAGTATTACATACAATATGCGCTTAATGCATAGTTATAACCACAGCATATTCAGTTTCAAAAAGGCAAAAGGTTGCATTTAGGATATTATATTTCTTCATACATGAATTTTAAATGGACGACTAGAGATACATTTTTGCCCTTGGCATATTTCACTGTACGTGTTATATGCTGTGTTAATCGATACCGGTTTAGCGGTACGCGTATGTTTGCTTTAAAATAGTTTATTGGAAATATTCTGACAAACAAGATTAGATAATGTTCACAATAAGTAATGCAAACACGATTATCAATCAAATCTAATTTTGTACTTACTTATACCATCCAATTCCAAATGCAATCAAACCAACTGTTGCAGCAGCACTGATCCCTGCAACGATAGCTATTATGTAAACACCTGTTGTATAATCGATTGCACTATTCTTCAACGCCACTACGTCTGTAAACTCTTCAGGTCCATGACCATATAATCTGGTAAATTTATAATTTTCATTCGCATTTGGCGTAGTTATTCCATTTTTGAAATTATCTTGTCTTGCCTTCACATGGCTTGGTGGTCTAGTTTCTAAAAAGGGTTGTTCTAAAACTGCATGTAAAACATTATTTTGACTTACCTAAAATTTCTGAATTTTCAAAATACCGTGGATCTGAAGGTGGATATGCAAATTCAGTCGGATCATCAACAAGTTTAGCATTAGAAATATCTGGGTCATACAGCTTATCTTGTTGATGTTCACTACTTCCTTCATTACTAATCTCAGACTCTTCTACATCATCTGATGGAAAACTAAAATCTGAATTGTCCTTATATCCATTTAATCTAATATCATCCAAAATCCGAAAATTAGGCTTAAGCATAGGAATAAAATTTGCTGGTGTACGATCATCAAAAATATTATAATTATTTATTCGATTGTTAGTTGTTTGTGCTCTTGATCCATGCGTTTTAAAATAATACTGAGGCCTTCTTTCAGATTCTTCTAAACTTCTTGTTAGTTCCGTTATTCTTTGAGCTAAATCTTGTTTACGCAGAAGATTTTGAGCGGCAACGTTAGGCCATGTTAAATCGGCTGGTTTGTATAAATCTAAGTATGACCCAAGTTGTGGATTTTTAGGAAGCATTGGGCGTGATTCTTCTTCGTAGACATTTTGAAACTCCGAATTAGATGGATCGTCTATAACTCAATTATGCAATTACTTCTACAGTCTACTACAAAAACTTATTGAAATGGAAAGAAGTGTTAAATTACATTCTGGGATCTGTTTTCATAATTTAATAATAATGTGAAAGATAGCCCAATTTTTATCACCCAAACCACTATCGTTACAAAAAAATGGCTGATATAACTTTTACTTTGTATAATACATTTTTCCGTTTCCTCGTATTTTTTTTATTTTAATTGTTTATTGGTAAATAATATATTACTTGATATAATTTAAACCACATCCAGTATTTATATGAATAGTCTTACCTCTTGGCCATCCTTCTTCCGGAGCCTCAAGCCGCGGATAATCTATAAGAAAAAGTAAACATAAATATTTAAAATTACATCATTTATTATAATTTGTTGGTTAATGTAATTTTAATAAATACTTAAGCGTATGGCTGTTGCAGATATTCATGCAAAATGTACCGTCAGTGTTATCGACCAAGTTTATATGTGTTCGTAAAGTAGCCGATAAATATAAATTCAATTAAAATTAGATTGGGAGTTTAGGAAGAATGCTCTTGGACCCATCGATTTTTATTTTTTACGTAAAAGTGAAATATACGGGTGTGTCAAGAAAAGTAATATATATATATATATATATATATATATATATATATATATATATATATATATATATATATATATATATATGTATTAATGTGACTACGGGAGTTTGGAAGGCGTAAGCTGCCCATCCTCCTCCTTGGGGATAAAATGAAAGACGTTACCTTTTCTTCTAAACGGTGTTTCAATAAGAGCGCAAGATTCGAATTGCGCGCCATGTTTGACAGTTATAATGGCAGATGATTATGACGTGACAGATCGAAAGTGGAAAAATGGGAATTGGTAGACATGGAGCATTACACGATAGAACAACATGTCCTGATTGTTAAACATTATTATCAAAATGGTGAAAGTTTGATTGCCACCATTCGTAAAGGGGGTCCAATATTCGGTCGAAATAATGTTCCTAATTCATCTACTGTGAAACATTCGAAAGTACTGGTTCGGTTAGTGATGTGCAACACACGACAGGAGCTCGTAGATGTCGTTCAAAACAAAACATCACGGCAGTTCGTGCACAAGAATTGCAGATTACAACAGCCACCCTTCAGCGTATTCTCACTAAATATTTATATCTCCACGCCTACAAAATCCAATTGACTCAACAATTTCTGCCAACAGACCATGCACAGCGAAGAGAGTTCACCAATTGGATCCTTCAGCAACAAGAAGTGAATGCCGATTTTGTGAACAAAATCATTTTCAGTGATGAGCCCAATTTTCACCTAGATGGCTTCGTTAATAGGCAAAACTGCCGCATTTGGGGCTTTCCTTTGAAGATGACGTAGGTAATGCTGTAACGGTGAATGGCGAACGTTATCGTGCTATGATAACGCAGTTTTTGTGCCTTAATAGGAAGATATTGCTCTTTACGACATGTGGTTTCAGCAGGACGGTGCCACATGTTATACCCCCCGTGAAACACTGACTGTCTTGCACGAGTTTGCCCCTGGTCGTGTCATTTCCCGATTTGGTGACCAGAATTGGCCGCCACGCTCTTGAGATTTAACACCTTTGGACTTCTGGCTGTGGGGTTATGTGAAGTTACAGATTTATGCCAACAAGCACCACCGAAGCATTGAAGGCTTAAATTAGACGCTCTATCAATGAAATACCGCCACATATATTCAATAATGTTATTGCAAATTTTGCCAAAAGAGTACGCATGTGTCTGCAAAGCCATGGCAGCCATTTACAATATATTTTGTTTCATACATAATTCCCAAATGTATACATTATAAATCAATAAGTATTTCAATACGTTGCTACAGAAAACCATGTTTTATTGAACCTTAAAAGCTTGCACTCTCATTGAAACAATAACGGTAAGGATCTACTACCAAACCTTTCCTGGTCACGCTGTCTAGTGACCTGGAATCCCCGAAATTAGAGCTACCACGGTCGCCGGTGCCAACCATCAATAAATCAGGACAAGATTGCATCGGTTTTTGGATCTACCATGGAATCCCAATTGCAAACAGAGCAAAAAGAAGAAAAAATACTGGAGAGTGAAAGAGACTCCGACTACCGCAACAACAGTAGCCACACCAACGAGGAATAACGTCGCTGACAACGAATCGACGTTGTCCAATGAAGAGTTCCGGCCCTAGAGCAGGAAATCCAAGAAGACATCGATCGACGGCGTGAATGCGCTTACGCCTACGGTTAACGGTTTTGATCCCATTGCTGACACCACAAACCGTCCGGAAGCCATGGAAGTTGCCGTTACCAGAGAAAAAATGCCACCGGTTTAAAGTGGCCCTACAGATTATCTCAGACAAAATCTCTGAAAGCGACATTTGTTCCGAACTACACCAGCGCGATGTTAACTGGTTCCGTGATAAACGAAACACCGATCTTGCCTCTATTGCACCTGCTGCCCAAGAAAGAGGACCTAAAGGTGATTCGGTTGGTAATGCAGTATGTCATTACCGTCGCAGACTTGAGGGAGATATCGGGCATCGGTTAATGTCACCGTTGCCATGGAGTCCGCCAAGCACAACGCTACTTCAGGGCGGTGAACGATGAGCGAAGTACGCAAGACAAGACAACTTCAGTGAGTGTACTGAACCGCGTACTAACCCGGCTAGGTGTGTAAATAGCAGTGGTAATCACCAAACCAACTTTAGGGGATGGCGGAGTTTCCCACATCTCTCGCAGCGTTACGACCAAAGCGATGGCGAACGGTAATGAGAAAAAAGTACGAAAGGGGGTTAGAACAGCAGTCGATAAAACGCTCTGTTTCACTCGTTCAAGATATCGTCACAGCTCTAGCTTTCCTTGAAGGTTCTACGTGTCATCAATGTATCAATTCTCAAACGTTTCCTGCCATAAATACATCTCCTACTAACTCTATATCGCCTAACGATACAGCAATCCTATTTTGTAACAGCACAATGATAGCACTGTTATCATATCATTCTGCATACAGTGTAATGACTAAACTAATACATTTTCCTATTTATTTTAGATATCTAAGGGCACTAAAAAAACTATACTTATTTTGCAGGTTTATTAACGCACTGGATACAAAAAATTGCAATTGGTTAATTAATGAAACAGTATTATGTAAATTTGTTTGTAAAATCTTCTTTAGCACACTACGTTTCTCAATCAAATACTTGCATTGCTTGCATGATTACTTGCACTAGGCGAAGAATATTGTATTTTATTGCCAATCGTTGACAACTTAATATGTGCAAATAAATACTGTATTAGAATAGCTTAGAATTCAAGTAAATAATGGTAACGAATCAGTTGAAGTGCAGGGATTTATTCCATATTAATACAGGGTTGCTCATTAGTGCGTCAAAGTGAATTTGCGGCTAAACTATCCACAGCAGGAAAAATGTTTTATACAAAAGTTGCTTGAATTCAAGCACGCTATAACCTAAAAATATATTCGTAAATACATAGTGTTAATAACAGCGGTACATAACCTATCTTTCTTATTTTCAATGGAATGATATACGTTTTACTGCGGATTTCGTTTCTACTCTAAAAAACAACCACTTGCTATTAAACATGTCGTATAGCTAAACTTAACCTTTTTTGAAGTATGTGTACTTTTAGATAAAAAATTATCATTTTTTGTCGCAGTTCAAAAATGTATTAATAATAATAAATAATAAACGTTTATTTCCAACAGACAATCGTAACATTGTACAGGATGTGTCCTTTTTAGTATAAATATAGGAAGGTTAAGTGCATAAAAAACAGTTTACATTAAAAAACTACTACATGTAATTAAAGTATTCATAGATTTAAATTTAGAAAAATTGTCCGAATTTTGAATATATATTTTTTTAATTTTTCTTCCTAATACTGTGGGCGACCTTTCTGCTTTCGTTAAATTATTGAAAGGCAACCTAAACAGGTTTTTGTTTCTCAAGTCATGGTGATGAACATTAAAATTTTTAATAAACCCCGACGTGTAAACATATCTACATAATTCGAATATAAGCATACACGACACGGTCATGATCCTATCTCTCTTAAAACAATCTCTGCATGTATCTGTTGATCTCAAATTTCCGATTATTCTAATAACTCTTTTTTGGCTAATGAATACATTATGTGTCATTATAGAATAACCCCAAAAGCTGATTGCGTATCAAATAGACGCCGCAACTAATGAACTTGATCAGTTGTAAGTATGTTTCTTAAATTTCTAAATAGATCTGTCAAAGAATTAAGCTTTTTAATGAATTTGTCACAGTGTACTTTCCAATTTAGCGTATCATCTATATATAGCCCTAGGAAGTTAACGCTACTTTCTCTTCGTATGACGTTATTATAAATTTTTATGTTTAATTTATGGTTATTTTTGCTTTGGTAATTATGAAACCTCATGAAACTAGTTTTGTCACCATTTAGAACCAACGAGTTGTTAAAAAACCACGATTGTAACGAAACAAGAGTATTATTTCAGATTTCTTGCAGCTTGGCATATTAATATGGATGTGTCATCGGCATACAAAGTACAAAAACATCTGATAAAATAAAATTTTTAATGTCATTTGTGTAAAAGAGGAATAAGAGCGGACCCAATACTGAGCCCTGAGGTACTCCTGCTTTTGCCTTTACGCGTCGAGAATGATACATATTCACATTTCCATCAACTCTATGGCCAATAGTGACGTATTGCTGTCTATTTTTCAGATATGAAGCTAACCAATTTGATGCTCCCCTAATACCATGACGTTCAAGTTTATGTAATAAATGATCAAAATTCACGCAGTCGAATGCCTTGCTGAGGTCGCAAAAGACCCCATACGGCATTCGCCCCTTTCTAGATATTGAATCAATTTGGAATTGAAAGAATATAATGCGTCATTTATAGATTTGTGTGCTTGAAACCCAAATTGATTCTGTGAAAGAATATTAAATTTCTTTACGAACGGCTGTAGCCGACTTATATTTCGCCATTTGCTGTGCGTCACTCTTTTTATATAACGGAACAATATTACTTATGGTTAATTCTTTTGGAAACTTACCTTGCTCAAATGAAAGATTTATTAAATATGTAAGGGGTTGAATTATAGCAGGATAGATGTTTTTTAATAACGGCTGAAGGTAAACCGTCTGGTCCCGTTGAATTTTTGTTTTTTAGTTTAGTTTTAGTTTAAGTTAGTATTTTATCTGAAAATTCAGCTTCTACTATTGGAATTAATGCTGGTGAACTACTAACTGACTGTACTGTATACTTTTTATAACTATACGGAAGTTTCGATTTTGCATTATTTAAAATCACCGTAGCCGTATCACAAAAATAGCTATTAAAATGTTCAGCTACTTCAACGGGATTATCAACAATTTTATCGTTCCAGACTAGAGAAATGTTTCCCTACTTACAGATTTCTTGTTACTTAAAGAATTTACTGTGGACCAGAGAGATTTTGTCTTATTGTCTGTATCTGTAATTCGTTTTTGATAATATTCCCTCTTTGTCTTTTTAAGTAATTTCAAATGATTTTGCTTCGCTATGCTATAATGAAGAGACAATTCAGAAAATTTGCTTTTAAGAATAAATAAGTCTTTCAAATTGTGACTAGAGATTTTAATTTTTTCGTTGACCCATTTTTTATTTGAGCATTTGGATTGCACCGTTTTGAGAGGAAAACATTTTTCATAATTATTTAAAAACAAGTTATAAAACTTTTCAAAAGCACTATCAATTATAGCCGAATTGTAGACCTCATCCCAATTTACATCTGTCAAGCAATCATATAACTCGGACATACGCTCAGGGTGGAATGATCTTTTTTGAAATTTAACAGTTTCCGAATATAAACTTGAAGCCTTTATCTCATAAAAAATAGATCTATGATCTGATATACAGTTATCAAGAATTGCATAATTACCGCTCTCTTCGTAAGAAACGTAAATATGGTCAAGTACACTATCGAGTCCTGTATGGCCATTAATTATATTTTGAACGTACTTAGTAAATTTCCGAGCTCTCTGTACTCAAGAGAGTTCTCTATCGTATCAATGTTAAAATCACCTACGATCATGAGTTCAATGGTATGCTTATATAATGATGCTAGTAAGTTATTGAGGTTTTGTAGAAACACTTTAAAGTCGCCCACACTTCCAGGAGATCTATAACAACAAGTAGTACCCCGACACTATCCCCTCCACTTTTTTTACGTCACAAGCCCCCCCCCTGGGCCACCTCACCTTTCACTTTTTTATATGCGAACGTGGGAGGCCGTATTTTCCACCCCTATGGTTTCTTTTCAGAGGTCTTTTTCAACCCTTGATTTTCATCCCTAATTATTTTTGTTTTTACTCGCTTACTTGAGAGGACGTATTTTCAACCCCTATGGATTCTTTTCAGAGGCCTTTTTCAGCCCCTTGATTTCACCCCTATGGTTTCTTTTCGGAGACCTTTTTTCAACACTTGATGGAATTTTCAATGTTGTGCTAACAGCCTTTTTTGACAACCATGCCTATTCTGTACTTGCTCACGTAAGGGGTGTATTTAGGGTTAGGTCTTGGGCTTGGACTTGGACTTGGTCTTGGACTTGGACTTGGTCTTGGATTGGGCACTGGGACTGTGTGACGGGTTATTTTCGGTGATCTTTTTCAACCCTTGATGGAAATTTCAACCCTGATTAAAGCCTTTTTAATTTTTTCATGCCTAAGTGTAGGAGTCGTTTTTTGTTGATCATTTTTTATTAATTAATTAATTATTTTTTAACCCGAGGAAATTCTCGATCCTAATCTGTTGCCCTATAAGATGATCTTAAATCTGTATTCTGATAAGGGTGCGCAAATAATCATTAGATGTAAAAGATAGTTTATTTAATCTGTGTCTACTATTAACATTTATTAGAGCTTGTTTACCAGACACTTGAATGATATAGAACTCATGTAAAGGATTGATTAGGTAATAATTACGTGCGGGAAAAATTGGCTGTATTTCCCCATTATTACTATATTTGCGTATTTTTATCAAATGAGATTGTTATTAAAATTATTACATTTATTTTAACTCCTATCTACAGATTGCTTAACATACGGAATTTATTTATACATTGATTACGTGTTAACTTGTAAGACACGTTTCGCTGAAGGGTACAATTGTATGCGCTTCCTAACATAATCTGATAGTTTATAAGATGATCCTGTCTTAAAAATCTGTATTCTGATAAATTCATTACAAGTTTTCATAATAAAATATTATTAGAGTCGGTTTACCGGTTATTTCAAGTAATTGTTTCAATATATATAAAATGCATGAGAGTGGACCTTGTATTATTTGTTGTAATACGTGTTATTACACTTTCTTTTTAATTGCAGTTTGTAACCTTTTACCTACAGAACCTTCAAGTTATACACGAATTAATAACGACCTCCAATAGTTAATAACAGTATTGAATGGGACCGTTTATGTATTTAATGGCTAGAACATATAAAATTATTCACACTTCGTTTTAATAGGGTTATCAGCTGTTCCTAATTGCAAGGTAGTTAAAACACGTCCTTGTCATGTACAGGTGGTATTTCGAAATGTTTTTCTAGTGGACTCCTGTAAATGCATCATGCAATTAAAAGAAGAACAATAACGCTCTTTGATATTAAGAAGATGATTAATACCTTTGTATTTTAATTTTAAAAAATCAAGCGCTGTATTATGAAGGTCAATCAGCCCTGGTATGTAAAATAGACTTTTTTAATTATGTCCATATAGACTGTTAAAATAATATAAGAATAAAAGGTGCGGATGTATTTAAAGATTACTATCGAAGACTGTTCTGTAATAAAATGATAAAAGGGTTCTTTTAAACAAAGGTCTTAGATTTTAAGTTGACGTGTAATTTATACCTATTAATTAATCATGCTATTACATAAGACAGTTTTACATACATGCATGTAGCTTCTACAACTCTGAAATACATCATTCCAAAAGATTTTAGATTTATGAAACGTATTCCTAAAGCATATATTAGGGCACTGTTACAGGAATCATGTATAATTCTACAGAGAGCTTTTATTCGAAACATATTCACCGTTTTGAGTTATGATGGGCTGATCTTGGTGATATGTTATTTTGAGTATCATAGTAGTGAACGCAGCTACATACTAGGTATTATCAGAAAAGAGACAAACTTCTTGTTCTCCATGAAGCAAGACGTTGATGTCTATATGAATCTGTAGCTGAGAGATTTTAATAAACATTAGAGACAAGGATGTGACGCTACTTTACAATGATAATGAAACCCTTACGAGCGGAATGCATTTTTTAGTCATTACTTTCATATTGAGCAATTTACCTTACAAAAGACCTTTTTACTAATTGATAGTATTAGAATGTTTCTCGATACCTGGAATGCAATTTTCAGCTATTATTTACAGCTTGAAAACTTTTAAAACTGCAAACGATTACGTTAAGCTCTAACTGCTTAGTTGTAGAGTAATTTCCGGTTAAATTTCTAGCTTCTTCCTATGTCGCTGATAATGATAATGACTGTATATATATATATATATATATATATATATATATATATATATATATATATATATATATATATATATATATATACACACAACCCATGCGAATGTACTTTACAGTATTATTACCGCAACTACACTGTCAAAAATGGATAGCTTCACGAAGATGACAGACTTTGATGGTGAACACGAAGAACTCGTCCTCAACGTGTACAGAAATCTCAGGGGTGCGCCACGAACCCGGATAGAAAGGCTACAGAGGCTATTCATCGAAGGGGATGTAGCGCTTGAGCAGCGTGAAATGGTTGTGCGTCATTTTCAGGACGCAAAAGAAAGCCGAATATCGATAGTAATTGAACTGATGCTGCAATCATCAGTACTGCCGCGACTGCTACCAGCACAACCACAACCGCAACCACACCCACCACCATCAGTCGTTCCATGAAGAAGAAGAGGTGAACTAGTCGACCTAGCGTGGAGGAGTTGTCCTCACAACCGTCAACGTCGGGACTTGTATCGACCAATGTTAGTAGAGGAAGAGGCACGCAGGAGCAGGTCCCCAGATGGAACACGCTACACCCTGTAAATTTATACGAGGATGTGTCACCAGCATCACAACCAGGCCTCAGAGCGCAAGATATCCAACCACCCTCAGCCAATATAGTGGAAGTACATCATCCACCTGTAGCTCGGGGAGGATTGACGGATGAGGGTGTACAGTCACGCTCGACTAGTGACTCTATATTAGAGGCACTCCTCAGAGAACCGTCCAACCTCTTCCGCCACCTTACCAAACCTCGTTATCACTAATAAATTTTACAGCTTTAGCTAACCTTGCACAACTTAATGATAGAAGTTGTCACACTTTGAGCATTTAATACCGGGAACAATTTTAGATTTGCATTTTCTACACGGGACGGGTACATTAGCGCAACCTGCGCCCGCCGCCATCTTACTTATTTTGAGGTTACTACGAAATATATCAATTTGTAACTCCACATGTAATTAGTGCCGACATTGGTCTTTTAATAAATATTATGACTTACTTAATTTTTATACAGGGTGTACCATAAATATGAATTTATAGTTTTTTGTCTTAAACGCAAATAACTATCTTATCTTAAATACAACACCCTGTATATATTAATACATTATTCGAAAGAAAATTGAAAGGCCTACATTATTTGCATTAAGCAAATTTTCTCTAACTGCAACAGTTTTTAAAACATTTACAATTTGAATATTTTTATTCTAATTTTTGGTGGTGCAATCAATGTGCACCATGTATAATATTGGGTATATTGACCCGAAAACGATCATAACAGTTGCCATGCTTAAATAAATGGTAAAATGTATTGAGTTTTGTATTACGTATGTGAGTAAGAATGTAATTTCATAAAAAAACTTTTAATAGATATAAAAATAACTATTTTCTTTACGCGTAGAAATTGCACTAAATAGGAGAAAATATTTTTTCTTTCCACCAAAATGTGATCAAAAATCTTTACGACTAAAAATAAAAGCACGGGACGCTCATCATACTTCATTTTTACCTCCGTCACATATTTAAAATATGAGCGCCCCACGCTTTTATTTTTAGTCGTAAATATTTTTGATCATATTTTGGTGGAAAGAAAAAAATGATTTTCTTCCTTTTAGTGCATTTTCTTTTTGATATAGTATTATTTTTACATCTATTATAGTTTTTTATGAAATTACACTCTCACTTACATACGTAATACAAAACTCAATACATTTTACCATTTATTTAAGTATGACAACTGTTATGATCGTTTTCTAGCCAATAACGTCTTTGTACCTCGGCTACTACTGACAATCTGGAGCGGACGGCGGATATGACGGGGCAGGTGAACAATCATGCGATCTGAAAATCTAGTTCCCTCGTTATTGATACTTCAATAGAAGCATGATCGAAAAAAAAACAGTATAACAAAAACTATCCAATTTGATTTTAAAGTAATCCTCTCTCATTTTCTAAACACAACCAACTGCTGCAAGCAGTTTCTTCCAGTACGTTTTCTAACATTATGGGGGTTATTATTCTAAAAGCTTCTTCAAAATCTGTTCTGTTTGTCAACATCGTCGTAGGCTTTCAACTATATTCCATCATTATGGAATACCCATAACAAAATCCAGGTGCGCGATATTAGGGACCGTGCAGGTTATTTTTTGGGACCACGAGTGGCAATGAATTTGATTTGTAAACGTCGATTTAAACACTCTATGTTATTACGGAATTTATATGATGGCGCCCCGTTCTGCTTGAACTATATATTCTTGGTTATGAAGAAAAGAATATTATCCAGAATATTCTCAAGGTCGTTATGGAGAAAATGAAAATACCTTTCAGAATGAAGTGTCGTTTCATAGATTATATGACCGATGTTTATTTTACTTAGAACACCACACCAAATTATCCGTTAGTACAATTGTTATTTCAAAGTTTGTTATCGGAGTTTCGAAAGAAATTACATTTCATTATGGTTGAAGACAGTTTTTATGAAATATAATACGTATGGGTATCAATTTGTTAGTGTTATCGTGGTTGATGACGAAAGGTTCAGTGGCGTTTAAATGGTTATGCTTTTTCCTCAAGTTTATGTATTGGAATGTTGGTGAGAGTATAGAGAATTTGTTTGAATAACAAGGTTTCTGATTGAAAAACAGTATGTATTGTCACGTGTGGTTTAAATTTGCCGCAGATTCCTTTTTCGAATATTGGGATACTTAATAGCTTATGTGTATAAATTGCCAGAGGAAATGCTTTGATTTGTTTTGTGGGAATGGCATATAGATTTTTCGGTTTGTGTTTGTAAATAAATTAAAGTTTGTAAATTACGATTAGGTTACACACGTTGACCAGAGTAAAATAGTGAAAGGAATTTTATATAGGAGTTTAATATTTTTAGTGAATAGTAAATGATCTAATTTTTAATTAATCGTTAATTTATAGCTTAGTTTGAGTTGAAATTACGTCTTTGGAAAATGCTTCTGTGTAGTTAAAATTACTTCAGGAAAGCGAAGCTTTGCAGATTTAAAACGTTGACGACTGTATGACGTGAAGTCATTTCTGATAAATTATTTAAGTATACACGGATTGTGGCTGTTATAATACCTTGGTTTAGAGTCGCTTTTTCAAAGTTCAGAGGCGACGAAAACAGATCATGTTACATTTTCTCGAAGTGCCTTGACAGTGCAGGTTAATGCTAATGAAATAATTTTCCAACTCAGTTCTCGAAAATCTTCTCGTACCTACGATTTCAAAGAATTATTTTTTCATGATTGGTGATTGGTCGTGAAATGTAAGATGGCGAAATCTGTTAAAATTCGCAAGATTGGTATCCGACGTCGAGCTGTTGAGGAAGTTGGCTGTTGGACGCTGGACGCATGTTGCGAACTTGGGGGCGAATTAAATTTACTTACACACTACAGGTGTCGTTTGGAAGTTTTCCCGTTCATGTTATTGTGGATTTTTAAGAATTCAATAATCCTGGGAACCTTTTATGTCATATTTCGTTAGTAGGAAGAGACTATTGACGAAAAATAGTGTTGATTTTAGTGCTACTTCATATTTGGGTTAATTCGTGCTTCGGCGGATTCTTAGATTGTAAAGTCAGTAAATTTAATAGTGCATTACGAAGATAAATTCGCGTTCACAGCTGATCCAACGATAAAGGAAAACTAATGTGTAGATATATTAAACCAGATGATACAGTTGATACTCACCTCGTTTTGGCTTAAATAATTCCCATTACGTTAGTGAATGTAGGATATTAATGGTATTGAGTGCAAAATTTATGTGGCCTCATTCCTTTGTCATCTCCTATCATCATTTACGAAGTACCAAATTTAAAGAATAAGATATTTTGATTATGTGCGTTACCGAGTGATTTATTTGCTTTATGGGAATTTTCAATTACGCAACTTTACAGCGACAACGTTCAATTGTATTGTTATTATTTTGATGAATGCTTTAACGTAACAATTTGTGAGTGTTTTCACTAAATGATTATTTGCTATTTTTTGAATTTTTTGATATAATTTTATTTCAAGATTTAACGTAAGGAGAAAGTACAGTAAATAAGTTTGATGACCAATCAGCTGTTCCATTAACACGTCATTTTATTGCGAACGGGAGCAAATATTTTGAAGCTATCTAGGAAACATCGGACCGAAGCTGATTCACCTGGTTTGCGACAAAAGAAGTACGCTTTTTCGTTTGTTTGGAAATTAGCTATGAATTTATCGCATTTAGGTATTACGACCCCTACATTGACGTTTATAGCCATTCTGGCACCCATATGATTTATGACTTACCGTTATTGTGTCTTACGTATTACGCACTACCCTAATCACAAAATTAGTAACACACCTAACCCATTTATTCCACTCAGCTACCGGCCCCTTCTTTATGCAATTTGGCATGGCAAATTATGTGAAGATTAAAAGATGACATGACCTTGTGCGGAAAGGGGAGCTTTGTTTTTCAGTTAGTTAGTTGAAGCTAGGCTGAAGAAGAAAGAGGTTGAACGCTGAGCGTGTGATGTGAACTTACGGCGCACTGAATTTACGTACGTACTACCGAGGTTACTTGAAGCTATCGTGGGAAAATTTTCCCGTTCACCGTGTGTGGATCTTGAAGAGAATTAAATAATCTCGGGGTTTTTTGTTGTTTTCTTAAGTCAGAAGTGAGTGACATTTTCGTGTCCATTGATGAGAATTAGTGTTTATTTTAGTGCTATTTTCTTATTTTTGGATTAATAGCGCGCTTAGCGTATTCTTTTATCGTAAAGTTTGTCCACTAAGAAAGTACTTCCGCGTCCACAGTGGTTTAGACAGATAAAGGGTTGCTGTAAATATAAATATCGAGATAATAAATTTTGTGTATACAAAAGCCAAGAACGTTTTGTAAAAAAACCAGATGAACAAGTTATTAAATCACCTGGTATTGGCTTAAATATTTTCGGGACTAAATTCGAGTAAATATAATTTGAAAATAGTCGGATCGTTGAAATTTGACGGCAGTGAAGTTTCCGTACTGGAATCCGTGTCAGGACGATTCAAGAGTTATTGGTATCCACCGATCAATTACCAAAGTTCATTTATTTTGGTGAATTTAATAAAGTTGTTTTTATTTGCATTTGATTAGGTGTAGAATGCGCTTCGACGTAATTATTACTCCTTTAAGGTATTAATTAAAATTAAGCAATTTGAACCTTGAAAGAGTTATCCCGATTTAATTATTAGAATTGTACGTGAGAATGATTGCGTTTTACTCCATTCTGGAAGTAGATTTATCTGTTTGCGATTTGACGATAACTGTACCGATACTCTCGTTTATTTTTAATTCTTATCATAACGTATAAATAGTGGTAATGAATTTGAGAGTATTATTTCGTTACTGAGTATAATATTATATGTGAGTTCATTCCTTCTTCATAGCGTTATTATTTACGTGGTACTAAATTTGAAAAGTACGATATTTTGATTACGTTCAAGTTTCTGAGTGGTTTATTCTCTACGGGAATTTTTAATTTTCACAAGTGGCAACGCTCATTTGTTTCTTCATGATTTTGATGAAAGATTTTAACGTAATAATTTGTGAGAGTTTTCTTTATTAGATTGTTTGCCATTTTTTATAACTTTATTTTAAGGTATGTTTTCATTAAGAGTTAACGTTACGTAAAAGTACAGTAAATCAGGTTGATGGCCGATCAGCTATTAGCATGTCATTTTGTTGTGATTATGTGCAAATATTTTGAGGTTTTACAGGAAATGCTTGATCAAGGCTTTTAATTCACCTGCGTTTTATGCGACATAAGGTAGGCACGTTTTTTGTTTATTTTGAATTTAGCAGTGGAAAACTTGCAAATAGGTATTTAGACCTCGATATTGACGACTATAAACAATCTGGCGCCCATTCAATTATTATATTCTACTGTCTTATATATTACAAACTATCCTAATCGCAAAATTAATAACACGCCCACGCCCTTTATTCCACTGAGCTACCGGCCCCTTCCTTATCTGTTACTTCCGATTCTACTACCACTTTCTCTCGTAAAAACGACCATAAAGAAATTTTATTATCCGAAACGCCTAAAAACTACCATTATTAAAATCGATGGCGAATCTTTTGTTTTCACTAAATAATTAAAGCCATCTTTCTTGCATAATTTTAAATGCGCTTTCCACGTAGCGTAATTAAAAATAAAACAGTATAAGTTAGACAAAGTGACGTTCTCTGGCATGAATTGAAATAGAGTGCAAGCAGTAAGCTTTTTGAGATTTGCTGTAGTTTTGATTAAATTGTATGGAAAAACCTCATACTACACTGTGTAGTTCCATCTAAGCCAAAGTTTCGATACTACCTACTTAATTAGCATATTCTCCAAGGTAGCAAGCGAAGAAACTATTTGAAAAGAATGAGCACTTGGTGACGAAACAGAGATGCTCATAATTTATTAGTAAGACTTCTGTTTACATTTAAGATTGTTTTATTTACGTACAGAGTAAAGTAACTAATTTAATTAATACAGAGGCCTATTAAGGCTTCTTGTGAATTATTGAAGTAGATTCGGTTATTAAATTACGTTAAATGTAGATCAGTTCAGTGTAATTCTCGATTTATCATTTAACTATACCACTGACATGCTATTTTTTTAGTAAACGTTTGCATACATAAATTTTGATTTTAAATTAAATTAAATTTTCAGTGATTGGTTGTAATTTACATAAAGTTAAACCTGATACGTGAGTTTTTTAAAGAATAGTGCCTTTCAAATTTAGTATGGTATATATGAATGATTTAATTTTTAATTGAGTCGTTCCCCATGAATGGTTTCTATATTTCTAAGAACGATAACAAATTTAATTACAAAACAAATTTAGATTTTAAAATTGACGTACCATTTTACTTAAAATTGGTTAATAGTAATTATTATCAGACTGAGAATTAATTTAGACAGCTGTTTTTATTATAACGGCGTAAAAAAACTAGTTGAATTACAATAATTTTGAGCGTTTAGAACTATTAATCTAACAGTTACAAAAAAAAAAAAGCTAAGCATTTTAATTAAACAAGTGTTGCTTTAACAAATGTCTAAAAGCTCTACAACGAATTAGTTTGCTTGATCACACTGTATAAGGCTTAAATATTTAGGAACGAATTATTAATTCGTTTTTAAATATATTGCAACCCCTACGGGTACTTTTGCTTTATGTGTTTAAAATCGGTTATAATTTACATCATTTTATTATTTTCTTATTATTATTACTATGTAGACCCTACAGTACCAAATCACGCTGTATTTTTTCATATTTTATATTAGTAACCTTTCGTAATTAATTACTATTAATTACTAATTTCACTTTTCTTTTAGCATTACATAAATTCGAGCGATTTTCGTTGTCTGTAATCCTTTTTCCATTTATCAGAACGAAGAAATGAATAAATAAAGCAAATTGAAGGAGAAAACATCAATATTTGACTCTTAACGATTAATATAAATTTATTAACATTTAAGGGCCAAGCCAATATAAATTGTATAACACCGATATCAACTTCCGTTTGTAACGATTTAAGCTCAATTGTAATAGACTTATTAGGTCATTATTTAATAGACTTCTATAAATTTAATTTTACTTTTAATTGTGTGAAACATTTAGTTAAGCAGTATGGACCTAATTAATCTATGTCTGTATGTTCATTTTTGTTTAAGTGACCAAACAGCTAAAATTTCAATCACTTTCCCACAATTTCACGATTCAGACCTTTAGCTATTTCCAGGCAGAAGATACGGTTTGGAGAGGAAATTAAGTTCTGTCGGACGATTTTCGTTACATTGTAGCTAAGTTAGCACCCAAGTCTATCGGGCCCTTTACGTTAAGGAGAACCATGGTATTAAATTTATAAATTATTTGGATTCAAACCTAGTATATCGGTCGATTGTTAAGATTTATTGTTACTGATTTAGATTACCGAACTAACTTTCTTGTTTGTGTTTTGATAATGAATATCTCTATAATCACTACTTGTCGTAAGAAGCGACTAGTCAAATAGGCGTAGCAATACTGTGTGACGATCTGCGATTTGGTGGTTTGGGTTTGCGTTGTAGAATAACGGAAAGCAAGGATCCTGTAAACTGTCCGCCCGTCCTCGTTCACATATTCTTGCCATGAAACTCCTTAACACCTTCCCATAATACCCCGCCCAATTATGTTCACACAATTTGGAAATTATAATTTCGTTTTCGCTTGTTCCGTGTATGTTAATGTGAATGCATTAATTTTGGTTAAGATTAGCCCTAGGTTTAGTTTCTTCTTTTAAGTAGGATTACATGTATGTTAACTTTGAGCTAGAGCCACTAATTCAATCCTTTAAATGTTTGATTACGATACTGACTTGTGGATAGTTAACAACCGAATGCCATAATCTAACTAAGCGCGTCACTACAAAATTGAAAACATTCCTCCTCTCGCTATTCGGATTCTCACAACGTTTATCCTTACAGTTGGGTTATCGGCCGTATCAAAACATAGCTATGGAACCAATATCACCGCACTAGCTAGTATATAGATAGGATTACTAACGAGATGTTTGTTCTTGCGACATCGCATGTGGGTAATGTTTTAACTCCGCTTATGCGTGTAATAAATATTACTTCAGAAAACTACGCTTACGGGGATCATAAAGATGTGGTTTTTTCGCCTGCACACTACATGCCAGTGATGACACGGGAATATGACATTTAGATTAATATAAGAACAGGTACGGTTGCAGCAATGCCATTCGAGTTTGGGACGTCGTGTCGGAAGCTACACTTTAAGAAAGTGCAACAATGGTTTGTCCTTCAGGCCGATAACGGTATCGGTTCCATCTACAGAGGCGCACCATATCAGCGTGGACATGGTATAAGAAGCTGGTTAGTTGGTATATTTAGAAGCAATCATTTCAAGAAATATTTTATGAGGCAGGTAGAAATCTTCAGCGTAAAGATGATGAGAAAATCCATAAGATGATGGAGGGTTCCGGCTATAAAAGAGTACATCTGCCTGATAATAACCAGTCTCTGTCTGATAATAACCAGTCTCTACCTAGAGTTGTTGCTAAGAAGAAGAAAACTAGTTACGACGATATATTTTCAAGATAATAATAATGGCTTTTCTAGATGCCCAACCATGTGAATGTGTCAAGTCTGAATAGGATTTGTTTGCTTTACCGTCGACGCAGACAAGTATCGCGAGTGGTGAATGGATATTTTACAATCCCTTCTCAGCTCTTAGTGATGACGCCCCAATGGAGTTTGTAGTGCCCGGAAACGGAAACGATTATATAGATTTAAGCCAGACCATGTTGTACATCACAGCTAAAGTTCTAAGGCAAGACAATATAGGATTTTACATAAATCGGAAAATGGTGTCACAACCAAACAATACCTACGTCTACCGCTCATATATTGAAACGTTGCTAAATTATGGAAAGGAGGCCAAGAGTTCACATGTAGGTTACACCTTATGGCACAATGATACCGTGAGGCAGATGAATACAATGGGGCCCGCAAATAACGGTTTCTCAAAACGTCAAGTACTTGCAGCGCGGCAAACAAGTTGAGATCGTTGGTCATGCGTACCTCGGATTTGTTTAATCAGGAAAAGTTTCTCATAAGTGGGTTAAGTTAAAAGCTAAATTTGTACGATCAAGAGACACCTTTAGTCTAATGGCGGCACGCTTCAAATTACAAGACGCGAATTATGACGCTAGTTTACGTGACTATGAGAACCACCACCATTCTAATTGCACGCTAAACTTTCAAAACAGACTGCGCAAAATTGTTATAAGGACCGACGTAAAAGTGTTAACTACCGGATGAAAATATTGAGAACTCACTCCGCATTCCTAATTGCACAGTAAACTTTCAAAAACCTAACGTGTTAGCAAATAATTCATTGTTACAAGGACCCACGAAAAGTGTTAACTATACCTACAGGAATTACAGCGAAAATTCATTGGAGCTTAATCATCTTTCCTAGGTTTCAGACACTTAAACGACTGTATTCCGGTAGGTTTTTTTTGATAGGCAAATAAAGCCGATTCCAACGGTGATTACTTTTAAATGCAATTCAATTTTCACACGCAATATTAAACTGCATGCCATCGAATACATTGACGGCCAACAAATTCCTTCGGAGGCCTTACAACCAAACTTTACAGCTAACGATGTACATTTCAGAGCATATCACAGCTTATTCTCCGGTACGGGTATTCATTTTTTGAATGAGGGCAACGATATGTCGAGGTGTAAGGGTTTAGAGGTGTTAATGAATTCATACCGAAAGAAATTGCCGTGATTAGAAATCATGGTTCATTACTGCTGAGCTGATGCTAACAAAGCCACCTCGAGATTATTTTATATCAAAACCCGCGGCAAGATGATAAGGTATTTAAAGGATAAATACCACGGCTTGAGATGGCGGTCAGGGTATGTACCCTACAACGATTTCCAAGAAGATCTGATAAGAACTCTGCTACCGTTTAACAACATTCCCGCCAAGGGCAGTGAAAAACAACAGTTTTTAAGAGTCCTTAACAATCCAATACTAAACTAGACGAGTTTCCTGCCCGTTGATTAAACAATTGTAAAACGAAGCAAATGCGTATAGTTGTTTAAATCATAACATCGAGGATCCTATTTGCACTCTGGAAAACGCATTACTATTGCAAGACTGGGCGCATACCAACTCCAAAGATGTATGCGGTACAAGTGTTGAAATGTTTGAAATCGATCCCAACCACAAGAACTTAGACCTTGTGCTTTATTGTGAACACTGATCCAGAAAACAAACCAGGTCAGCAATGGTAACGGGGAATTTGATCCCTTTAAACGAACCCCGTTAGGTTACCATTTACGTTTCCTTGAGAAGAATTCTAAATGGTTCCGTTACCACAAAACGACGCTGCAGGATTACCATTCGGATGTGTGTGGACTTTATGCGATAATGTTTTTGTATTTTAGGATAAATTTAACAATGGTTGATTTTGTAAATAAGGTTTTCACTACATGTTTAGTCATAAATGATGAGAATCAAATTATTGTATGATGCTTGTTTTCAACCATTCTACTCTGATAAATAAAAGCGCTTTTAGTAGTATAACTGTTTTAATTAAGAGTTCCGTAACAACAGCCGAGAGACGATAGAGAGCCGGGAAACGAGAGAGAGAGAGAGAGAGAGAGAGAGACGTGCGCGATGAATTTCTGTTACAGAAAACATTCGTTAGTTTAAAAGCACACAACTGGATGGCTGCCACAAACAAACCCTAACCAGTCCTAACAATATACAGCTAGTTGGCACCACCCCTGTTACAGAAAATATTCATTAGTCCATACACCACTAGATGGCGACACAAATTCAAATTTTCCAACAAGGGGGGCACGACAGAAGGACGCAGACCCTAACACAAATTCCCATACTTGTCTTACAAGTTAGCTGTAGGACCCTTTATTAGAACACTATTTATCGTTAAGGGGGCGACGAGAAGGGGGCGCAGACCCTAACACAAGTCTTATGAGATAGAATTGGGGCTCCCTTATTAGAATACTATTTCCAGCCATGGGGACTACGGCAAGGGGCACAGGCTCAAGAACATGTGCCTGTACCTGTCTTACAAGTTAGCATTAGGGCTCCCTTATTAGAATACTATTTTCAGCCAAGGGGGCAAAATAGGTGGGCGCAGACCCTTGCACAAGTTCCTATACTTATGAGATAGAATTGGGGCTCCATTATTAGAATACCATTTCAGCCATGGGAGTTACGGCTAGGGGCACCACTGGCTAAAACAAGTCCCTGTACCGGTCTTACAAGTTAGCATTAGGGCTCCCTTATTAGAATACTATTTGCTGCCAAGGGGGCCACAACAAGAGGGCGCAGACCCTAACACAAGTTCTTATAACTCTCTTACAACTTAGCACTAGGGCCCCCTTACTAGAGTACTAAAAATTCACAAGGCCAATTCTAAGGCCGCGCCCAAGACCACGTTTGAGGTCAGCCTCAAGGTCTAAAATACGTACCCCACCTGGGCGATCTTAGGAATTCCCTTGTACTCCTGTAAACCGCTCTCTCGCTAACCCTAGAGCTAGATGAAGAGAAAAAACATATTTGCCATCAATTATTGAGGTTTAGACATGCTGCACTCAGGACCAAATGCAACCGACTCAACTATAAAATGGGAAATAAATCCATACACCGAAGAATCTTAGGTGAAAGTTACTCAAACCAACTACCAAAACGAGAGTTATTGTTACTTGTCAACCGGTGAGTTTAGTACGTCCTTTTTCGAATTTCAAAATAGTAGATATCTGTTTTGAAGCCGGCAAGATATTAATGAAAAAATAATATTTACAGAACTACTAAAATGTAGAACCGAAAACAGCAGGTACATAAACATATATCAGAACTGTTAATTCTTGTTCTTACAGAATCTAAACTACAAGTGCAGTTTTCTAATTTTAGTAATAAGACATTAAATATAGCCTGATTTTTATTAGTTTAACGTCAAAGTGGAAACATTACCCACACATACACTTTGTATTAAATTACTCAATTACAAAACAAACTATATATCAACGTGTGTGTGATATCAAAGCAAATTAAGTGAATGTATCTTGATAGTAACAACCTAATGGTGCCTTAATTTAATTACGAGACACCTATTATATCGAAATTTTGATTTATTAGCCGGATATATAATATGCATTCCGATACAGACGGTTGTAAACATTTACTTGAGAAGTTTGGTATTCTAAACCACAAAGACAAGCAAATCACTTTCAAGTGAGGCGTGTTATAGATCTACTATTAGGTTTCATTTCTAGAAATTGCTAAAATAGGTACACCTTTAATTGTAAAGGAGTGTTGTAAGTTTTAGTTTATTCTAACAAGATGGTGCGCTTGAGAGCATTATAACTATTGCAATAATTATACTGCATCATTAGTGTTTTGGTTTCTAAAAAACTCAAATATTTTTTTGTATGAAAACTTACGTGATTAACGTTGGTAATTAAGAAATAGGGAGAATACAGCCCGTATCAACAACTTCAGAAAGTAGTAATTACACACTGCGTGTCTATTTGGTTTTTTATTTAATCAATACCTGCACAGGAGGTAGAGTACGAAAGAAATATAAATTTAATATTTTGAAATTTACAGGGTGCGCATACATACAGGGGAAGTGAAACTTATATTTTTAAATATGGGATCCCATATATTAATATATTGTACTGAGTATCTCAAGATTTATTACTTTTTTTCTTCTAATCGTACCCGTTTCAACGTTGCAAATAGCAACTATGATAATAAAATCAGTAATGTGTTTATTGACTCTGTAACCATAACGATATATGTAAACTTTGACAATAAAATGTATGTATCATATTATGTGTCTACTAAGTGTGCGCGTTTTAAAATTATTCTAGAGTATCAGAGTGTTCCAAAAAACAGGGCAAGACAAAGTTAGTATTTTTTTAGTAGAACACGCTATATGTCATTGATTTTTGGATCTACGTGAGATTATAAAAACTTAGTTTATATAAGTTCCATGCATCTATAATTTACGGTTTTGGTAATAATTCGAATTTTATCTAAAAAGTCGCATTTACGGGTATAACTTTATTTTGTACCACATGGTGTTCTATTAGGAAAACTGCTATTGGACCAAGAAAGACCAACCTTAAGGCTAGGTTCTGAAGAAGAATATTATAGATAAATGCTACAGTATGATCAAAATATATGTTCAAACATGCGAAACTTGAAATTCAAAATATCATCCTGTATATTTTTACGCTGTGTTAAAAGAACCCATAACCACGCAATTCTGTATAAGTATTATACCTATCTCTCACTGTTTTTCTGTATTATTCAATATTTCAATGTTTTTTCTTGTGATTATTCGGAATAGCGATGAAAACAATTTCCCAGATCAGAAAAATTTGATCTGTCAAACTATTGCTATTTAAGGTTGTGAAAGTTTTGTGTATTCAATAGTAAAATAAGTGGTTACTCTAAAATTGAATTAAATGGTATGGTTTATGTGTTAGGATTGTCCTTTTGCTCAAAGGTTATACCGAATGAAGTGCCCTGCTCGACGCCAACCCACTCGGCACGCTTTTAAAAATTTGATGGAGAGATTCGATTCTCCTGGCAGTGTGGATTATATAAAACGCAAAGTGATGAATAGAAATACTAACCAAGAAAAAGACCTTGAGATTTGCTTCATACTGAAGAAAACGACCATGTCAGTAGTCTCAGCTAGCAGTATCATGTGACATGTCACAATAAACTGTCAATCGGACAACTAGAAAATATAGGCATCATCATTACCACATTGAATTCCACTATGAATTACGTAATTATAACTTCGAAAGACGAGTAAACTTGTCCAGTGGATTAGTGCCCAACTTGGGATTAATCCAAACTTTTACATTATTATGTTTTCTGACGAGGCTACGTTTAGAGGCGATGGGTCTGTAAATCGTCATAATATGCACTGTTACGCAATAACAATCCATTTTGGATTCGACAAATGCAAAACCTAAACCCACTGGTCTATAAATGTTTAGTGATGCATTTTCCAGAATTATAGGAGCGTATTTTATTAACACTCCCCAGGCTTCCTCCAAGAAGTTTCGATTAACCTCCTCAACAACAGAATACGTGGATGCAACAGGACGGTGTCACTGAGCACTACGACCGCGAGGTACGTGAATTTTTAGATGCTAATTATCCTCAAAAATGTATTGCCCCATTAGATTTCTTCATGGAGATATATTAAAGAACGTGAATATGTAACATCTCCCACAACAAAAGAAGATATGAAAGATAGGATACGAGACGCTTGTGGAACGATAACACTGAAGGTGCTCGGCTAAGGTATGAATTCAGCAGGAGGAACATCTTTTCGAACTTAGTTTAAGAAGAACTGATTAGTAACTGTCGAATTATCCAATGACTTGAGAATTTTCGTTTATTTTATGTCAAGTTCTTATGATAACGTAACATACCTTTCTGTCGGAATTAATTTATATCTATGTTAGTGTTTAGTATTTAATGCAACTTTTTGTTTCTTTTGTTTTTAGATTTCTTGGCTACTGTGAATAATCACAAGAAAAACCGTTGAAATATTGAATAATATAGAGAAATTAAAATAACTCAAAGACACTGAGATATAAGTATAGGACATACTTATGAAGAATTGTGTGGTTTTTGTTCTCTTTAAAACCGCGTAAAAGTATGTGGGGTATTCTATTTGAGAATACCCCACATATTTCGCAGGTGTGAACCTATATTTTGAACACCCTATAGCATTTATCTCTAATATTTTTTCTTCGAAGCATAGGATTAAGCTTGGCCTTCCCTTGGTCCAAATGTAAAAGTTTTCCTAAAAAAACACAAGATGGTACATAATAATAAAGTTATACCTTTTTGGAAAAATTGGAATTATATCAAATCCCTTAAAGCCCAGTTGGCAGAAATCGCATCTACTTGAATAAGAGGTCATAGGTATGAATCTCATTCGAAGGAAAGTCTTTTTATGTATGAATTTAAAAGTTATAAATTTATGTATGGTACGTCCCATAATATCAGAGAGTAAATAAATCATCTTGACAGCGACAGGTCAGTGGCGGACTTATTAAAGGAATATACTATAATCTCTGTAAAATATATTGACTTTTCAGTTTCTTATGTTCGTATAAAAAATTAAAAAAATATATACCTGTAATTGTAATTATGACCTATTAATACTTACAAAAACAAGTCTAAGTAACGTGCAAGTTTTTTTTATCAAACCAAATAACGTTCGTTAACGTGTACTTAAGTTTCAGTAGAGAAACCGTTTGTGACGTCATTGTAACGTTTTATTCTAAATTTAGGTGTCATTTCATTTAATAAGAAATAAAACGACAATTCTATCTTTGTTAGTTACGTACAAATTGTTTGTGATTGAATTAATACTATTTTTACATTTTTACTGAAGCAGATAATACATTATTGTACATGTAGAGCATGGCAAGGATCGTCCGAAATTTGAAGATAATTTGTATAAGTTTAGAAAGCACTCATTACACTATTATCTAATTATATGATTGTTTTACATATCGCATTTGATTCCAAAACCTACCTTTATCACAATAGTAAATGTAAAAGCAGTAATAAAAATTACATTTATATTTATTTTATGTTAATCAAAGCATCAGCGTTTTGAAATAACCACGTCTAAGATAAATGTTTAACACTTTCACGCCTTTCAATTGTTTGATAATTAATCTACAATTTTTAATACACTGGAACCCCAATCGCACGTCGATGAGTTGTCTGATCTTCAGGATTAAGTCGAACTGTAAAGGGTCGTCTTTTGTTTGCCGTTTACCTGCACCGTCTTTATTTAACACAATATTTCGCAAGCAGCAAATTTACAGCAGCCGAGATCTGGACGCAAACGTATATGTCAGGCATCTCTATGCGCATCAACTACTAATGGTTATTAGCACTATCAGTCACTAGAATTTTGACCTACTAAAGGGATTCCACCATTAGTAAGAGATATTTAACGAGTCAACCATCGTATTGCCACGGGACATACAGTTTTACTTCCTATCCGAGAAGGATTTTGAGTTTCTCCGTTTCTAAAAACGGTCTACCATCAGTCCAGGTTTGAACCTGCTCGGGTGAAAGGCAACTAACCATTCCACCACCGAGGCAGCTACTATCAGTAATACCTAAAGAGCTTCTTTCGAATGGAATTCAAATCCCTAATGGCTAAGGACCCGATAGATAAAAGAAAGCAGCTAAATGTTCAAGTCGAAATACACAGCTGTAATTGCTTATATAACCATAGAAGGAGGATGCCTAAATTTTCATCGAAATACACGTTAGAATTTGAATCACCAGATTACTAAAAAAAGTCCGAAGAAGTCACGTTTATTTCTGCAATCGGCAGAAATAAATGTCGTTGAAATGTTATATTTATTTTTGTTTTTTAAAATTAACATTAATATTAAATATATATATATATATATATATATATATATATATATTTTTTTTTGAAACACAAACAAATCCATTTACCGAAACATATAATGTTTTAAAATAAACAATTTGTTGGAGTAGAATTGTATACGTTTATTTATCGAATTAACTCCAAATGGATTATACAATTAGTTGATATTAATAATTTTTAAATACTACAATAACAAAAAGAATGTTCTTTTTGTAAAAAGTGAAAATAGTGTTTTTTTAATAATAATTTTATTAATATTAGTTTATATTATTACAGTTATTTAAAAAAAGTTTTACTTTTGTACAAAAAGAACATTGTTTTTATATGCTTTAGATTTAAATACGTACCATTACAGAATTTTAAGTTTCGCGCGTTATTAAAAAATCTTTTATTATGGTTGTTTGGTGGCGCCTTTGCTGTCAATTTGTAAAGCTATTTGCATGGACATCTACTTTCTCTATGATAGACCCCAAGCGATACATATATATATATATATATATATATATATATATATATATATATATATATATATATATAGGTGTGCCACGTTCTGTGGCTGTCTTTGTTATTATAAGAGATACGGAGTCGATTGAATTAGCAAAGTTGGGTAGCATTACATGATAATTCAAATATCTATAAGAAAATTCAAAATTGTAGCCAACTATCTGAAAATAAACTAAAAATCGTCCAAAATTTCAATCGGCTATATTTTCTTTAATATTCAAAATACGAAAAAGTTATAAGAGAGACTTTTACGCAAAATGAGAAAATGCGAATAAAAAATGTTTTTAGTACTTATTTTTCGAGCTACAACCCAAATATGCATTTTTCTAAATGGCAACTATAGGTGGTTATGGACTCATTCGATGGCTTATTTTTTTCTGGTTTCAAAAATGTATAGCTTTGTATGTTTAGTATTATTATTTAACTCACAATTTTCAAAAAAATGTAATTATAGTATTTACTAAACAATTGCAATGTTTGCCGTGGTGTGCTGTGACAATTAAAAACAAAACTCTGCATTGATTGACTGTCAAATAGTAGATATTGAATTATTTGTTGTAACCAGTTGTAGTTCGTACTTAAATAGTGAATACTACTTTATTAATGGCTTATTCTTCTGAAGAAAGAAATGATATGCTTTTTGCTATTACGTGTGAGATGCTTATGCTGCTTCGGAATTATATCTTCAAACTTATATGGAAAGAAGACAACCCGATGTGAGATTATTTGCCAAACTCGAATCGAATTAAAAAAAATATGGGGCTTTTACTAAAAACCTCAAAATTTTAAAATTAATGTTAACACAGAAACAGATGAACGTGTTTTAGCTTACGTCTAATTTAAACCTACTACATCTCTTAGTAAAATTGCGAACGAGCGGAACATTTCTAAAGATGAAGCCCACGTTATTTTGAAACAAAATAATTGTAAGCCATATCATTTTCATATACGAAATACATTGTATGTTGAAGATTATCAGAAAAGATTACGTTTTGCTACATGGTTGATTAATGAAAGTCGAGCAAACAATCAATTCTCGAACACCATTCTTTTTACAGATGAAGCTAAATTTACAAACAACGGCATCTTCAATAGAAAAAATCATATCCAATGGTCCCAAGAAAATCCTCATATTATTGTTGAGAGGAGAGATCAATATGCTTTTTCAGTAAACGTTTGGTGTGGTATTATTGTACCAAAAGCCTTGGGCCGTTTTATTATGAATACAACTTAAATTCCGAAAGATATTTAACTTTTTTACGACCTTCCGTTGAACGTAATTCAAAATTTGAATTATTTTCAACACGACGGGGGACCAGCACACAATGTATTACTTGTGTGTAACTATTTACAGGAACGTTTCAATAATTGGATAATAACCCCACTGGATTTTTCTGGTGGGGTGCAATTAAAGACAAAACGTACCAAGTAAAACCTGGTAAAGATAAAATTCGTGTTGCTATACAACGAATTAGAACGCAAAGTTTATTAAAAGTTCAAAACGAAATCTTAAAACGATGCCATATGTGTGTTCAAAATAATGGAGGGAATTTTGAGTCACTTCTATGATTGTGATATCTGTTTACACTTTTTGATGTTCCTGTTCCTTGTAAGTTAAATTTATCTAGAACTTTTTTATTTTGATAATGTAGTACATTATTTTTTGTTGTTTCCACAAATTTAGTAGTAGAATATGAGCTTATTTTGTTATATAAATGTTTACGGCACACTATAATTTATTTAATAATATTATAATTACTTCTTTGTTCAAAATTGTGAGATAACTAATAATATTAAATATACAAAGCTATACATTTTTGAAATCAGAAAAGATAAGCCATCGAATGAGTCCATAGCGACCTATAGTTGCCATTAAAAAAATGTATGTTTTGAATATAAAAATATACATAGCCGATTGAAAATTTGGACAACTTTTAGTTAATTTCAAATATCTTAGAAAGTTGTCAACAATGTTGAATTTTCTTATCGGTATTAGAATTA